>JAFBJU010000811.1:261194-769294 GCA_016785305.1 Colistium nudipinnis
CCCCCCCCCCCCCGTCTCTTTAATGTTTTACTTTAACACCTCTATTTCTTTGGGTGAGGTGAGTGGAGTTAGAGAACGTTGTGGGATTTAAACATGGCCAGGCTTGAATTTCAAAGCCATATTTTCCAGTTCCAGTCACGCATTTAGCATTTTAAAAAGTCAATCTCTGATATTTTCCACGAGGCGCGTCCAATTGACAAGTTACATCTCTGGGTGCGTGTGAGGTAGAGATAGGTGGATCAACGACCTGACCGGGTCTGACCGACCGAATGACAGTCAGTTTAAAAGATGAACTGGATGGATGGGTGGGTGGGTGGATGGATGGGTGGATGGATGGATTACATGATTGATGATTAAATGAGATTTTAGAAGCCTTGTTCTTTTGTCATGACAGCTCTACCAGCCCGTCCTGTAAACTTTCAGCAAGAGAAAGTGGGAGAGCAGAGGAGAGTGAAACAGAGGCAGACAGAAAAAGACTTTTAATGGGGTCCTTCAAATTGAAAAGAATTTGCCCCTGGATGTTGGAATCCAATTCCCTCCAATCCAATGGGATTGGCATTGAGCATGGTAAATAAGGATGGATTGTTTGTCCGTTAGCCTGCTGTGGCGTGAACCTGCTGCTTAAATGTGAAGTGACACCCCCTCCCCCCGCACACACACACACACACACACACACACACACAAATACACCCCTCTTTCAGTCAGTTTCTCTCTTTCACCCACCTCTCTCACACTTCCCACAGTTTATGTCTCTATCACACACAGCCAAGACAACTACTCCTAATGAGGAAGCTAAAGTCACCTACCCACCCACAGCCTCTCCACACACGCACGCCAACACGCACGCATGCACGCACACACTTATACACTAAGCAACACACACCAGGGCTCTCCTCTCTGTGGCTCCTCCATTGTCGGGTGAAAACTGTCGAGAAATGCAGTAGCATTGCTGCTGTGATGCAACCGAGTGTAACCTCCCAGTCATCTCTCAGGGCACAAACTAAAGGGCCATTTCAACACTAATAATGATGACAAGGAGCGGGGCCAACATGAAAAGAGATCATAAGGGCCAGGAGGAGGGCCGCAAGAAGAAGACCGGAAAAGGTTATCACAGGGGAGGTGTCAAACGATAATGGAAAAGGGGATGATTAAAATACGCAGACGCTGATTAAAAGGCAGAGAGGGAGAAAGGCACAGTCATGGGTAGACCTGCAGCTCTAATGATCTGTGACTGGATGTCAATATCTGCAGGAGCCGGCAAGCTGCCCTGCAGCCACGACGCCTGCCTTTCTGCCTGTGCGCGTCTGATCTGATGCCTGTGTCTCAGACTCAAGGCGGAGACACGTCGATACATCGAACGTGGACTTTGGTTCTCTATCAAAGCGCACCGGCACACTTGAGTACACAGAGTCCACTCCAGGCTCACACCGTAACGGCTCTCCAATCTCATTTCAGTGACACTTCAGGAAGTCTCAACCGCACAATGACAGCCGTTTGGTAACACAATAATACAACTGCCTCCATTCAAGCCCCCAACAGATAAGGTACAAACAGACCTATAGATTCTTTAAATACTTGACATCAGCGTGACAATTCTTTCTCTCAACAATCTTTTTTTGTTTGTAACATTTTAGAAGCAAGGATAACAGCCCCCAAATATCTCTAATAAAACCTCGGTCATGCATTGAGTTTGCCCAATTGGTTTGACCTTCAGTCATTTACAGTTATATAAAACTGAAAATCAGTAATAAGGATGTTTGATGTTTCTGTTAGAAAAATGACTAGAACATCCAAATAGTTGCATTCCAACAGTGTGTTGCCTGAGTAATAGGCAACTATTTCCGACACACAAAGAGAAAAACTTGTTTCCAACAACACAAACAGGTTTTGCAGTTGTTAATGTCAGATGAGATATTATACAGTCTATCCGATATCCACCGGGAACACCAGCATCCTTGTACCAAATCAGAAGCCAATGTTACTCAGTAATAGTTTTCCTTCAAATCACGGAATCTGCAGAGGGAGTTGAGGATAGAAGATACAACACAAATGGTCTGTTTGAAGGAGTTGACTCATGCCTGTTGTGTGCTACTGAACAATGTAACGATATAGAGAAATGGCACCTACAAGACAATGGGTTTAAAATTCAAGGGCAAAAGAAGAGAACATAGGAGATTGAAACAAGAATACAAAAGATGGGATTTGAACTAATAATTTAAAAAAACATAGCCACAGTTAAATCAACAACCTGGCTTGAAATTAATGATCTCATAATTTATTTAGGCTTCACCGTTCATTTGATTCCTTCTAATGTCCTTGATTTGGTACCACCAAAAACAGTGAAAGACCAACATGTAGACAGTCAATTAAACGATGTTAACACGTTTTATTACCGGACAAACGTCGTCTTTGTGAGGTTCTGTGAGTTACAAGGAAATTGACCTCCCTAAAGTAACTCTACAAAGCAGGAAACACATGATGCCAGGTAATGTGTTGGTAATAGCCCCCCCATTTCACAGCTGAGGTAAGTATGGTCAGTGAACAGTGAAGCAAGGAATGTCCATAAACTGTGACTGTAGTTTAAAGAACATGGCCGGCGCAATTCTATATTCCTGGCACTGACAAATAACAACATCATGCATGTCCCTCAATACTTCCCTACCCTGTCTGTGCCACTTAGCCCTAAAAGCCATTGATTCCTTTTGGAAAAAAAAACAGCAAAATATGGATAAAACACAGATATATAGTTTAATCTTTTAGGAAGATATTTAACTTTCAGTGGCAGTCATCCACATATGGTGCAAAAACGAGAATGTGTTGCCATATATACGTATTTATTTTGGTTTACAGTGAAACTGTGCGTTGTTTTTGTCTTTTTTATCTTATCTCTGTAGGTTACCTTAAGCTAAAAGGCAGCAAGCCGACAGGACAAATACTCTAACTTCTTTTAACTAGCAGAAAAGATTCACCAAATGGTGACAGGAGCCTGAAAACCTCTCTTTATAGCTCCACCAATGCCTGTCCTGTAAGAAAAAAGCAGAAGAAAGAAATCCTGATTGTTCTCCCCTCTGTTATCTGCTCTCGTATCCACCTCATCCAAATAATTCAACAATAACACAACACATTTATCTCAGCAAGCAGCCAGTGTCATAGCCACACATTTAATTGGATTCTCTGTGACTGTGGGGTGCGGGGCCAAGTGAAATCGGTGCAGCAGAGGAAAGAGGTGAAGCTGTGCTGTTGTAGTGTTGGGACTGAAAGATTAGCCACAGGCACATGAGTGCCAAATGTAGCCTGCAACTAGTATCTGCACAGGTGGGTGGACACGCACTTTGAAGGCAAAACACACACTTGGTTAAGTTAAAGACAACCATCGATTACATCTGTGCAGCAGAACAGAGAGCGGAGCGGAACACTGGCTCATACATTTAAAAACTAAGTTATTAAATTGGTTCCATCTGCCATCATCATTCATGCTTCTAAAGAACGACACAGACGCACACACCGCTGTGTGCGTGCGTGCGTGCGTGTATTTTCTATTTTCCTGGTCAGGTATCCAGTCACTTTATTTTGCAGCAGCTAATCGCGGGACGACAAGCTACAGGCTGCTCTGATTTACTGCACCACCACGCCTGGGGGTTAAAAATTGAAAAGTGATAAACCAGAGGGAGGGAACACACCCTGAGAGGAACCACAGGGGGAGGAGATGTATGTGAGCTCTATAAAAGTGTGTGCACAACCACATGTTCGTCATGAATTTGTGTTGCCGTTGCTGTTGTTTACTCTCCATACCGGATTGTGAGTGTGACAGAGTTTTTAAAGCAAACAGGTAAAAAAAATGTGTTTAAGATTCGATGATTGACTAGTTCACTAAGGGAATGGGAGGAGACCAAAACAAAACTCATTTTCAGTGTTCCGATTTGTTACATTTTCAGTATATTGTGCTTTAAACCTCGGAAAACCGCATTTATAAATCAGGAAGGTAACGAACATCAATATATCCAGAATAACCATAACAATCTCAAATATAAATCTAATTAGGGTAATGCAAATTAACCTTTCCATTGCAACAGTTTCCAGGTATTTATAATTCACTTTACTTGTCGTGTAGACTGAGCATGCCCGTATATTTCAACAGTTTTGATGTACTACTATATCCAGGATTCAAGCTTGTCTGTAACCCTGGAGGTCTTTTTACCTACACTAACACTGCTTTAAACAATAAATGGACAACTGCATCACATACAATGAGAAATACAATATGCTTCATTTTATAGACACAAAAAAACGGTTGTTGTGTGACTCAACAGTGGTTGGCCTTCATGCACAATGATCATTGGTATGTATCTGGCTCATCTTAACTATTTAGTCAGCACTGCATAAAGTAGTAGGTTATTGCCTGGGGTCTCCGGTGCATTTAAAATCAATTTTTACTATTGAAAGCAAACTAAATAAAGTGCAAGTAATTAAAATTGGTCTCCTGGTAGTATCTGTTTTGTTTAATCTGGTTTAATCTTCCTCTTTTTTTTTCTCTCTAAAATCCCATACTTGTTTGCCAATATTTTAAATCTTAAAAATGGGCTCTTTCTCTAGCACGCACACGCACACACACTTGTACTGCAGGTCCATCCTACTCACGGTACTATCTCCACTGCACCACATGGCATGAGAACTGGCACAAACAATACACTCCCTCCTACCACTGTACTATTTGTACTGTACTCGAGGCCACCCACTGATGCCACCCCCTTCTATCTACAGCTCCTACTGTATAGCTAGAACTATAGCGAGAGCGCACGGCCAATCGCAGGTTTGTTTACACCGCTAATCCCTTCGGAGACCAGGGAGGAAGAACGTAGATGGTTTTTTGGTTGAAAATAGCCCGGGCGTGAGTGTCGAGGCAGCTATCTTCAATGCTGGGATGAGCAGGACAGGCCGGTATATGCACAACAACTGAAAGGGGTTTTCTCCAACAGAGAGAGGGAGGTGATGCAGAAGGCAAAATGGGAATGGAAAGTTATGTTATGTTTTAACAATAATTTTAACAATAATAAAAAGTTCAGGTTCTAAAGTACATTCGGGGTAAATCCACTTTTGAAGAAAAATGGCTTGCAGCACCATGATTAAAACGGTATCAATTCATTCATTAATTCTCAGTGGGTTTTGGACTTACCATCTCCCGATAGTTTTAAGAGCTACATGCTCTTTAAAATTGGTGGTGTTGGAGGACATTTTGTGAGTTAGAGAAAGACGAACAGGGAGAGGGATGATGTCTTAAGCATTAGTATTAATTGTCAAAACTCGTAAAATCAAATGTAAAGTTAAGGTGTACAGATGATAATACGTTAACAGTTATATTGCCCCCCCCCCCAAAAAAAGGGGGCTGTCCTTGGATGAAAGGCATATAAACAGCCATCAGCAGAAACAATAAAACCACTAACTGTTTTAATTTGTTGTTCAATGTTTGGGTTGATGTTTGTGATTTAAAAGTTAGTATAGACATTTCAATTCTATTCTATGGCTTGAAACGAAAGACAACACAAGTTATCCACATCAAATAAAACCAGAACATGGTCTTAATATTGTCACTAATTGGTTAATCATCATCAATTATCTGTGTTTTTCTTCTATAAAGAGGTCCTTTATCTTTTGGGTTATATGTGGAACTAATACTATTTTATCAGACATGTATATCTAAAGATAAGCTCATCTTACCTAAGTTGTCTCTTGACTTTTAATCTGTTATAAAAAAAAAAAGACAATTGGTAAAAGTATACAAGTCCCAGGATCTGGACTGTAGTTGCTTCGATTTCGGCTGATGATAAAAGGGCCCTGTCCTATGAGGCAGATAAGTATTGGACCTCAATCTGACCTTGCAATGTATGCAGTCTGAGTCTTACCGAGTAAGAGAGGCCACACAGAACAGACAGAGAAGAGAGAACGTACCAATCAAAAAGAGCATAACACTGGAATAAGGAATTTATAATCCAATAATGAAATTGTTCTTATCAGGCAGACAAAAAGCTGAAATACATGTGCAGACATCTGTGTGTGCAATACATGTTGTGCACCCTACTATGTGTCGGTGTCCTATCTTTATAATGTATCCCGCCTTGAGACTGTTGGGTGGAAACTGCATTTTAAATGTATACAATGCGGAGGCAGCTGAGTAGACTGTGTTGCTCTTAGTGCTGCTTTGTGTCATGTAAGGGCTTAAGAATGACATACAACTGAAATGACGGGTGATTTAGTTGGAAAAATTGACAAGACAAGGTGTGAGAGAGCGATGGATGGAAGAAGTCAGACCATCAGACCCATGGCCAGCCAGTGAGTCAGCATGAGTCTCATTGTTTTATCAACTGGAGTGGACTAGAGTCAAATGATCGTATAAAAAGACAGCCTTTGAAATAATAAACATGCCTCTCATGTCCTCGAAACTATCAGTCAGTTGATATAAGCGTAGGAGGACGGGCACTCTGCTCATTAAACATTTTCACTTACAATAGCTATGAATGAAACAAATGTGAATGAGCTATGGCTATACAGACAACTACTCGGAAACAAGCACATCAAATATCTCAAATACCTAATGATCAAGTGAAAAACAGCGGTGCACCTCTATTACAGTATTTCACCTGTGAAGGTTGTGACTTTATAGGCAAATTATTTTTTGTTCCCCGAAAACTATATTAGCTAATAACAGCAAAACTGAAGTAAAAGGTGATGCATTGAATCTGTTGGCAATTCAGGTACGACCGAAGACGCGTGTAACATCTTAACAACTGCAGAAGAGCATTAAAACAAGCAAAGAATATGTACCAATGTTCGAAAAATATGTATATTATAGCAATTAGCAATTAATACACATTCCAACTATTTGTTATTGTAGTTTTTACACACCTGCAACTTAATAATATTCCAGTGTAGTAGCTACAAATTCTCTGATATAAAGGCATCATGGACCTTCACCACAAACAGCGGACAGATCCAATATTTATTTCTCAGTCTGAGATTTTCTTGTTATTTTATGAGAGACAAATTCCACAGAGGGGAGCACATTGGGAAAAAAGGGGTTATTGATTTGTTTATTCTTTTAGTTGTCCTGCTGTGTTGGAAAATTAAATATTTAGAGGGTTAGCTTTTGCCTGGACAAAAGGGTTGAGGACGCGGGTTGGGTGAGTGGTAGGAGGAAGAAGATATACTGTACAATGCACCTGTAGCCTGCACATGCAGCCTGTATTCACCCTGCAATATGTTGAACATATGTTAACTGGAGGTTGCTGCTGTGTCGTGAGCAAAGTGTTGGTGCAGCAGGTGATGGAACAAAAGGACACCAAACTTATCTTTCAGAAAATCTCACCATCTCATTGGTGATACTGTCCACCAGCCTGTTTTTTTTTCATATCTACATGCAGCAGCTGAATTCAGAGCACGCCGACGATGCCACTGTACATTTGTGTTTACTCTCAAAACGGCACTCATCATCATCTTTAACAGGTAGCAGCGGTTCAAAGATAAATTGCAGCAAAAAAAAACAAACAAGCAAATGAGCATACCGGTGCCGTTTTGGTGGGGTTTGGCAATGGCAGGTGGGAAGTTCAGGCCTGGCTACTGAATGATTGGAGCGATTATTGGAGTGGGCGAGGTGGGCTGGCTGTGTTTTGAAGAATGACCATCCAGCTCCCCTATTGAGGTGTCAGAGTGATTGATTGGCTCTGAGACTGAGCCCTAATGGCTTCATCAGCCACAGGGTGTAGTTCGGAAGGGCACACACATACGACTAACTACTAACCTACGTCTGCACACACACAATCGTGAGTGTGTGTGCATCCGCAACGGCAACGTTTCTGCCTCAGTTGCATTCTGTTGGCCCTGCCCTAATATATTCACCGTGACAACCCCCCCAATCAGTCTCTCCAAAACACACACTAATTAAACTAACTTTGTTGATTCATTTTTCTTCTTTCACTGACTGCTCCCACTCGCAATCCCCATTAACACTCCCTCAATGTGGTGGCGTACTTTTTTTTACTCCATTGGCTCCCTCATTCTTCCAAGGTTAAACACCATTTTAAAGCAGCCAACTAAGAGTCTTGATCCCACACTTAACATGGGCCAAGTGTTAAAATGGAGCATTACAAATACAGTATAGTCAATGAAATAAGGTGAAGCAACAGTGAACGGCATGAGACAATATTTATTTGGAAATTGCGGCATCTGACTCTATAGCAGCAGACCCTCAAATTAACATCTTGAACCTGTAAATGTTAGGATGAATATACATTTATCAGCTAGTGTAGAAGCTGGTTTATATATGTGGCCTGTTTTGAAAGACTTCATTCTGAACAATCAGTAATGTTTTTTATTTTGTGTTTTTAATAATGTTCCATTTGCTTGGCAAAGTCAAATATCTATCACAACATCGAAACCAGGCTTGTATTTATAACATACATAAAAAAAGAAACACTTAAAAAATGAGACAGACATAACATTTTCCCTGACTACTGAAGTAGCATTCAAGCCAAAATGTATGTGTGAATGAATGTATATGGTTGTATTGATTAGAAGGACAGTGTTTAGATTAGACCCCTCCAGTAACAATGTCTAAGTGTCCTTGGGTAAGCAGCAATAGAAAGCATTTTCAGTTCAAATAAATTAAAAAATATGTGACTGAGAGGTAAAAACAAAAAAAAATCCAATACAAACTATAAAGCATTAAACAACAGCAGAGGCAATCCAGCACGGGCAACATCAATCTAATAAACCACGGCCAAGCCAGCTGTAGACCCGTTTGCACATTCAGACATATTCTCCTTTTTTATTCGATTTCCTTGTGTGTCTGTGTGTGTGTGTGTGTGCGCGTGTGTGTGTGTGTGTGTGTGTGTGTGTGCGTGCATGCATGTGTATGGCATGTGTGTGTTTAGGTGTGTGTATTAGAGTGAGGTGTGTGGGGTTTTTTTTTCAGCACATGTCAAAACAGGTTTGGTAAATAGGGTGCACAGAGCTGTTCCACACTCTGCTACTTTATGAGCTCTCAAGTTGGAGACATAATTCCATTCAAGGTAGTTTAAAAGTCAGGGAGATGCCGGGGGCAAACGAGGAGAGTCACTCCCCGCACGCACGCATGCACGCACACACGAGAACACACAAACACACAAACACAGGAGAACACGCACGCACGCACACACGCACGCACGCACGCACGCAGGCACGCACGCACACACGAGAACATACAAACACACACACAGGGAATAATATGAACTCAAGATGGAGTTTTGGTTGTGGTAAGCCTTGTGACATATATACGCTTCCTCCCTATAGACATCTCTTACTAAAAAAAACTCCAACCAGTCGCCCCACGAAAATCCATCACACAGCATCACGCTGCTTTCGCTGGTCTCTTTTTGCTCCCACCCCAGACTTTAGAGCTGAGAGTGATGAAACAAAGACACGGAATAGATCCACATTTCGGATCCTGCGGAGAAAATGACGGGGCTCTTCAACAAAATGAGGGCCAGAATATCTTTGTTGTGGCAGATATTCTGTAAAATGAAGTATACATGAGCACTTAGAAGAATTTCACCCTGCTCTGTAAAACTTTCATCTTCTGCTGATCAAAAACGCGATGTGCCACTTCCCTGCTGGATGCCTACAGTGCTTTTTGTCTTATGGGCAACTAGCTTTGATATGTGGATATGAGAACATACAGGAGTAACAAGTTGAGGAGTAGCTGTGCCCCGCAAGTAGAGTGCGTCAGCATCAGAACATATTTTGTGACTTTTTGGAGGATAAAAAAGATTCATAAGTTGAATTCATCTTGCTTATTTGGAGTTGTCTAAAGTCTCAAGATAGTCTCATTTATATAGTGGTGGCCTAGCCTTGTTGACCATTCAAAGCCCTTTCCACGACAAGTTTTTGCAATAAATCCATTCACACATTAGTTATATTTTATATTCCACAGACACTTTGGCATAGACAACAGGAGCGGAGTATCGAACCACTGACCTCCTGGTAAGTGGATGACCCACTCTACCTCCTAAGTCACAGCCATACAATTGCCTAATTATGATAAACCACTTTATTTGCCCTTTTTGACTGTATTGGTGTTTTTGGGGCGTGACAAATGTCATTCCAGGTGGATTGATGGACCCACATTGTCTTTCACATCTAAACAAACTGCCCCAACATTATCTTCTAAAATCACTTCTCAGAAAAAACTGAATACAGGCGCAATATTACTTTAAAGATCATCCGTTGAAAAGGTTAAATTACTTGGCAAAGAAAAGAGGGGTTGAACTATTTTAGTATTCAATAGAGAGAGATAGAAATTATTTATTTTCAACAGAACCACCACAAAGTGTGGTATATGCGACAATGGGACTATGGTGAGTGGCAAAATGCTACCATTACACTAAGCATAATCATTTTAAATCAAACTGTCCCCAGGGCACAATAATAATAATAATAATAATAATTGCAAATGTTTACAGGCTAAACTCATCAAATCAAGATACCAGCAGGATATCTGTAAAGTCAATGATACAGAACAATCAGCAATTTCACCTGTGTCCGGTTAAAAAAAGAGATACACTGCAATGAACAATGAATTTGAACTTCTTCTGCAAATGCAATGCTCATTTATTTTGTTTCCTTTTAGATGTTCCTCCTACTATCCGTCCATCTCCTGATGTTGGTTTAGGCATGCCTCATGAAGTATACACAAAGAAGAAAAGTATCTCACTGAGCAGCTTTCTCCCAACAGGCCAAAGAAGATGTTGTGTGTAACTACATGACTACCTGAGATGTCAACACCTAAATCACCCCCCCAAGTGTTCATCCTAACCGGTCATAAATCAGTGCCCGGAGCCCCATTCCACACTAATTAGAGCACGATTATGTCTCGTCATAAAACATAACTGCACCCACCATTAATTAGGCACTGATAGCCCTCTCGGGAACTTGAGAGGGCTTTCTGGGGCCATATGTTGCTGCTAGTGTGTGTGTGTGTGTGTGTGTGTGCACGCGTGTGTTTGTGAGGCAGCGACAGAGAGAGAGAGTGTGTGTGTCTGTAAACGTGACATAGAAAGAGATATGATCCTACAAGATGATGCCCCATGAACCCCCATCTTTACCTTCAACTCTTTTCCCCACAGACAATTGTATTCCTGCTCAAGGGGAATAAAAGATTGCACGTGTGCGTGCGCGCTTGTGTTTGAGTGCGTGCGCGCAGGTGTGTGTGTGTGTGTGTGTGAGGGGGATGGAGAGAGTTAAGAAGAGGGTAATGCCTCTGAGAATAGTGTTAAGAGGTTTAGCCTGTAAGTCACATCTCACACCTGAGACATGTTCTCTCCCACAGTGTTGAGCGATAAACCGTTGCTCTCTGCGCCATCGTCCTCTCTGAAGCAACAGAACCATATATAACTGGAGCAGCTGTAATGCCATCCACCGCATCTGCCCATGTTTGATTGATCTTTCATTAGGCAGCAGTGACCTTTCTTCTCTTTCTTTTTTTTTTGTCCAGACACTGTATATTATACAAGCACAGTTTATTATCTGGTAGTAACTCAAACACGTACGCACAAAGAAGAAGCCTCACCAGGGTTGCAGGCAGGTGGTCGGGTGGATTGCAGCAGAAAGAGAATAAAGACAACAAAGCTCAAACAAGGAAATTAAAAGTCTTGATATGTTGTCATTGAACGGTTTACTGATATGTTCAGTATCATACTTCTGAGAGAAGCCACAAAGCACAGCAAAACAGAGATGCCACATTTAAGTTAATATTCTAAATCAAATATCTAGTCAGCTGTATTTCACTTTATTTACTGTTGCAGGTTATTATTAAATAAAAGAAGATTGAGGGTAACGTCGCCTCGTGTGGCATTCCAGTGTAAATGAATAACATCAGACAAGTTTCCCTGGTCCATTCACGGATGTGTCGTATGTTTTTGTTCATACTCCTAATCCAGTGAGTGGGGCTGCTACCCTCCACAGCTTCTCTTTAGCCCAGTATGATGATGTGTGTGCTCACATCTGTGCCAGAGTTTAGATGGCTGTAATTGAAAAACTTTTTTAACTGTGGCTCAGGGTCTTAACAGCACAGTAGGTGGGCATTAGAGGATGAAAAGTGTCTAGATGTCCATGGGAGTGTGTGTGTGTGTGTCTGCGTGTGTGTGCACATGTCTTTACGAGGTTGTGAAGACACACTTTGGTTCAAAACCATCATTGCGGCGACATTTTGACTTTGAGCGGACACTTTGGCCAGTGCTCAACTTCAAAGCGCTTTCTGAGGCTTAAGGTTAGGGTAAGGGAGAGAAAAAAAGGTTTTAAAATGGTATCCAAATGGAAAAAAAAACATTAACGCAAGGGAAGAACACAATCCTCTATTTCCCCACACACCTCAAATGTTTTGTAAATTTTGATCCGGACTACCACTGGTTCCGTCCATGTACCAGATCCCCATGAAGAAAACCCTTTTAAGGAAAGTTTTAAAGCTAGATTTAATTGGAAGCTCGTCCACAGGACTTTACACAACATGCCAGCTCACCAGAATGCTACACAGCAAGTTTACTCACTTTGTTTCTTCTTCTCCAAACTCTGTGACTGTCAATGACAGAACCATCTGACCTGCAGAGATGATTTATGACATTTCCAGTTTTCTCCCCATGCACCGATGTATTTTAATATTTGAGGGAGCAGTTTCCTCACTCCCCCAATCCAGCTGACGGGAAAAGTCGGCATGTATTGTCAAGGGTCATATGCAATTTCTTAATATATTTTGATTAGGGATGTCGATTTAACGCATTCATTTTGATTAATTTATCACAGGAAGATTAATGCGATTTCAAAACTGAACGCGGATTAATGTTAAAGTTTAAAGTTAACAAGGCCTACTCATATATTCACTCATCTTTGAAAATAAATGTTGATATTTGTTAATGCTTCTCACAGAAAAAAATGATATATGCCATAAATTGCAATTAATTAATCACAAAGCATGTAATTAATTAGATACATTTTTTTAATCGCCCAACAGCCCAATTTTGTATCACCAAAGAGCTGACCTCATGGAGGCCTGGGTTTGCCAGGCAGTTACTCAGGGAATCTCCCCAAGACTAAATCAGATGACAATAAACCTCCATAAAAAACTAGTCTATTTGTTTATGAATTCCTGAAATATTTTGGATAAACATTTGATAGGTCACCACGAATACATGACCTCGATTGACAGCAGATGTTGTGACAATCGCGAGAGTTAATCTGCTCACGTTTCTTTCTGCATTGACGACATAGCAGCACATTTTGACAGTTTGTCAGCAGTGACAGCGTCAATGTGTGTATCCACCGGCAAGCACTCCGCTTAACAATTGAGATAATCGCAATCACAGCATTGACTTGTCTGGCGAACGATTCCTCAATTTGAGATCTCCATGCAAACCATGCTCTCTTAATGCTGGGCGATTGCACATGTTTGGTAACAGGAGGATTAAAATCCCTGTCCATCATTCTTTCAGAAGAGGCAGTCGCGGCACAAATGCAAAACACACCTTCAAACAACATAATAATGCATTTAGGAGATTGGTATTTGCATGCTGAAAATCAAGGTGTTAATGCTCTGTCAGGATTAATAGTATTGTTCACAATATGGTCAGTAGATCTTTATTTCAGAGTGCAAATAAAGTCAAGTCAAGTTCCAAATTAATATCTGAATGGTATGAGAACATGATTTAGTTGCTAATGCCGACACATTTTCTATGCAGTTTTATAATAATAACAATTATAATATAATATTGGTTTATTTTTTTTTATTTTATTTTTCTCCTGCTCAGCCTCACGCACCAGCTGATGTAAACGAACCAGAACTCCATTTCAGCTGCAAAAGCATTTTGTTAGGAGCAGCCTGACCAGATAAAATACTCTCAAACGGAGAAGGGAAAAAAACAGTATAGACCGTTTAAATAATTGAATTTGATGAAAAGAGAAATACAATAAAATGTGTTTCAAGTACCACTGTTTTTGTCCATTTATACATATCATCTGTTGTGCTTTATGCAAAGGCACCTATTTATTTTAAATCATTTAAAGCACATTTAAAGCAAACATTACCAAAGCTATACTGTATACATACCCATACATTTCACTGGGCGGGACATCACACACACTTTTTATAGAGCATGACAGCAATTTTCCCTCTATTCAGCTCTGTTAGTTGCAAAATATGTCAGAAATGCCTCAACAACCTGACATTATGTGACGCCAAAGGAAAATGACAGCAAGCATGATGGGCTGTGATATCCTCAGAGACCTGCTGTGGCACCAGCTATCACAGCCACTGACATATGATTTATATCCGGGAGTTAAAGTTCACGCAGGGAGACATAAACAGCATGCAAATAAATGCCGCATGGCGACGGCAATGTCAAAACAATACGGCAAACTAAACACCCATGCCAATAACCAATTAGGATCAATGTCCTCCTGGAAAAATGATGAGTGATCAGGTCAGGACTGTCTACAGGCACGTCTGCAGGAGGCTCGCCGAGCCTTTGTCGGGGAGTGACATTTGCCCGCAGGGCTGAAGACAGACCGTGAAAAATAAGCAGATTTTTTTGATTATTGTGGTAAATGGTGATGATGCTTGACATGCACTGTGTTTAACATATCCGAGCAGCATCAATCAGCAATTAGTTTGGCATTAGAATGATCAGGGGCAGTGTTGCGGGAGACAGTTTCATCAAACTTGTCAAGAGGTGGGAGGAGATTTGCAAAACACAACCATTTCTCTTTCTCTTGCTCATATATACACGTTTTGTTTAGTTACAACCTCATGTCACAGTGGGAGAGGCTGCAAGAGCCATGCAGTGCCATTATGTCCTTCAACTTAACATGTTTTGTTTGTGATCCTCGTGTACTACAATTTACTCAATAGAAAACAAAAAACTAAATCTCTCTATCATGGCTTAATTTGTAATTACACCTTATTGTGCAATATTACCCATCATGCAATAAGGGCAGGAGGATGTGTAACCAACTTTCATCTCTGGATGCCCCTTAAACGGTTTACATTTTGCCCCAATCTGAGCTCCAGCTCAGCTACAGCTCTTGATGTCTCACCAGCTGGGACAAGAAGCAAATGTTGGGAATTGTGAACCAAACACTTCATCTATACAGGATGCTGTTGTGGCTAAAACAAAACACAATTCTCTTTTCATCAACTAAGACGAATTGAGCACTCACCATAAAAGATCAAATACCTCAAGATGTTTGCAGGGTTGAAACAAAATGCTAGAAATAAGAAGAAAATATTGATGTATAATATGCAATCATACAAATAGTGTATAATATAATATAAATATGATTTTGAAGTCTCTATATTTTGCTGTTGGAGATTAAGTGTATCTAAAGGACAATCAAATGAGGCAGAGTAATTGGTTGAATGATGGTCCTTGCTTAACTCAAGCATCCCAAACCCCAAAACTGGCCCAACATCAGCGGGTAGATTGCGTGAGAGAGAGAGCAAGGCATTCTAATGATTAGACCAACTGGGCTCCAGATTCAGTGCACAGGTTTTGGTGGATTTGGCCTGTTGAGTTTCCACCTCACACTTGCAAAATAATTATATGCATTTAAAGTTTTATTGTCACTGGCACACGGAGCAAGCTGCACTGTATGATTTAATTCTTATTCTGCCTCATTCTGCCCCTATTCTGCCTCTGGCGCATATTATTAGTTACTCTCCACGGATTAGACGGAGTTATCTTTAGTTGACAAACATGTCTGCAGCTGACAGAAATACTAATCTGGGAGAAACCCTCACGGGGAGACACATTCTGATGCCAAAATGTCACATGGTGTGCTCTGAGGTAAGCTCGAAAGATAGCGCCACTGGGTCTATCATGAAAACCATTCGCCAGTGCCCTTGTCCAAAATGTCACTGAGTATATAGGTGTTCCAACGGAGCAGAAATAATTAACCATATTGAGGACAGCCATTAATAATAATAACAGAAAAAACATCTCCATGGCTACACAAATGTCTGGGTGAAGATCACACTATTGTTTATGCAATATTCTAAAGCCTCCCTGCAGGGTTGCAGTTAGGCTGACATGATTTAACGCAGCATCCATAACGAAGGTTATAAAAAATGTACAAACAAAATAACTGTCTTTTCCATCTTGAACATGGCTTTTAAATGACAGACACTACCACAACCTTTCAGACTTCTGCGCTGCAGTGGGCTGGACTATATCTTTGTTTTTTGTGAAGAAATATATTAAAGTCCTTTGTTACATTAGAGCCTAACTCTCTATCTTTGTCCTATGTCCATCACTTCCGTCCTTAGTTCTTTTAAGGAATCCACTAACTTTGTTCAATAATCAAGGGTAGACTTGGGCGGACAGATCATTGTTTATGCATCAACTCCGATGTTGATGTGGTTTCTTTTTTACCCGAGCCACAGCCCGTATCACAAGATTCAACCTCAGACTTTTTTTTCCCCCAACATACTGTAGTTGCATTCGTAAAAATCCTTTCGCTTTCTGGCCTCACCGCGCTCTCCACCTCCGGGCAAATATACTTTCAGACAGAAATGGGGATGTCACAGTACGCTGATTGCCAGCAGCAGACATGCACCTGTTGGATAAAACTGATTCAGAATCAGTAACATACGCACAGTGGTAGGATTACACTGCGTTGGTGTGCATGTGTCCTGAATCTGATCTTGTGTTCACAGCGAGAACATGCCTCCGCACAAAATAACAATTCCAATTTGAAGAGCACGCTATCTTTAAGAAATGTGCATATATCATTTTAAACCATGCTTTCAGGTACAGTGGGTTGACAATTACTACCCTCCATTTGGAATTAGTAGGACACACTCCACATTGCTACAGAATCACGCAGGCACGCACGCAGGCACGCAGACACACACCACACACACGCTCCTTGCTCTAATCAGACCCAGTCTGACCGTTAGCCTCCAATCAACCCACAGGGACAGGCCTGGTTGGACAGCATATGCTTGAGGGGGCATGCACAGGTGTAAATGTAATGCAAGGTGCTTTATGTGTGTGTGTTTGGCTGTGTCTCTGTGTGCGTGTTTCGACTCCACCGCAGTTTGTGTGTCTCATCACATGGTATCGGTAGCAAAAAACCCTTCTAAGTCCTGACCTGTGTGTACCTGCCACTGCAAAACAAGCTGCCCTGGTTTCGTCTCCTCCAGTTGTATTCCGTCTGATCCCTTGTTCCCTCCCCAGCCTATCCTTTTCTGCTCCATCTGTTCCCTGCCATCTGAGGTATAACCCCCAGCTTCCTTTCTACCCCTCTGTGTTTTCTTTTTTTTTGTTGTCCTCTGCACTTTCCCATGTCTTCATCCCATGTGGGGCAGTATAACACTACAGTCAGGTGAACTCTTCTTAAAGGTAAGATTTTTTTTAATTACTGTTCCCATATTCTCTGATTATTTCAGACACTATCTTTTTTCACCCCCTGCTGACAGTTCACAGCTTTCCGGCAAAGTAAAGGGATTATTTGCCCTGAGGACAAATCATTCTAGGAGAAGTGGAATTTGCATTGATACGCTCCTCTATCGTTCCAGAAAATGCACTCCCTGCACTTAGTATAACCTGTCTCATTATCTTCCTCTAAGATTTAAGTCTCATTTAAATAAGCTTGTGTGCTGAACACCACTAATACCTAGTTGTTCCTCTACTACTTTCTAGATCAATCACAGTCCCGTTGGTGCGGACCATACACAGAGATTGCGTTTGTAAATTGGTGTGTACAAGGAAGTTGGCGCAGAGCAGCGCGTATTTCTTGTATCTTACGACCCCCTTAAAGTCTGCCACACTCCAAAAAGATTACTCTAGTCTGCTAATCAAGGCCACAGTAAGTTTAGTGTTTAAATGGATTTAAGTTTAGAAGAATGATGTATTTTGAAATCTGCAAAAACTATGTTACAAGCCTAAATAAAACCCCAGTGTTTCACCCTCCCATTACCTTGCGGGGGCCGTGTGCCGCTCCAGTACAAACGTACGCACCCAGAACTCTCTGGTAGCATCCCTGCTCCTCCTTCTAGCTTCCGCCCCCAGACAATTCACCCAATCAGGACACACTTACCACATCAACTCACCCAGCATTTGTCACTAGGACTAGCACTGTTCGTTGTAATTCCGGCAGTAGTTTAAAGTGTTTTCAAACCATTGGAAAACTATGTTGCCACAATGATGTTTGCTAGGTTTGGTAAATGTTGTCCTACAAGATATTCTAAGTATAATAAAAAAAATGCTTTGCAATGAAAGTGTTGTCCTATTGTAGAAATGTAATTCAGCTCAAAGAAAATATTTCATAGTTTAGATTTTTATTTTGGTCCATAATTCAATGTTAATGCTGAAAAAAATATTTGGTTTGCAGGGGCAATATAAAAGAGGTGTTGACTTAAAAGTTTATAAGGCCTACTTATGTATTCTCAAATCCTATTGAATATGTTTAAATGCTGATGAAACTTCACCACCGACAAGCAGCTCAGGTGTGTTGGTCAGTATGACGGGCTTTGACCAAACTTGGATGTCAGAGAAAGAGCACTCCTCCTGGCTCTAAAAGACAGATCTGGGTAAATAAATCAATCTATAAATGAATAAAAACACAGATAATAAATCAATTAAATACAGTACACAAAGAATAAAAGGGAACTATTCCAGTTTTCGTTTACGGTTTTAGGACCGTTCTGCCAGCTATGTAGGCAACACAAACAGCGTAAAAACTATTGTTGTAATATACTTTTTTTTTATATAATTATAATTTATTTTCATGAATAGAATAACACCTTAATGAGACTCCTAGCTGTTTATTCAGGTGCAAATGCCCCCCCCCCTCCCCCACCTTCCCCTTTACCCCCCTTTCTACTTAGCCAGGAAATGTATGTTCACACATATCAAAAGACAACACACATTTTACCTCTGCTATTGCCATCCTAGGACTATGTGTTTGCCCGGGATTTATGAATGTGGCTACACCTTATCTTACCGTATATGTGAAATAATATATAACAGAGCAAGATGTTGAATTAAGATGAGTATCGCTCCTCCCTGGCTGGAACGATGGAGAAAGATTGATAAAATCAGCAGAAGAAAATGCACACTGCTTCAGAGAATCGCCAGTTTCTACATAATAACAAAGCGTGCTGTATTGCTTTGAAAACAACAATACAATTATAAAAGCAAAGAGTAAGAATATAAAAAATCCAAAGGCCAAAATTAATTCTGTGTCGGCCATTTTAGACAAGAATGCTGCTCTGAAATGATGAAGAGCTGCTGTATTGTGTCACGCCAATTTCAGGATTGTTGTCTTATCCTCTCTCTCTCTCTGTCTCTCTCTCCCACTCTCTTTCTCCCTCTCTCTCTCCCTCTCTCTCTCTTTCCCTCTTCCTCTCCATCTCTCCCTATGTGCTGATCCAATATATTTCCCCCCACAATGCCTCAGCATATTCCGATACAGTAGTTGCATAACCATCATAAATAGGCAAGTGGGGTGTCCTCTCTTTTTCTTGATATTTCTCACCGGCTTTGTACATATACGTCGGTGCACACCCACACAAACAGCTCTCATGCATGAGTGTATGCAATGTGGCAGAGCATGGGGGGGGGTAGTGTAGCACCCACAGAAGTCTATTTCCATCTATTCCAGCCAACCCTCCCCATCACACAATCGCAGGGGAGAGAAAGTATGGCAGGAAATGGAAGGAACAAATTGTAAGGGAGAAAAGCCAGTGTAGGGACTTCTAAAATAAGGCACTGGGTAGAACGGGGAATTGCCATATTTACACCAGGGTTTAGTGGAGCTACAGTTTGAGCCTTCTGTCAGCACAGCCTGGATTAGGTTGCTCTTCCTCTCCTTAAAAAGGCCTCGTTGCTCTTCTCATTTCCTTTTCTCCATCCTTCATTTCATACCGCCCTCAGTTTACTCCTACGGTGGTGGGAAACCTTTTCCCAAGATCCTTTTAAATTGTTTTTACAACTTCCTTCTCGGGCCATACTGCAATGCTAAAAAGATTTCACAATTACTGTTTTAATGCAATAACTCAAACTGATTCTCCTTTGCGGGATGTCAAATGGGTGTGACACAATTCAGTTCAGTGTCTTGCCGAAAGACGCTTTAGCATGTAGTCGGGAGCGGACATATATCCACTTTATCAGTTCACTGATTTTTTCTAAACCTTATAATAAATATTTTTGATGCCATCACTCGCTGTAATCTCTTTCCTTGTGTTTTCTGCTCCTTTTTTTTCGCCGTTTCTCTGCATGTGATCTCTTGCGTGCACGTTCTATTTCCACAATTGGATTTCTAATAAACTTAATGGCAGCCTGTTGACCCACGGAGACCAGAACACTTACAGGAATCACTCGGGAGGGATGTGTTATGAGTCTGTCTTTCTTCGTTTTTGTTCCCGGGCCTATACTCGCATTTTCATCCTGTGCGTTTTATTTGGTATTACAGTCCAGCGTCCAAACATTATAGCATTGACCAATGTGGGTTTGTGCTTGTGTGTGTGTTTGTGCGTGCATGCATGCGTGTTTCAGGCTCTTCTGCAGTTTACCTGCTAATTTCTGACGTTCACACACACACACACACTCACACACCCTCTCACACTGCACACATGCAAACCCTCATCATTATACATGTTTACTTGCAAAGCCGGGTCTCCCCATGCTCTGTTAGCACAGGAAAACAGTCTGGGTGCACCCATCATCATTCCGCTACAGGGGGAAAAACTGCTCCGGCTTGTTCCACCAATCAAAATCACCTTGGCCAGTGGTGAATTCAGGATACGGCAGCAGTGCTCCCGCAGAAGTAGTATCAGGAGTAAATGATAAGTCAACCACTTTTATTACAATGTTTATCTCCCTACAAAGACAACTTCACTAAAAGCAGTAAAATAATAATGTTGATCTGTAATGGTTGAACTGTAATGGTCGCTGTTTTGGAAAGCGGGGTTGCAGCTCATTGTTATAAAGAAGTCTCTCTTGTAGCAGAGAGGATTGTGAAACTGAAAAAAAAAGTCTCAATGTGAATGCCACCTTTAAAAAAAGGGCCCAATGATGATGATATATAATGCAGCCCTAACCAAAATCCAAGTCTTAATGCTGAGAACAGTACTTTGAAATTGGAAAGAACTTGACAAGCAACCCAAAATGTTGCTTAAAAGCCAAGCCAACCTGATCAATTGGGTTTAAATCTGTAATTTTTCCCCGAAAGCTGTCTTCGACACACACTGTAATCTGAGGCTGACACATGAGAATTTTTTTTCCCGTCACCCTCCACTCTCTGTTTAATCTGTCACTTTATTATTACCGTACTTCACTCTGGGCTCACAAACAGCTTTATCTTCGCGGGTCACTGTAGCCCAAAAAAATGATTATCATTTAAGACCACCGCTAACAATTTGGAGCAGATAATTAAATGTCGGTATCATGATTAGCATATGTAATGAATGCCTTGCTTTACGTTACTTTAACGAGTTACAGTTTGTGCGCACAACAGTCTTACTGCTTTATTTCAGGTCCGTAAAAATGTGGGGAGAGAGGTCCTTGTTGAGCGACACTGGTGTGTGTTTGAATGCGTCTGTAAATGTCCCACATGTCTCATAGAGTGTGAAAAGGAAGGCAATGGGGCACATTCATTTAATCATCATATTTAATTCATCTTCACACCTCTAATCATTGTGTAATGTCACTAAAGGGGTGAGCAGAGAGGAAGAGTCCCATTCAGACCTGCCATCCCTCCTAAGACATCTGATGACAAGTCAGACAGCAAGATCCGCATTCTTGGTTGGCAAGGGTGTATGTACAGTATCAAAAAGGACCAAAAGCATTTTTTAACACGTCCCAGTGTCTATATGTTGATTTATTGCTAACACGGGAGGAGGTGGACTAGCTGTGAAGACTCCGCCTTGTGCCCCTTAGCACGGCACTTTACCCTCCCAACATCTGCTCCCCGGGCGCCTGAGAGATGGTTGCCCACAGCTCTGTGGCAATATTTGTGTAGTTTAAAAAGAGCACTACACACACACTATACCTTGTGGTAAGTCTACCGTGTTTTGGCACGATGATAGTCGTGTCATGAAGTGTTTTGCGTAATATATTACAAGATCAAAGACGAAGGTGTGTGATTTCAAGATATCAGTGTTTCTGGGCGGACCAAACCAGATTTAAGAATGAAAACTGGAGTAACACAGGCCAATGCTGAACTCAGTTATCAGTCTGTTTATGAGACTGAGAGAGACAGACCAACACTGAGTGTCTATGAGTCTAATGGTGATGAATGGTGTCGCCTCGCAAATGTCCCGAAGGATGTTCATGCTGCTCCTTACCCCCACCTCCTCCCCTCTGGGCTCACACACTCATTAATTAACAGGATGGTTAATGGTATATCTGTAGCCAGTAAATAAAAGATTGTCAGCATGGTGGCCAATCTACTCTGCCTCTTATCAAATAGTGTGGAAATGTCAACCCAGTTGAAGCTGGGGCACACACATCACCCTCCATCCCTGACTAAAATAATCAGCAGACCACCAGATTAACACACAAATCCCACCCACACGCACGCACACACACGCACACACACACACACTTTTTAATACCTACTGAGTCAAACAAGGCACGATAGCATGCAAGTGCACATATATGTACGATAAAAAAAACATTCACAAACAAGCACAAATATAATAATTGTGCTCATGTTATAAACATGCATGCACAACACACAGGGCATTACATCCAGACAGGTAACATACGAACACACCTTGGATTGTGTGTTGCATGAGGGCTGCTCTGTGGGGTCCCAGTTCGTATTTAGAGATCAGCTAAGGTTAGCGACACGGGCCTGTGAGTGGACTCCCTCTGGTTACAGCTGCCCATTTGGAGTTATCAGCTATTGTGGATACAAACATGCACACAGGCAAAGGTGGGGGCAGAGGGATGGTGATTCGGGCACGAGGCCCAGCTGGCGTGTGTTTTTTTGAACGAGGCCGCCGACCTCTGCGTCTGGTTGCTGCTATGACATCAATTTTGCACAGAGTGAACAGGGTCTCACAACTGCGACACCGCGACAACAGACAAAGAGCCAACCAGTGTCCTATTCGAGTTTGATATCCCTCTCTAAGTCAATCAACTCTTTAACTGACAATCACAGACCCAGAATGGGGTGGGTAAGCAGATGGAGTGGTAGAAAAGTCACAAGAATTAAGCCATAGTGTCCAAACATGCACATTCTTCTTCCCCCGTCTACAAATGCCAAATCAGAATCTGTCCCCTTAGATGCCTCATCCTGTACCAAAGCCGACTTTGATCAGCCCAGTCCACTCACTCTGAGTCACTCTAGTCATCCCTTCACAAGAGTCATCTGGAAGCGTTTTCTCATCAAGACACAGAGATTTGAGTTAATTATACCTTCATTCTTTAAGATAGTGAACTTTCACATTTAACTCACCTTCATTGTTATGGGTTTGTAAATCTTAGTTTTCGTTTCTAATTTAAGCACAAAACTGAATAAAAAAAAAGTTATGTATTAAAGATATTTGAAATTCATTATTTAAATGAATGTGTGGAGATGTATTCAGTTGGTAAATGGGACAACAATTTGGAGAAAAAAAATACATTTCCAGTTTTCCTCTCTGGCTTGCGATGAAAGAATAAATAGACAATAGAAACAATAAATAACAGAGCATACACAGATCTGATGCCGGTTAGATGTGTTTAGTAATTTAGTGTGCTCTCAGTTGAATGTGGTAAAAACAGATATGGTCTCTGATAGGAAAATTAAGTGCACAGCAGCAGCGCTGGGATGGGGTTTCACATTTTCCTCAAAACCCCAATAGCAGAAAACGACGAAATTATAAAGTCAATGAACTCACTCAGCAATGTCGGTAACAAGACAACATATCTTATCACTTACATTAGCCACCATAGGTTTCAGGTAATATTAAACCAAATGAGGTTGTTGCAGCAAAACCCCTGACTGTTAAAAATGATGCAACGGTGGGTTTTGGGGATTACAAATTTGTATCTAATATACAAGCGCAGGATTGCGCTATTTATTCTTTCACAAGATAAGTGTTGATTTATTAAACAAATCTTTTCGCACTTGTCTGTGCACAGCCCCTGGTGTGAATTCTACATCACTCCATCCCCATCAGATATTAACATTGGTAAAAAGCAGGGATTGTGGAGGATGTGGCAATCTCAGAAGTGTTTGCCCAGTGAATTTGAAACTCGACAGGGAGCAAGTTGAAAAACGCAAATAGGGCTTGATGAAAATTGTAGAAAAAGAGGGGGAATCTCTTTGAGATGCGAGTCCGACCCACTGGATCGCGTTTGCTGGATAAACGGGGGAGGCAAACAAAGGCCTCTGGGTAAGCAACAAAAATGAGTATCAGCAGTTTGAAAGGCGATTTAGAGATGTGTAGACTGCGGTGGCCATGACGTGTCTGCCATTGAAATCTCCTCCAGCAGATCGCAGAGCTAAGCATTACTGATTGGACAAGAAGGTACACGACGGAATCATTTGATGTGATCTGATAAAGGGCACAAACTACTGTTGTGTTTTTTAATTATTCTACACTTATTTTCAAATGAACTCCTTAAAATAATATGGTCGCTCCGTCTCTACTGTACTCCATGCACCTGAATCTGACTGAAGTCATAGGTGCTGATTCGAAGAAGAAAAGCTTTACTTCAGACAAAGTTCTTTGTGGGAATTAGTAGATGGAGTCAGAGAGATGAACATGCCACAGCACATGTGTGATCCACTGTCAAGTTATATAAAAATAATATTTGTAAAATCACGTTGATCAATTATCTATTATAGTCACACACACCCAAGCACGCACACACGCACGCACACAGCTCATCCTCTTCATATTTTACATAGGCATGTAAATACCTATGTGTACCATATACACACACATGGATAAATATACTAACACGTACATGCATACATATACAGTAATTGGAAAAGTTTGTTTTGAGAATAGCAAAATTATATTTTAATTTAATACATATATCGCCCAGCCTCTTCATGAATTCTGGACACGGAAAACAGGAAAGGTACCCTATGAACCTAAGGTTATATGACGATCTGTAATGAATATGAATGATTGTTTCAAGGATTATTCAGGAAAATTCATATATATAGATATATATATATATATCTATATATAAAATATTGAACTCTTGTCATATCACCCTATCTTAGCGTCCACATTACACTTTATCATATGAGTTATCATTAATGCTGGTTCATGTAGGGATGTCCTTTGGAGGGGAAGGAGAAGCTGGAGCTATCCTCGGGGTGACAGACCCCAGTTTGGGTGAGCAGACAGACTATTTACTATGGGCTGCGAAGGAAGATTAGAGTATTGATTCTGCAGAGTGGAATTCTCTGTCCGAGTATTCACACCACAGTAGGTTATATGATATTTTAAAATAATTTTAAAACAAATCAGACTCAACTGACCCCTGCGTCTCCCTGATTTGTGTTAAATATCAAACTGCCAGTTTGGAAAGGCACAGTCACTCAATTCAACTTAAACGAGAATTTACAACGCTTATCCATTTATTTAATGTTCATTGCAGCAGTAAGCATGCGTGGGTCACAGGAAGAATGTCAGAACCCCAGCTCGACTGGGAGTCTTTCTTTGTGGAGTGTGCGTGTTCACCTTGCGTCTTTTTCTGTAGGTGCTCGAGCTTTTCTCCCAGTGCAAAGACATGCACACCACTGTTAGGCCAATCAGAGACTCTAAATTGGCTGTAGGTGTGAATGTGAGTAGCTTGCACGGCCAAATCACTCACATTTACATGTTGGATCCAAGTATGCATTTGAATTAATGTAAGGATTCTAATCTGCTAAGCATTTCATTCTGATATTGAGATGTGCCTCCAAAGTCCAAACTGAGAGCTGATCCATCTCATGTGACATCCTCATCTTATTTGAAAAAAAAAAAAAAAAGGTTAAAAAAAAAACTGTTACGGAGAAGTCGTCCCATCAGGTGGATAGAAGTAAAGAAATATACCTGGGTCTTCTAAAATAATTGTATAACCTCAAAGAACCTCAAGGTCTTTGAGTTCACCATGGCAACAAGCCTGAACAAGTAAAGACTGTGGTAACCCCTCTACATTTTTCTTCTCTATACACACACCAATTTTGGAGCCTAATCAGCGGCATTAGACTCAAATCAGCCCAGTGTAGCCCACACATTTAAGTCACCTCCACAAAACACTAGACTGTTTCTTGTTTCCTTGTCATTGCTCTTCATGCTCAACACCCACAACAATAAAAAAATAAAAAAAATCCAATCCATTCCTCTGTGTTGTTTTGTTGATTTTGAGATTAATAAATAACTTTGTTACTTATTCATCCCATGTTGCAATTATGCACAAGTACTTGATTTACATAGACATCTCCCCACATAAATAATTAACACAGCTGCGTCGCGTGGCCCTAGTGCAACTGCATCTGGACCACAAGGGCCTGGGGAGCCGGATTTTTGCTTGTTTGTAAAAGTTTTAATATGGCCATGAACAGTCTGACCTACATTGACAGGCTCGTTTCTGACCATTGATCTCAGTCAGCCTGCACAAATCGAACTCTATGCACAGCAGCTTGCTGTAAAATACAAATTCGCACCCCACAGCAGAGGGCTAACACAACCCCCACCCACCCACCCCCCAATGAATATTGAATACTGGCCACAAACACACACATACACACACAAGGAGAAATACTAATGAGCACAGGATAGACATGCAACAGCAAAGATCTTGTTCTCTGTGTTCCCATGTGTTCATTATTCATGACAGGGTTTTTTTTCTCCTCCTGAAGAGGAGGGAGAAGACATCATTTTTAGTTTAGGTAATGAGGGCATAAAACTCTACCTTTGGCTTTTTCTCTTCCTCTCTTAAGCACACGGATACACACACAGCGCATACACACATCGGATGAACCCAACATAAGAATGCACCAAGGTGCAGTGTTGATTGATGGCAATTAGTATGCTGTAATGGTAACAGCTGTTTGGGGTGTCAGGAGGCTGATACTGTACCTGGTGCCCACCCCACCATCTGCTGCCTGTGGGAGTGTGATGATGATGATGAGTGTTTGTGTGCGTGTTTGTGTGCGTGTGTGTGTGTACATGCAAGCATGTGTGTGCTCTTGTGTGTGCGTACATGAGCAACACTAGGCATATTCAAAAATGAAAGAGATAGAGATCTAAATCCCACACAGAGTGATGTAAGCTAAAGTGTGTGAGCGTGTGAGCGTGCATGCATTCTGGGTGCTGCGAGGCTACGAGGCTACCAGCTTGTTAATGTTGAACCCAGACCCCTGGAGCAGGCTGTTGGCTGTATTATTAATGATGCCATGTCCCCTCATGTCTTCTAATGGCACTGCAAGGCCATCTGTAGACAAACATGCACACATCCTGCAAGTGTGTGTGCATGGGTGCATGCATGCATATGTTTGTGTGTATGTGCGTGCGTGGGTGCGTGCGTGCGTGCCTACGTGCGTGCGTGCGTGCGTGCGTGAACATGGCTGTGAATGGGTCGTCACTTTGTCCTTGGAGACACTTGGTCATTGAAGGCCTGTCCATGTGTCCATCTGTGCACTGCGGGTCGAGTGTGGGCCTGCATGTGTATTTTTCCTCCACATGTCTCAGTCTGCCAGCCAAGGACCGGAGTGAGACACCTAGCCACCCCAGAGGGAGATGGGGCTGACTAAGGTGTATGCAGTGCTGGCCTCCAGTATCCTATGTGTGTGTCTGTATGTGTGTGCGTGTGCGTGCGTGCGTGCGTGCATCAGATGTGCGTGCGTATATGGAGATGTGTTATGAGAAAATTACATGGATACAGAGGGACAAAGACAGACAATTAACAATAGGAATAAAAGTCAGCATTTACTGACATAATAATCCATACTCCTTTAGTGTTAATTTGTCTTTGGTAGAGAGTTTTGTGCAATATATATGTTTTCCTTTTTATCATTTTGGATATGCTTCTGAAGCATATTAAACTTTTCTTTTAATTTAATTTATTAGCGCCATCACTTGCTAAATAAGAGTTTTGACTCTGTTGTTGTGTTCCTCAGATTCAGATATCCTTGAATGAGTACCATAAACACACATGAAATATAAATTCAAGTCATTCTGATTTTGTTTCAACGGTAAGTGTTGCCCCAAAACCCCAACAAGAAGTGTTCCTGAATCCTACTGAACTTCATAAGAGCAAAAGGGAGGCGATGCTGTGTCCTCTCACTCTTATTTTATGTTATTTGATAAAAAATAGGGTCAGCATTCCTGATTTTGCCGTACTTGAGTACCAGCTATGTGCACCCCTGAGTATAACACTACCCACACCATAAGAAAAAGAAAAAAAAACAAGTAACACCATGAACGAGATTAGCCAGCCCGAATGCACCTGTGTGCTGCTCAGCCTTCTTTCTTCTACGGACAGAGCAGTCAATAGAGTTGTGGATTTATTAATGGCGATGCTGCAGAAATGCGGTGTTGCGTTAGGATTGTTGTTTGCATCGCTGGCACAAACACATTTGGACAAAGGAAACTATACATGCAGCCGTGCTTAGTGCACGAAATTTGATCAGGCCATCTTTACCTCCTCCTGATACTACAATCTGTCTGGGAGAAGGTGCCACCCCTGGGCCTCAGTCCACATGGACATTTGGTTGGTGTCGCTGTGCTATGTGTGTGTGTCTGTGTGTTTGGGGGGTTGGGATCAAGTCATTTCCTACAATATTTTTATCATGCAAATAGATCATTTGCATTTATTGAAAATATTAAAAATATTGGTTTCAGGGCCATTTTAGAGGGGGTAGGGCTCGTTACTAGATGTACATGAAGCTACAAACCCTTTAGGTGCAATTCAATTTTTAATGTGTTTACAAGTTATTGCGCAAGCATCAAACGTTGGGGATGCAGCTCCTGGTAATGAGGAATGGTCGGGGGCTGTTTAGAAGTCCCTATAAGTACTGACATACAGATACACTACCAATACATCAATGCAAGACTTCACAGTCAGAACAAAATGCTACAAAGCGGTTTTAAGATCCTAAAAAAATGTTTGCTGTCTTTCAGTGTTTCATTTTATTGAATTGCATATTTTTTAACACCTTTTTGAAGCCATGTCCTGAATTTAGAGTTAAACCGCTGCAATGATTCCAAACTTTACCCACACTCAATGTTTTGATAAAACCGAAGGTTAACAAGTGTTACCATGCCACCCGCGGCAATTCCATTTGAAAAGCATTAATGACAAAGTCCCGCCGATGATGTTGCATAACCAAATCTCGCTCTACATTGAAGCGAAAAACTCAACAGTGCTGGGTTCAGGTGTCACAGACTGCACTGAAAACAACTCGATTCCTCCTGCATTCTCTTGCTCCACCATCACAGCCGCCATTGGCACTGAATAAACGACTAAGAGCTGTGGGTTGCCCCTCAGTCGCAAGGTTAATCGAAGCGCTCTGCACTTATCGTTGCCATTCTCACCGAAGGCTAAAGTAGCAGCTTACCTGCAGCAGAATCAACCTTTGTCTTTATGAAACTCAAGAAACAATCAGAGCAGGCAAAGCAATGCTATTGCAACAGAAGCTAAACCTGAAAAAAAGAAACTACACAACGCCTTAGGTTTTAAAGTAGAGAAATGTATAAGTGCAGCAAAATTTACATGTTTTAGCACAGAGAATTAAAGTACCACATAATGGTTGAATATTTGAAACAATCGGAATTGACATGTTTCTGAACTGGAAGCATCCTTTCAAATGTTTACCATAAAATAAATAAATAAAAAGTAAACGAGTTGTCTGTAAGTTTACCATCATGTTATGGTAAACTTACAGACAACTTCTTTACTGTCATATAATAACAATTAAAAGCAATTTAGTTTGAGGTGCTGAATTTGGGGGGGTGTGTGTGGTTTGTGTGCGTTGTCCTGAAGTATGCCCACAAATGAAGGAATCTTTGCAAGAACTCTAAGTGGTTCCACCGCACTGTATATATATATATTCAATCATTTGTATATTCTCCGACTTCTGTGTATGCTCACTTACTTATTTCTATATATCCTGGTAGATATAAATAATCCAACTTCTTGCACTTCTGGTTAGATGCAGTCTGAAATTCCTTGGCTATGTACTTGTACTCTGCACAATGAAAATAAAGTTGAATTTTAAAATGATAAAAAAGAAATGTTCCCGTGTAGTTTGTCAACACAGGGCACACCGAGTGCTTTACAGAGAAGGGCGTATGTATAGCATATGGGGTCATGCATTGCTACGGTTTGCTTTGTTTTTTTCCCTCTGAAGAAGACTTATATGGTTGTTTGAAAACCCTCAGATGTAGTTTGGATCAGGTCAAACAGAGTGTAAGCCTGACGTACTTCTAACAGTCAGTTTGACGGAGTAGATACTCAACTCGTCAAGTCTAGGAAAGAAAAAGGTAAAAGCACCTTTATGACAATCTCATGGATTTATTCCTTGCACCGGCCTTTTCACGAATAATGACAAGCAAGATGGAGGGAGACAAAGGTAGAGGAAAGAGGGAAAGAAAAAATAAACAGCAACACAACAAACAATCTAAAAGAGTGATAGTGTTCCTGTCCTTTTAAAAAACTAGCATCCATTTTCAAAATGAAGTGCATGGCTGAATAAATCAGTCTCAGGTTAATAAAGTTGTCATCTTTTTGGTTTTGCCGAGGAAGAAAAACAGGAAAAAGGATGTCAGAAATATGACCCCATCAGCATTATCTCTTTATTTTATTGTTGTTACAGAGGTCACTGTGAACGTAGCTCCGTCATTTTTCCTCCATTTCCTATAGAATACTTGTCACACTGTAAATCAAAAACGGGTACTACAAGGAGAATGTTGACCAGATAGAGATGAAGATTTTACACAATAACCTATTTTATCTCCCTCCAAGCTCTGTTCACCAGTCACTGCCATGAACGGGCATTTCTGATACTGTTCCTTATTTTATGCCCTGTTACAATGTCAGATATCCATCTGAAACTTGGCCAACATTCCAAATAAGGCTAGAGACAAAACCTCAGACAGCACACTGCTCTGAACAATGTCACATTCTGATGTCTGTAAGCAGATGTCAACGCCTCATAAATGTCTATAAATAGTCTTTTGCTCTAAGCGCAGCATATTCTCACAATTTATCAATTTAAAACCATGTGCTGGAGTGCTAATGAATGTATTTAAACTCCGCTATATAAATAACTGACTGGTTGGGTTTGCTGTTGTCATATTTTGGGAAATTATCTTTTATAATTCCTACCTGCAGACATTTAACCGTCTGAAATGCAGAGCACTTCCAACATGTGCAACGATTATCAGGGTCATACGTAGAGAATGTTTACTTCACCCACAATAGGCATTGCACTGGTTGCAGATCTAAGCGAACACAAGAAGTGTTGCAATATTTTATACATTTGACAGAGTCAGTAGATTTGAGGTGAACGGTTATTTTAACTGCTTATTTTGCTGTCAACCACGTGGCAAAAGAAGGTGAATAAAAAAAAAGATCTTCCAGAGGTTCGGCCAATCGGAAGAAGGGACTCTGTCGGACGCCTGAGCCAACATTGCCTGTTTTTTGCAGAGGCTACGCGGAGCAGCTGTGTAATACGCCATATGAAATAAATAGAACCTTTTTCTTTAACTCTGAGCTTCTCTACCGGAATCCCAGAATAAAACAAATAGCTGAAAATAAGCAAATTAGGTCCCTTTTATTTTTCACAACTGTGTTTCTTCAATCCTTCTCTGTAATTAGGAGTTATTCTCTATCCTCCCTTGTCCTCCTTATTCTTTTTTTCTTTTTTCTTTTTTACCCTCACTCTAACCAATTAAAGTCAATCAGCCATCCTATTTGACCTGAGAGTGCTAATAAGACCTAGAGTGAAACTTTTCGAAAACAAAGCTGCCAGTGACAGCGTCGCTATTCAGAGAGTTCAACTGTCACACACACAACAATGAAAGAGGAGAGCATTTGTGTGAACACTGCTGAAAGGTCCGCCGCAAAAACCCGCAACACTGGCCACAGGTTTGATAAATGATTTCATTGTTCTCACTAAAACGAATAGTTTGAGCTTTGGTGAGTTGTGCTTGTTAGCTATGGATTTAATAAAGCCAAAATGTTTTGCTCCAGTGTACTGCCTTGTTATGACAGAGGGATTCATCAAGATTAGCTGCTTCACTTGAGATCAGTGATTTACAATGAACAGACTTCGGATTCACGCATCAATAAATCTGAATCCTAGACATTACAAATCATTAAGGTTCCTTTATGCAGGATTGAGTGATACATTCCAATTAATAACAATTAGTAAATATTAGTAGTAAGTGACAATAATAAAATAGACATAATCAAGCGATGAATGCTGAATACATTAAGTGCCATCATTTGTACTGAATTGTTTTAACATCATAAAAAATCTATGGACAGAAAAGTGTGCTTCCCATCATTGAAGTCCTTGGACCCTAGTATATTCTTGAAAGAATATGAAGTAACACAATAATAAAAATTCAGACCAAAATAACTACAGTAACTTAACACTCTAAGTACATAGCTTTCATTTACCAATGACAAGGAATTTGTAGGCAACTAAAAAAGTACATTTCCTGAAGAAAATGGGGTGTGAAGTCTCCTATGAAGTTTTTGTGCATGTTGTTATTGAAGTGTTATATTTGTAGGTTATTAGTAAGTTTCGAATTTGAGTGTTCTTATCATTGTTTTAATTGCATGTTTTTATGCTGAAATGTTTGAGGGTCTCTCCAAAAGGAATATGATCAAACGAAAGGGAAATCATTGTAAGCTGTTGATGGGGCGTTATGGATGAGGGGCGGACGGAATGTTGAGCATATACACAACAGAAATTGCAGGCTGCAGTTGAGAGAGTGCAACATGTAATAGGGCCAGTAAGTTATCAGTGACAAATAATATGTTTCTCCAGATGCCATAAAACAGTATCTCTCAAACCATATGAACAAACAACAGAGCAGGTTAGTGTAATACGAGTAATGTCTGATGAAACCTGACTTCGAGGCAACACATTGAAAAGGTCAAAAACAAATGTAGAAATGTCAACAACTACTACTGAGATGTATGTCATGACAATACAGAGGAGAAGCCAGAGCATAATTTGTTTTAGGTATAGGCAATAACTGCAGCTACCTTAAAAAACAGAACATGAACATGAGTACAGTGTCCAGCTGCTGCTCACCTTCAGATACCAGCTCTTTGTATATTTTCCACCTACATGTAGCATGTGTGTGTTTTACCACTGGAAAGCTGGAGTCAGCCTGATGTTCAGAAAAAAACACCCAGGGCTGCCCTGTATTGTCCAATGCAAATTGCGTGAATGCACAAAGCTTCAACCTTTGGGCTTTTGAAAGGGAGTTATTGTTCTTTAATGTAAGCGTTCTGCATAGTAATAGGCAGTGGTTAGCCTCACAGCAAAAAGGTTCTAGGTTCAACACCTGGTGTGATTGGTTCCAGCAACACAATCAGGATAAGCATTTACAGATAATGTTTATTATGTATTATTATTACTATTTGCACATTCTTGCAACATTTTCGATTTTTTTTAAACCACAAGGTTTATTTAGTCTTTTCTGATTTATTTTGCACAGAAGATATATTTGTAAGTAGTGGAAATTATTCCTAATATATAATATTAACGTGATCCGTGGCTATGTAAATACTTTGTGTATATATTGTCTTATTATTTTATATAAATATTTTCTGAAAATCCTACAGTTTGTTCTAAAAGTGCCTGTAAATGTTTGTTTTTCTAATTCTATGTGAACACTGCAAAAGCGTACAAATAAATCAGTTACCCGTGGAGAAGCAGACCAACACACATATGTTTCGACATGTCGCACTATGGTTTAGGGAGTGTTTCATTTTGATAAAGATTAAAGGCTATTGAGGCCTTTGTGTCTTACAATGGCACTTCTTCACACACTAAGTAGCAGTGTGACCCTGAGCATACCTCTGTTACTGAGGGGATAGCCATTTCAGAGACACTATAGGTTATCACTAGTCACAATAGGGCACACGGGGGACTGTGTGTGTGTGCGCAAGTATACCCCTGTTTTTGTGAGTAACATTTACAGATATATAACGCTGGGGACGACTTCAGGCTTTTTGCACAGAAGCATCTTGCATTCACTTGGAAATTGTTATCTTAGAATTACTTAAATATTAATCTTATTAAACAAAGACTTATTTTTTTTCAAGAATGAAAAAAAATAAAAAATATATATATATTTTTGCAGGTTGAGTGCAGGTTGAGTAGTTGTACACAGTGACAACATTAACTGCATTGATCCATTCCTCTTACTTTACGGAGAAATGCATTCCGCTCTGACTCTTCCTCCTGTTCATGAGCCCTACAGCAGTCTTAGGTCCCGCCCCAAATGCTCTCGATGGTTGAGACGTGTGAGTGACTGATCAACCAGCCAATACTGACCCATCGTCTGTCTGTTTGAGTATTTAGAGCCAGTGACAGAAATAATAAGTTAACGCGCGATAAAATTATTGTTGGCATTAATGGGTTAATGCATTAACGCGATAATAAAGCGCTAACATGCCCAGCACTAATTGTATATATCGTATACATTTGAAAATGTATATTTATTATGTTTTATCTAAATGAATGAGATACTGTATATATCCCTGTTTCTGAGGTACTCTTAATTTAAAAAACCTTTTCTTAAATGTTTCCATAATCTTATGTCTATCAACACTTAGACTCAGTTCAGAATAACACCTATTCAGGTTAGGATTAGTATAAGTGTTAGGATAGGTGAGGATAGGGGATTTAGATAATTGTTAAGATTAGGTCAATCGGCTAAGGAGTGCAGTTTTTCAATTGGTTTCTCCCAAAAGAAAGAGTACAAATGTCTTGTGGGTGTGTTTGAGAAATAAGCATTCCTGTCTCCATTGGACCCAGCAGACGTCAAACTACGGGCGTATGCTGGACTCCAAGGAGATGGGAGCAGGGCTAATGCTTACATTATCACAAGTTTGTCTATAAGTGGATCCATTCAGGTTGTAAGTGTGGGTGACTGGTTGCAGAGTTTCCCACTGAGTGCAGGATAGTCTCTATGTTGGATTTCCAGCCCTGCAGCCCAAGTCATGATGGCTTTGATAACCAGTCAGCCATGGCAAACATCCCAGAGTTCTAACTGCGCTGACATTCAGATTTAAAGAGAGAGTTTGTGGAGAAATTGCGCCTCAGACTTGGTTTTGGTGTTATGAATTATTCTTGTAGGGCCAAAATACATTTCTGACCTTCTGCAACATTATCAACCTTCCAGAACTCTCAGGTCGTCCGGGACAGGTCTGCTTTCTCTTCACAGAGTAAAAACGAAACATGGAGAAGCAGCGTTCAGTTACTACATTCCACATATCTGGAACGAACTGCCAGAAACATGCAGGTTTGCTGCAACTCTTACTTCTTGATCAAATCTAAAGACTTTTCTTATTACCGCTGCCTTTTATCATGATTAATCATATCTTACACTGCTACGGTAACTTTTATTCCCGTATTTTATACAAAGTTAATTATCCTTTTAAATTTTACTCTTACATTTTTTCAATTGTTTTTTATTTCTGACTTGTTGCATGATATGTTGTAATGCATTCATGTTTTCTTCTGTAAAGCACTTTGCATTGCCTTGTGTTGTATGAAATGTGCTCTATAAATAAACTTGCCTTGTCTTGTCTTTCTCATTGATCACTGGTTTAATGCAAATCAATTCAATCAGTTTCAATACACCGATACTGATTTGCTTCAGCCCTAGTTTAATATAAGATAGGATGAGAATTTACCAATGTACGCAGAGAAAAATAGTCTTAAACATATCAACAAATTAACCTGCAGCTAAAGGCTGGTCACGTGATTACAATCCAGTCATAGTCTTATTCCAAAGAGCTGCTTGGGCACACCTTTAAGTAGATAAATGGTATTTAATATTATGGATGATAGTAAACTAAATATTTGACCTGTAGACGCACTGTACTAGTTTGAATATTGCTGTGACATTATGAAAAATCAATTGAACTGGCTGAAACACAAGGTTTGTCTCATCTTGAATATGACATATTAATGCAATAGGCCTGTGAAGATTTCCAGACTGTATCATGACAAATAATGTTAATTTATAATTGTGGCACTCGCTATGTATGTATGTATCTCCCTACGTGTAAAAAATGTGCACTTCCAATGCTACGGTTCATTCAATAAACTATTGGCCCATACAAGATAAGCAAATATAATATACTATTTGTTAAATTTCCATATGTAGATTGTCTGAGGAATAGGGAATAGTTGACTCAAAATGCAAAATCGTGTTGGCCCTATAGTCTGTGGGCCAGTTTTTATGCAAAATCTGCATTTGCATCAAACATTAAATGACTGGCCCATTTTGGGTGAATTAAATATGCAAGAGTAGTTGTGCATGTCATGCCTAAGAATGCAGCAGGCTTCCCCTTTGCAGGAAGGGCCACTTTATAAAAAAATGGGGCATAAATTAAGAGTATACCCATTTCTCCTGGCACCACCGATGGCAATTCTGTGCTATATAAAAACAAAGCAGCAAAAGAGCGGTTCTATTAATTGATGGCAGATTTTCTACAACAGTAAAAATGCGTCTGCTGTAGCTCATAATGGCTCGAGTGTTGCCAGTGGTGGTATGACTGCCTCTACAATGTGCACACAATCTTTGAGATCTGCACCTTATTAGGTATTCAGAAGACACCAAAACAGTGATTTCTGTGTGTCTGTCAATTTGACAAAATCACATAGTGAAGTGTGTCACTATTACTCACAGTCCTGCATTTGTCCATCAATGCTGACAATTATGGACTAAGATCCTCGTACATGCATTTAGTAGCTACATTCACTGTATGCAGGCCAAGTCTAATGTCCTCTTTTTTTCCCAAAGTAAAGCTAAATTTGGTATGGAAAAAGTATGGCACGGCTTCATACTGGAGGTCATTTGCAGTTAAGGTAAAACGTTGGCAGGTATGCACCATTAAATCCACAATTCTGCTGATAAACTCCTGTGCTTATCCTTTCTGCTCGTCTTTTTGCCCGTGGCCTGGATCTGCGGGTTGCTCTGTAGCCTTGTCTCCCTTTACAAAAGACCACCTGGCCAAGCACATAATCCTCTCAGACCCCCTACAGAGCCTCCAGCCCCACCTCGAAGTCGCAGCTTACTGCTCAAAACTAACATCTGGTCAGTCAACAACAAAAAGCTAATGACAAACACAATGAATCATGTAGAGATGTCCAGGGGTTTTGATAACAGGGAATATTTTTGAAAAGCATGTTAATAAATCCTCTGCATATTTTCCGTAATGTGCAGGGATTTTTCTGGGGAGCGAGCAAAGAGGGATCTTTTTAAAAACCCAAATCAGATACACTGAGAGTGCACGCAAACAAAAACTTCACAAGCTCAAGACTTCTCAGGCACCCTTGTTTGTGTTTTCCGGTGTATGTGTGGCAGCACTACCAGAACATAAAGAGGACCCTGGAGGTTGTGTTACATTCCAATTTACATCACAGGCATAAACACATACTTGAATAATTGAACTCAAGGAACCATCATTATAGGATTTTTAACAACAAAAATACTAGCAGGGTTACTCTTTAAACCTCATTTTCATACATTACAGCAACACATGTCCCCCCCACTATTTTGGAACGGGATTCATAAAAATCTACTCTAAGTTGCAAATGATGAACAGGTGTGTGACTGTAGGCGTCCCAGTGAATGCCCTGGTAACCTTATACTGAAAAGAACAGATTAAGTAAATACATTTCTTATATTTTTTCTTTCCGCAATGTACAGAATATGTTTGAGAATTGTCCTCAGGTTGATAGAAAGTCATAGGCCAGGATCCTGAACGGCAAAACGATGCTATAGAGCAGGACTTTACGAGCATATATTTTGAAGAACAATACATTATTTGGGGCCCCTTTCCCACCAGTTTTTGGCTCACTTCAGTTGTACAGATCGTCACCAATGAGTATTTATCCAGTTCTTGTTCACGCAGATAATACAACATAACAAAGAGGCTAAAAACACGTGAATGTGAAGAACAAAACATACCAAGAGATGATAGAGGATAAGTCAGGGAATAGCAGAGGGATAAAAGAAATAATTAGGTGGTAATCCAATTCAAAGGATGTCAACTGCCGTAAAACCTGAGAGAAGGCCACTTTCAGTAAATGACGGCCAGGAAACTGTCAAGCATCAATGTACTATGACCTAGAGCTTAGAAATACACTTGTTTATGAGTAGAGTATGATCAGTCAAGACTTCATCTGGAGCTCATATATCACACACGACCAACAACTTGGAGAAGCATCTTGTACCCTAATGGTCTGAGGGTTTTTAATGAGAAACTGCCAAAGTGCAGCAGTGCATGTGCCTTTACACCATCTATCTACATAAACGTCACTATTTTTTTCAGTTTCTGATGCTTCCCCAACACTTATGCATATTCATGTTGTACATATATGTACTACCACTGTCACCAATATAGTTAACCATATCCCATATTACCATACCATCGTTGCTCTTGGCTTATCTTGGAAATATAAAGCCTTATTATTTAATCATTAAGGACATTTTTATAGCCCTGAAATGGATAATTAGACACTCCCCCAAAAGGTTCTTAACCCAATGTAACAGTTATTCGGTTGTAGAAAACAATTGCATGTCTCAGTGATATCAGGTCACACAATGTTGTTTTTCAATCTGGGGGTGGGGCTCTGGTTTTTACAATGAAATGTTTGTTTTTGGATTATTGCAATATATTCAGCTGGTATGTGTAGAACTCAAAGAGAACATGATTTAATGAGAGGAAAAGACTCTGATGCCCTGCAAAACCCCTTCAACATTCATTACAATCATGAAAAAGGACAACCTCTTATGTCTTATTTCCTGTGTCTGAATGTTCAAGGTCGAAGTATAAGCTTGTGGAAGCTGATATGTTTAGTACAACTACAATACGCTTGTTTTCTGCCTCTCTATCAATTAACACACTAACCAGCGGTCACTTTTGTAGACAGGTGGAAACAGTGAAGACAAGTCCTACCTGCTGGGCCAGCTGTAGTCTCCTGTAGTTGTGGATTGAATGTGGCGACGGCCTGTTAGACTGTCAGCAATATCTGTGTCCGTCCCTCGGTCTGATGGGGGGAAAAAAAAGAGATTCACACACAAAGAAAGAATGGTCAATGGATTTTATTTGACCTTTTATTCAGAAAAGCTCCAAAAACACCTATTAACTTTGCAGTTGGACTCAAACAGGTCCATACATTAACACTCTATGCTTCCCTGAACAAACAACTGTCACTCATTGAACAGAGAAACAGAAGAAAGTGCTTGAGGGCAGCTTGGCAACAGCAGCAGATTTCCCATGAGCCTTAGCTGTGGTCGGTGCTCTGACCTTTGCTGGGGTTTGTCAATATTCAACAGTGATTACTTTACGTCAATATAAGGTTAGGTCTTATAGAAACATATGACGGGTAGGTATAGAGGGCACACAGACATTTAATTGCAGGGAGAAGTGACAAAGGTGACTGTACCCTTTACCTTCATCAATTCTTCCAGTAGCTCAATAACTACAACTTCTCTGTGGTGGCTTTTTTATCTAAATATGCCACAACTCATTTATTCACCTTTTCCTCCGGTAGCATATACATATATTTGTTATAAAACATTTGACCAGTATTGCACTATATGTACACATATTCACACAGATATAGCTGCAATTGAATAGTAATTACTCGTGCTGGGCAACAATTATAATTTTTAATTGCATTGTTTTGCGCCATTTTTTGCATTGCATTTTGCAATTTGTAAATCTCAACTTAAACAGTAATCAATGAAATACAAAACCAGCTAAGCCTGAGCAGCAGCAAAAAACACACACACGCACGCACGCACACACACGCACACACACACCCACACACACACGGGAGCATCGCTACGTGCATCCCTCCCTCAACAAATAACTTTGGGTCGGGATTTCATGCAAGGAAAAATGTGGGTCCTGAGGCAAGTCCAGTTGAGAACCAGTGTGTTAGAATGATGTGAAGTGCTCGAGCAGAAAATAAGTACACAGCTGGGATTTTCTGGGCATTTATTTCTGTTAAGTCTATGTTTGTTCTGGATTTCCTGATTGAGAATCTCAGTTAACAAAAAAAAATAACACTTTCAGGTTGACTAGTTACACAATGACACTAATTGCATTTATCCATTCCTCCAACTTTATGGAGAATTGCGCTCCGCTCTTACTCTTCCTCCTGTTCATGTGAGCTCTGCCGCAGTCTTAAGCTCCGTCCCCAAATGCTACCATTGGTTGAGACGCGTGAGTGACTGATCAACCAACCAATACTGATCAACATGCCGCCCTTCCTGTGACCCATGCACTGTCTGTATGTGTATTCAGAGCCAGTGAATGACAGACAGAAAAACAGCAGTTAACGCCAGCTAAAATAATTGTGAATTGTTAATGAGTTCATGCTTTAACGTGCTCAGCACTTGCAATAACACTAAACATGGCTGTGCTTGCACACGACTTGATGTAAGCAAAATGTGCATTAGGCTATTTAATCCAACAAAAATTTTGATTTTAGGGAAAATACTCCTGACATAATCTTAACATTTACCTGTGTAGACCCCTCTGCAGCCCAATCTTACTTTTTTAACATTTGTTTGCTAGGAATTACAGTGGTATTTTGTTTCTTTCATTTCATCTTGGGAGTCCTAAAATGGGTTCCCTGGAATGTGCTGTTCCACTACTTATATCTCCGTCATTTTCATTATAGGAATGCCCATCCACAAAACTCCCAAATCAGCAAAGTCATACATGCTGCTTTATCCAAAAAAAATGTGTAATTAAAAGATGACATGATTACTGCTCTACCATAAGATAATGTGTGTCATACCTATGAACTTACACAGTAAAAACATCTTGAGTGTATCTCTTGTGGCGATAAGATGCAACTTGATGTTGATGCCGTATGATTTCTATCTGAAGTAGCAACAAATAAAGCTTTACCACGGGCTGAGGAATATAAAACAACTATGTGGAGTTTTTCATATGATGCGTCTATGTAAAGAGAGCAAATGTGCTACAAACAAAACAAGGAAAAACTGTCAAACTCAACAAGCTTAACAATTACCTTGCCTCCACCAGCTGAATTACCATATTTAAAGGATGGTTCCACTAGAGTGCAAAGATAATGACGGTGCGCTCCAAATAGCTCCCGTAAACTGAACAATCATGCTGAGGATATGCATGTGTGTAAATGGGAAAAAGTCCGATTTATAATGTACAATACAAGAACAGCAAAAAAAAATACTATGTTCACTAAAGAAAACATGCACAAAGCTTTGTATACAGTTTAAAATGACTGGTTTAAAGCCAGAAAGTCAAGTTCCTTGTTGTTTAATGCGACTTTCCCTGCTAACATTTAAGTCATTAATACCAACCAAAGCGTAATTGAGCAGAGTTGGAGGGACAAAGCGGGGGTGGTGATACTAACTAATAATAATGATAATAATAAGAATAAGAATAAGAATAAGAATAAGAATAAGAATAAGAATAAGAATAATAATAATAATAATAATACATTTTGTCTACCCCAGATGCAACATCTGTGGCTTCCGTGTCTAATGCCATTACTGTACATAAGACATGATTAGTGTTATCCATTTTGAAAAATGCCCTGTGTGCAAAAAGATATGAATTGCACAGAATATCTCCCTCCAATTACATGATGGTCAGACAGCGACAACTACCATTGGGGCCCGGCTGAGGAGGAAAAAAAAAAGATCGCTGGAATTAGTGTGTGTGAGGGAGAGAGAGAGAGAGAGAGAGAGAGAGAGAGATTGTGGCGATGTCTCCAAGCCTGGGTGGTAATTGTCAAGGTTTGGCAGGGCAATCAGTTCCATGTGACTGAGTGTCACATCTCGACATGTTCTCTAGCAACTCTCAGTGCACACATACACACAAATACTCACTGCAGACGCCTGACCCTGCACACCTGTTCACTGGTGTGAGACGGAAGTAAAGATCCTGTTCCCCACTGCCTTGGCTCGGCGGAACAAAGGAACAACCACCTACACACAAAGGGAAAGAGAGAGAGAGACTGCATGTCAACACCGAAAAGGATCTATCCCAATATAACTTGAGCATTCAAGTTTAATAAACACACCAAAATGTGGCACATTTACATAACTGGGGTTCAAACAGGGCTTAAACATTCTATTTAAATATGCTGAATATTAGCTTTGGGAGGGAAATAATCACAATGGTATTAATAATAAGACATCAGAAGTAAAGGCACAATGATAGATAAAAAAAGAAAATAAATATGAGTGTCTTTTTGTTGTTCCTTTTAAATGTAAAATACTAAGATAGTAAGACCCCTAAGAGATACCAATGATAGGATTATGGATTTTGCCCTTTGTTTTACTGTTATTGTCTCTGCTCTACTTCCTGTTTGCTGCTGCTGTCTTTTTGTTTGGTTCCCATTCCTGGCAATATTTGTGTTGTTGCCTGGGCCCGGGTTGTCTCCTCTCCTGTCAATTCATTCATGCACTTTTATCTCAACATATAATCAATCAATCTTCTCCTGTGGTCTTGGCCAGTTCCTTTCTCTTATTGAAAACTTTTTGCAACATGAATGTTGGAATTTCAGATTTGTCTTAACAGTTTTAATGGGGGGGCACAACAAATAAAATAACCCCGATATCAGTCCTGTAATCATAAAAGTTGCCAGCACCTGTGTAATGCTGCATCTATTTAAAATGAAAGTCGTTAATGAAAGATACATGGACACACACTTTCCTCATGCCACGGATGTAATGACAAATAACATAAATATCCGTTCAGTATAGCAATGTCAACCATTCTCTCCAAAACATCAGTCATCAGTGCTGAAATTTTACTTTAACATGTCTACTTTCATAGTTAGAATGAGCACCTCTAGATGACAAGATAAATAAAACCTGGTAAATGACAACAGCCGCTGCACAGCATATAATGCACAGAATGCACTTGGCTTACCCAAATTGCACAATGTAGCTTTAAATAATACAACTCCAAAAGCACTTTCACTCCCTAAATTTTACATTTCAGTACATACACGATCGATTAACATTACACTGACAGGCAACACCATTTCCCACAGCCTATGGAGTACCCTGAACACCACAACGCAGTGCAGGTAGCATCACAACAGGTTAGCTTAGTCATCTAATTAACTTCATCACTTCCCAATACGCGAACAGACTGTGATACAAATGGTCTCCTGAGCATGTCGATACATTCATCTAACATTCCTGTGAACAACAATTCTTAACATGAGGGACTCATACCTGAAAAGGGGATTAATGAATCGAAGACGCATGGACACAAAAAGTTCATTGGGACGTGGGTGAAATGACTGAGAGCAGGAAGCCAAGTGCACCGCAAAGGTGGCTCGGCAGCGCTACGCTCCCCCTGCTGGATTATTTGTGAAACGACAACTACTCTCCAACAAGAAGCGTAAAAAACACCGAAATGCTATACGCCTGGAAGTGTCCACTCATGAAACTGACATTTAAGATTGAAGAGAATAACTAGATGATTTGAGAGATTTAACTCCAGCTTTCATGGATGCACAAAGGACAGTTCAGAAGTGGAATGAAAAATGTGCATTGTTACCTAAAAAGCAAATACATTAGTTGTGAACATTGTTTGGTTTTTTTTGGCTCGCCATAAGAAAGCAGTAGATGTCAGTAACAGGAAGTCAAGGGGAAATCTCTGTCAGTGATATGGATGAAATATATCTTGAGTGTCTGTACAGCAAAGTATCTTGATGAAGGAAATATAAAGTGGGTTGTGTATGTGCAGGTGTTTGGGTGTGTGAGCATGTGTGTGTGTGTGTGTAAGAGAGAGAGATTTTGCCATATTTTGTTCCATTTTGTTATAGTTAAGAGTCTAGACATCCTCCTGACAAGAATTAAGCAGTCGGAACAGTAAGCTTGCAACAAGCGTACATTTATCTATTGAGTCTCTGACATAATGTTTTTAAAATGATGATCACACATGTGGATACAAGACAAACACACAAATCAATAATTTAAACTGTTTATAGTTAAGTTTTAGTTTGCAACAGGTGATTTAAAAAAAAAGATACTTCTCCTCTATCTGTGTTATGATTGTCTTTCTTGGTGGAGCCCCACACACAACATCAGATATCATATGTCTACATATGTATTCCCCTGAGAGGGAGAGACACACACCCCTTCCAGGCACACATTTTAAAGTGTGAATGAGTTTTTTCATGGAGAATATATTAACACATCAATATCTATTAGGATGTGGCATAAAGCATCACGTCACTCCAAGCACTCTCCACTTCATACATGTTTTCCAGCATCTGGCTGTCATAATTAGCCCGCCCATTAACCAATTAATTTAAGCCAGTGTATTCTGTTACATCTCAGACCATTTTCCACACCTCCACTCCCCTTCACGAAAAGTATTATTCCTCTCTAATACGTTATATTAAGCCTTTTTATCTCGAAAGAGAACAGCCGCCCATAAAGGAACAGCCATTAGGGGACAGGAACTGGCAGCTGCCTAGAATACAGGGCAGCACAAAGGGAAATATGAGAAAAGCCCCAAAAGGGAAGGAAAGGGAACTGGAAGGGAGAAGAAAGCAAGGAGAGACATAAATAATAAAATACATAATCCCAGCGCTCGGTGAAAAAGAGGTACAATCTCCCCTTTATCTTATCAACCTATAAATATCCAACTCTATTTTCTGCTTTGGCTGCATGTGTAGTTTGGACAGCAAAGGCAATGCGAGTGAAAATAGGGGAACAAGGAGGGATTGAGGAAAGTAGACTATAGAGGGGATAGCTTGTCTGAATGAGGGGATGCCAGCTTGTGCATGTCAGCATTTCAAGGCTGGCAAAGAAAGCAGTGCCCGGCCCTCCTCCTCTGGGTGCGCTGATGAGGCAGGGAACATCGGGTTGGTGGAAGCGAGGGTCTCCGTGGCGGAGGGGAGGATGGATGGATGGATGGGAACAACGGAGGTCTAGTTACACCAAATATGCGGCCCTGGCACCATAAAGACAATCAGATTGTGACACACACACAAGCACACCCACACAGGAACGCACACGCTGTCCATTCCAGTTCCTGCCTGGTGGACCCGACCTGTCAGGCACGGTGTGTTGGAATATTTATCAGCAGGGAAAACAGCTTGTCCTTGTTGTTGCTGTCATGTATGCCAGAGGGGAGAGAGAGAGGCAGGAGAAAGAGAGAGCAGCAAGGAGACAGACAACACCGTATATTTATGTACATGCTACTTCTAATCCGGTTGCTGTAAACAAAATCAGATTTGATTCGGCTCGTTGTCACTTCGATTTGATGGATACGAAGCAGGTTCGTTCGATGTGGCTGTAGAATGTCAATTGGAACTTAACCCCCAACAACCTCAGCTAACACCGATTGGATGCAGACAGAGCTGGCAGTCATATCCATTTATAACCATTAAAAAAATGGGCCGTCATTCTCTACCACCCGCAAAACCTGCCTTGTTTTTTTTTGGTTTGCACTTCCACTGGATCCAAGTAGACACTAAACTTCATCGATATCCCAGTGTTTTATAACAACACACATTGAGAGGGGTTATAAGCTTTGGATTGTTGGTCAGACACGATAAGACAACATCTGAAATACATTAGCACTTGGAAACTGGTATTCTATGGTACAGAACTAACCCAAACTATAGCATTTGCCCAAATGAATTATTTGACTCTGAACAAAAAAAAGTAGCTTAATTGAGTGGAAAACCACGCAATCTGGCAGCACAGACTGCACATCATTATGTGCCAAGCTTTTTAGAGTTGTGGACATAACTTGGGGTGGAAATTACATATTTTATAAAGACAAATTCTAAACAACATGATCTATAATATTAGAAAATCAAAAGCTTCTGCTGAATCAACAAGAACATATGTGCATCTCACAATGCAAAAATGGCAAACAAGCTTGTCATGTAACTTTTTATGGAATGACACTTGCCAAACTTGAAAATGAGCACCTAATTAAAAAGAAATCTGCATAGTTCTCAGGTTTACAATGTAATCTGGAATATCGAAGGCGAAGTTACTCTTCCAGTAGTTTTCTAAATGTCATTTGTCATCTACCCAACCTGGATCCATGCCTTCTTTTTACACAAATGTTATTTCTTTTTACCTTCTTTTTACTATCCTTTCTTTTACACTTCATTTAAGTGTTTGGTTCAACTGATCGAATATATTGATCGAAAAAGCGAAATTCGCGAAAGAGCTTACCATCTCCCACAAATACAGTATACAACCACATGCTATTACGTGACGGAGGTTGGACTGTAGAGCTATAAGCTTGCTATTTAAATGGTGACATGGGATATGACATTTTAGGCCAATAGGCACATTTCACTGAGAATGCACTGTCATTTCAAAACATCTTATGAAGAAAATGTGTTTGTTTTGACCAAATAATTCATCATCTGCTATTTTAGAAGCTGTACATTACAATACATTATACTGTTTTTTTAGAGATGATTTTCTCTCTTTTCATTGTTTAGGAGATACAAAGTTGAGCACAACGTGCACATGAGCAAATGCATGGAACTCTCCATATGATTTACTATGGCTTCTGTGCATTTCTTTAATTAATTTCCGAAAAGCACTCCGGGGACAGAGCGGCAGAGCAGAGTGGCGACGGAGCAACTCATTCCAGTTTGAATTTCTAAGCCCCCAGAATGAGCAACTGACACGTCTACAGTCATAACAATATTTGGCTATTTTGGTTGATTGCCTTTCATGTGAGCTTCCAGTCCCGGCATGGTGCCTTGTCTGCCTGCAGCTTGCCGGCTTCAAAAGCTGAGCTGACCTCATTTTCCCGTCCTCCTGCTGAGCCCAGCTCGCTGCAGATGGTCAGGCAGAGGGAGCTGATCGTCACGCTCACAACAGCACATCTTTGTTCCATTCACCTCCACACTTTGACAGCCAGTTAGGCAGACAGGGTGTGTGTGTTTACTTGTACTTATATCTTTCTGAGGCCCAGTTTGAGTTCTACACCAAATGCAGTGAGGGCTGTTTTAGAGTTAAATCGTGTTTGTTAGGGTTAATGTTTGGCTTTCAGTTGTGATGGTTTAGTTTGGGGTAAGGCAAGGTTATGGTACGTTGGCCAATGGATGCAACGTGTCCAATGTGTCTTTGTTGAGATATAGTTGCAAGTTTGCGTGGGTGTGGGCGGATGGATGCAACTCCAAAACACGCAGATACTCAAGCAGGTTACGGCATCACTTGAAATGTGATTTGTTGCCATGAAACACATGGCATAGAAAAGGTGTGGGAGAAGTGAAGTTTACGTGAATTTTTATAGACATGCTTGGCCAACTGAAAATATAAAACACCACTAGAGAAAGAAGCACAACACATGTTCTCAGTACTTGTCTTTTTTAGAGACACCAAAACATTCAGCCCTGTCACCTTTCAAAATTTGTATTTCTGGCCTGCCTCGCCAATGTCAGTTACAGGGCACAGATTGACTGGTTAATTAGACACGTATGTACACACGCACAAACTCACAAGCGCAAACAAAAAAAAGGCTTGCACCTGCCGATCTTGTAGAGTGACTGAGATTTTAATTAAATGGAAAGACCATGGGAATACGTGGATATCCCTGGTCACATTTCCTCAAATATATAACTCAGCAATCAGGTCAGAAAATTCAATTCAAGTTCCGCTCATATTAAAACAAATATGATTTATTTGAAGTATATTACTGTGGTGTGCTCTCTGGTTGGTCATAGTGATGGCCCAGTGGTAGTTCTGAACCAATAGGTCGAGTTTATTCTATAACTCAACTCAAGCTAATTAATTAATACAGAAAAAAACCTACTCAAACTTTTTCAAAGCAAAAAAAAAAAATGGTGACAGAGAGTTAGATTTAAAAGACCAGAGCTGACAGCAACAATGTTCTTCAGGTTTTGTGGTGAGCAGGCTGAACTGTTATGCAGTGGATTAACGATAGTGCAATTAGCAGTTTTTCTCTCTGGTTTGCAGAGACAACAGACAAAAGACAGATGGACACATAGACTGAGCATTTATGGTGCCTGAGATGGCTGCTGATTTTGATCGGAAGGGAGGACCCGTTCCATGACTCTGGCACTACCAGAGGTGAGGATTTGTTTGAGCAGAACCAATTGCAAGTCATGTCATCATCTCTATGATCACTAACATTTGATATCAGACACCTCATCAAAGCGAAGCACCTCCAGCAACCGCATTCGGGAGGTTAGTGTGATATTTATGTTCAGTGATATGTTATGGCCCTCTAAAAACAATATTAATACTGGAATGGCCCTTGACACAGAGGGAACACCCCTCGTGACATATTTGCCACGAGGATCACTGACAGAGGATAAACTGTACTGAGCCATTCCCCATCTGCGTATGTTCGACTGTGAACGCCATTGTTACCAGCAAGATGACACTGTTATACAATAGAAAAGACACACATTACATCACAACACAGGACGACTAAAGGAGTTGTGCAAACTGTGCAAACAAAGCCATCTAAACATGAGGGCATAATTACAAGGGTTGGTTTCTTACCCCAAACCATAATGCCATTATTTTGTATTTGTATGAGAGCATTTGTGAAATATTTCGATTTGGTGATTTGGCTGGCCGGTTAGTGTGCCCTGACGCCAAGCACAATTCAGGAGTGACTGGAATACTTTTCAGGACCTACAGTAAAGGATGAGCACACAGAGGAGCAGAGGAAATATGAAGTGTTCCAATGTGAACGCTCCACACAAACTTAATTACGGCTCGGGATGCCAAATTGACAGCGCACATAGAGTACACACGATGAGCTCCACCATGCCTTTCAATTCACAGGGCCCAAACTCTTATGGAATGATGTGCTTTCAATGACTACATAAAACAGTGGCATGGAAGAAAAGCCATCGCTTGCTGGCTGTGGTGCATAAAACAAAATTTCACCATTGTTGAGGATATAGAAGCAGTGGATAGCACATTTCCTACGTTGAAACAAGTTTGCAAAGAGAATAAATTGTCCTTTGAGGGTGAAAACACTTTAACAAAGCAGGAGAAGAACATGATTTTGTGGGTTGGGTTTTTTTGACCTTGCCAAGAACATACAACTTCACCAAAATCACTGAGGGAAATACAGAGGAAGTGTTCTGGAATGTCCTTATGTTGTAACTTCTTTTCATACACTAACTCTCACAAAGATGTATGAGTCCAGGCCCAAAAAAATGATCCTCCTCCCAATATATATATATTTTTTTGTGTGAGAGCCTCATATACTAGCAGAAAATGGATTTATAGCAACTGGCCTTATCTGACCAATCAGTATATCATGAGTCATATTTTATTGTCAATGCACCACTAGCAGCCATAATAATTATCATGGTAGTAAAGGAGGATGTCAGGGAAGGTTGAAGTCAATCGATGGCTTGAAAAAACACAGAACTTTTGACTTTTCTGATCATAAGTCATAAGTTGTGTTATATCACAAGCAAGTTCTTCAGGCTTACCTTCAGCTCATTTTAATTTAAATAAACCTAAGAAGCACAAAAAAAAAACAATAAGCAGAGCTCATGTGTATAGCTTTGTCATATTCATTCATGTACACTTTTTTACATTTCAGTATGGGGCTTGCCTTCCTTATGGGGACAAAACGCAAGTGCCCATAGTGTGAATTATTATTAAGGTGAGGAGGTATTTTAAGGTTATTTTATTGGTATGGTATGGCTATGGTTACAGTAAGCGTGCGACTGTGTTGCATAAATCATCGCAGAGCTATTATCTGATTCAATATGCGACAGGCAGACCAGTAGGCCTCAATTCGCGCATGGAGAGAGAAAGAGAAACCCCAGAATTTCTGCCTGCTTCCCCTTGGTTTTACGTTGAACAGGAGCAAAGACACTTCATCACAATGCAAATGATACCTCACAGGAATGCAACATGGTGCAGACAGTGACCTGCAGGAGAGGAGAGGAGAGGGTCTGCCAGAGCTAAAACGGTGCTTCAGAGCATTCACACACACACGCACGCACACACACACAACCGAATACACACCAAAACACCTCTTTTTTGTAAAATCATTCTAAATAACACAACTTTAATATTGTCATGGCTGTGTCCAAATTATCCACTACTCGCTATACAGTCCACCATGTAGTTAGTTCACCATTTTGTAGAGCTCTCTGAATGTTTAGTGAGAATTAATACACCCCCATACTATAATTATAATTACAACCAATCAACATATGCCACCATCCATTGGAAATGACATGAGAGAAAATAACAGGTGACAGTGGAGAGAAATGTGCAACCTGGCATTCAATTAATTTTTAATTTGAATTTTTTACTAAAAACAACAAAAAAAATCATCAAGCGAAAACAGTGATGTTTATGTGCCCTTAAAATCTGAACTGAATGGAATATAAAAGAAACTATCGTATAAGTCTACATTCATAATTATTAGTAAATAATAATAATTAATAAATTACTATACATAGGTCAATTTAAGCATCTGTAACCTGAAGGTGTAACCTGAATCTGTTTCGCTGGGTTCATAGCAGCACTGCAGGTGTGTGATGATTTGTGACTCCTCTGGTAAACTGTGTTAAAGTGTGATTTTTTTTTTTTTTTATGTGTCACATACATTTCAATTAGAGCATTTCATTGCATCTCAATAGACAATAGTTAAGTGAAGGCTGTTTGTGAGAAAGGTTATTCAAATTTGCATCCCTATAGTGCTGCTTTTTACAGTAACATAAGTGTTTTCTGGTTGCTATTTGAGGCTAAGGAGAAAAACTATCTGTGTATGCGTGTTTTTGCGTGTGTGTGTGGGTGTGCGTGTGTGTGGGTATGCATGGTTCTTTTTTTTGTAAAATTCTGGCGGAACAATGGTTAAGAGGGGGCAACACATAGAAGGGGGGAGGAGAAGAAGAAGAAGAAGAAGAAGGGAGAGCCAGTCAAGGAATTATCAAAAATGAAAGTCTGCAAGAGACGACGGAGGACATGACGGCGACAGGAGGAGTAGAGGTAAGAAAACCTGAGTCCATATGAGTGTGTGTGTGTGTGTGTGTGTGTGCGTGCATGTGTGTGTGGCTGACTCTGCTGGACTTGTGCTGTGAATGATAAGCAGAGCAGTGTGGATTGGTGTCATCCGAGCCGGGTGATTAATGTTGACACAGTGAGAATAGGCCAGCCTGTTGACATCCATTACTGCTCTTCACTTAACGAGGCCAAGGCCACGGATGCAACCGCCACCCCAGGCCGACCACACCCACATGACCCAGTGTGGATCAACCTATCAACCTGCCGTGGGGCAGGCCTGCGTTCAGTGGCACACAAGCTTTAATGAACATGTGCACCTACACTTAAGCAAATGGGAAATATGTCCGTATCGGCTGATTCAGCTGCACATAATTTAAATCCCTTGCCAACAGTCTGAAAGGCAATGCATCTTTTATGTGGTGGAACTGAAATGTGTGCAGGTTGATGAGGTATTGGACAGTGGGCTCTCACTCCAGGCATGAGAATTCATGCTCCTTGACAAACCTATACATAATCTCACCGTGACGTCAATCTTTTCTGAATCGGAATTGTTTCCAATGATTAAGAAAATGCTGTGAACACAGTTACAAGGCTCAGAGGTACTTCAGCATGATAAGATAAGATGGAAACAAGCAAACAGATTCTCAGCAGACCTTATAATTCCTCAGTACAGCTGTATGCAAAGGTCAAAGGTCAATGTGCAAAGTTAAAGCAGGATGCACACGAGTTGGTTTTGTTCATCCAGGTAAGAGGAGATCATAAAAATGATAGGGTGCACTGAACAAATAGCACACAAATGTATTTTTGCAGTTGAAAAGAAAGTATATATTTCATCATGTCTTTATGAATAGTTTTGAAGCATTTGCCAGCATCATAATGCAGCCCAACAATTTTCACCAAGGTTGTATGAAACCACAAGTTCCCTTTTAGCATATAAGACTGAAATCTACTGTGTGGCAATAGGAATAAGGGATCGAGCACATACGCAAAATTACAGGTGTGCCCAAACACACTCCACATATTTTTCAAAGAGCTGAGTAAATCCAAAGACTCATATTGAATGCTGAGCATGCACACAAATTTCAGAAGTACACACTGCTGCACACTTCTCACCTTCTATTCATCCAGACTGCCGTGCACTCCATCTGCCACCAGGAACCCAGCATGGGGTCCAATAGGTTTGTGATTGCTTTAAGTATATCTGCTCTCTCATTCTCCGCCATCAGCCCCCTTTGTGTTACCTCAGACGTAGAGAATGTGCCTAAAAATGACGAACACTGACTCCCTGAACCACAATCACACTGCTCCGTGACACTCCGAGCTCTTCTTTCTGTCATTATCCCAAAACCCTATATGTTCTTTGAAGGAGGCCAACTGACTATATATATATATATATATATACAGTATATATATATATATATATATATACACACACAATATAGAGGGTGGCATCTCCCACTGCAACTCCTGCCTCAACCTCCAGCACTCTGACACTGACAGACCCCGACTCTCAATCAGCTGTGGAGGAGACAGGGGCTTTTAAAACCACGCCCTGCAGTCACTTCAAAGGTCCCAGCACCCTCTCTCTAGATAAGATTGTTAAGTCTAGAGGAAACGCGTTTAAAAGTCAATTACCTGCAGGGAGTGGTAATGGAGATGAATGCAGAAATGTGGTGAAGAGTGCTTATTATAATAGCCAGTTGCTTTGTCAATGTCTGTTGTGGCGGTAGACTTAAATTCTGGAGTGCAAAAATGCCTTAGAAAGCATCAATGTTGAAGGCAAGTACTTGAATGTATCCGAGGGAAATCAGTATGTCTTTTCTGCCTTTTTTCCACAGGAGCAAAGGAGTGGGTCAGTCATGAACAGACAGGTCCCAAAACCTTTTGCATTTGAAAGAAGCAGTATAATGGCAGCTCAATCCACGGCACTTTCATCTTTATTCACTAGGTCTTTGAATTATTATTAGGTCTGTATTATTATGTAAATTGGTATCAGGAACGATCACCAATAAAAACCCTACAGGCAGCATGGCACACTTACACACAAGCCAATCACAAGCCCAGCCACGTTTACGGTCCATATCATCAAGGACATATCAAGAGCAATCAAGGGATCCAAAGCTTTAAACGTCAAAATGCGAAATAACAAAATTCCCCAAAATATATATTGAAAGAAAATGAAAACGCAGACTGGATTGTAGAACAAAAAAGGGAGATGCCAAGAGGCCCAGTGGGCCTTTCAAAGGTTTCTTGACTCAATTTCTCCTCAAAGATTTATTAAAGCATGCTACGCCTTTCCCAAGTTCACCCAAAAGACAAATGAGAAGCCAGACTTTTTTTGGTGGGTTAATATACATGTACATACAGTGGATTTGTTCAAAATGAAATGAATATTTAACTGCATTGTGCATGTGCGGATGGATGCATTGCTTTAGACATGCATGTGATTATTAAACGGTCTTGTGAGCGCACAGTATGCCATGCAAGCGTACAAACACACTCTCATCAATAGAACGATCCTTCCGTGCACACACACCTTGCTGCTGTTTGACATTGAACACTCAGGCCAAGCCAGACTGATGGCGAAACAGTGGGATGTGACTGCTGCTGCTCTTAAATATTTGCCTTCCACCATGTAACATTGACCTCCACAGTGCACTCATTTCATCCTGACCCATTGGTTGACATAAAGTGCACCATTCTTTGATGCAACAGACAAACTCTTCAGTGTCTACCACATGATGGGAGTCTGAAGAAAGGGTCCTCAGGATTCCATCGATCCACAGTATCAAAGACACAAGATCGGAATAATACTCAGTGTTATCCTGTTCTGTTTGGGGTTCATACGATTGCTTTGGACCAATACCGGAGGGATTCTGAATAAAGCTCTGATCATGGAGTGCATGATAAACACAGACAATACTAATAAGAGGATAAACTGGTCCATGAAATGTCAACCGGATGATTTTTTGTAAATGACATCGCTTGACAGTTGTTATATGGATGCAAAAATAAACTGGTTAATTTGTCATCGAGAATGAAGAGAGATGGCTGACTACTCTGGAAATTCACTTTGTCACAGGGCACATTGTGCAGAAATGGAAAAGAGAGGAAGAGGTGTGAGGTTTATTCTGATGAGTTGGTGTGGTGCTGTCCCGATAACAGGATCAACTTGATTGTCGCTTAAGATGGACAATGTCATCAAGACCAAAGTAAATTTAGTAACGCCGATACCATAATAATGAGATGATAACATGCTGCCGCTGCTGCCGCTGATCATCCTGGCCTAGATAGACTTATTCTGGTATAACATTAAATAACCGTTAAAATGGAAATAAACTGTTGTTGGTGAGGAGGGCCTGTTGTCTCTAGGCAAGACATTTTGAAGCTAAAACAACAAAAACAAAACAACAAAATGAACAAGCTACAACAGCCTCCCTGTGTTGGAGTTCTGCATCTATGCGTCGGAAAAATGTGAGCGGTCTTTTTTCTCTCACAACTGACTCGATAGTAAAGACTGACCGAAGTAAACCTGGAGAAGCATCTGCCAGCAGTTCGTCATCATCACTACCATCCGATGCCAGACACTTCGCCAAAGAGAAGCACTTCCAACCATCGCAGCGAGAGGTTAGGCTGATGAATGTATGAGCGCGTGGATGGAAATAAGGATGTTTGAGGCCCATAAAAAAACTGTAATGGCTCTTGAAGGGAAGAAATGTTCCCTACTCCGGAGCTACTTTAATCAAACAGTGCAAAAGCCAATGGATGAGCGCTACACCAGAGCACAGTTCACCTGTATCAGGGGTTCTCAACAGGGGCGGGAGGGCCCCAGAGGGTGTGTTCAGAGAAAGGGGGGCACTTATGTGTTTTTGGGTTTCTGGTTTTTTAGGCTATGCTTTTTTGTTAAATCTAAGATGTGCCGGGGTGCACATAGCTGGTACATAGGTACGCATGCGCTGCAAAAATCTGGAATAATACTTTCACGTTTGTCACTAAGCGCCATCGCGTATCTGTCCCTTCCTCCATCAACACACATGGTCGCACCACCGTCGACAACACACACCAGAGCATGCTATCGCACAGGAGAGCTGCGTATCCACGGGCCAGGGCCAGACCACCGCATCCGCGCTAGGGTGTGGGTTGAGTAAGCGAGGGTGGAGCCGGACTACCCCCGTCTCTGACCTCCAATGGCGCGTCCCAGCCGAATACCCTCGGGAGAGGCCGGCACGGAGGGAGGACCGATGCCATGTTATTGACGTGGGTACAGATTTACATGAGGGGTTGTTTCGTTGACGGACTTCCCGTGAAAGCACCAGACACAAGCACACACACTGCAAAAAGGTACTGTACATGCTGTAGGTACATCCCATTTCTTTTTACGTATTCCTACCGGCAATATAGCTGCAAGATAGCACAGAGTAACACAATTTGTGGCCAGTTTTCTGTTGAGTATTTCAATTATGGATTTGCCCCACCAATGCACAACTTCCAATGTGCTGACTGTGTGAAAAAGTCTTCTCAAATAGGGCCATGAAACCCTCAAGTCTCCAGGAGCACCTTAACAAAATTCACCCAGAGAAAGCAGACTGGTTTTTATAAAACCCTATTTTGGCAGCCTAATAATAAGTAAAACAATATATGAATTGAAATACAACATTAATATAGTTAATATGTAATATACATAATAAACACTATGAATAATAATCAAAATTTAATTCAGGGGAGAACACATTCTGGTAAGTACATTCTGGTTGTTACAATACTATATTATGCTTTGTGCTTTGCAGTTTTTTCATTGGTTCATATTTTATTGATGAAATGCCCTATGGTGAAAAGGCTGTTGGATCACATTTGGCAATATTATGAAAATTTGACAATCTGTACATTTTAGCAAGTAGAATTACGACGGAAATATTACTAATGTACTGATGTTGCTGTACTCACTACTACTACTGAAGTGTCAGTCAGGAATGTTTTGAAAGTTTTTTGACAGGAACTTATCCACTCCAAACGACTCACCACATTAAGCACCATAAAGATATTTCACCTTCCTATCAACTTAACATAAGTAACCCTAAATTTAGAGTTCCAAATGTCTCGGACGACAGCAGCAATGAAGTGTTCTTTTCTGGGGCTGTGTGGGTGTAAAGTTAATTAAAGTGAATGTTCTTCACTCCAAAGGTACTTGTAATCTGCGGTCCAGAGCCACCGCCTGCATGAAACCAAAAGTCTGGTGTGGGACCCACATCTGCCTCTACCTCTTCCTCCTTGTCTGCAGTCTGATAGTATCGATTGGTCATTTGGAGCATGGGAACTCCAAAGAGACAGGCATAATTACAAGGAGATAAGGCAATCTACTGCAATTAACCACTCCTCCCCTGGCAGCCTCGGCCACGGACTATCTCTCATCCTAAGTAGGAAATAAATTACCTCAGCCTAGCAACCACCATCAGAGCCACTGAAATATGGCCAAATTAAACAGGAATTAATTCTAATTCATGCAGCCCCTATCACTAAAGGGACATATTTTAACCACAGTATTAAGGAACTATTACACAAAATTAATTGTAAACCACAGTGTCTTTGATCCACGTAATAAATCACCGCTTCTTTCATAAAGAGCCTGGAACAGATAAGTTTAACACCGTTGTTAGACATTTTGTAGGGTTGCAGCGTCGAGCTGAAAGGCGCTTTGTGCAGGGGCTTTTTCATTGGGATAAATAAATCTTGCCATGGATTTTAGTGTGTGGCCTACACAGAGAAGGGCTGGATTCTTCTTTTTGTTTAAATGTCATTTGTAGTTTTGTGTTGCAGGGAACCATTTTAGCCATGATCGAGAATGCATAACAAGGCAATTGTATGAATGTGTGCAGACAATGTGTAAGTAAGTAATTTTTAGAAATAGCACACATATGTATTACCATGGGTTTTAGATACTAGGTCAGAATTACAACTGTCAGTAATGCCCACAGGGAGCATTTCTCACTGATCTATTCAACTGAGTGAGAAACAGACTGTGGAATTATTCATTACAGCCAACTGCAGCCTCATCACTTCTTACACTTGCCTTGTTTATTTCTAAATTTACAATTTCAGACAATTTTACACCAGATTACCACAATGTCAGTCCGCCACTTTGCTCCCTGTGGACTTTTTTTTTCCTAATTTCCTCTCTCTCCTGTAATGCTAAAAAAAACGAGTCTTTCAAGGCAGCTCGTGTCTATGCTTTGAGCTCCCTTGGTTCCGCGTTGCCTTGTAAGGATGGAAAACAACTCAGAACTTTTTTTTTTTAAGGGGGGGGTGGCTTAATAAGCATACGCAGCCTGCAGGTAATTAGCCGGGGATGAATAGAAGCTGCCGGCTTGGATTTTGGCTCCCATTTGAACTGCTGTTGTGTTGTGCAGCTTGAGAGGGCTGTGCTGAAAGCGAGAGCCTCTAGCCAGCCTTTTGGGAGAGAAACCAGCACAGTGAAAAGCCTAACGTTCCCAGTCTCCACTAGAAAACCTTATAGCATCAAAAAGCATTTCATATCCATTCTTTCATTTTCTCGTCTGTGAGAATACAACCCCCCCCCCCTCCCACACACACACACACGCACACACAAACCGCCAGCCGCCTCCTTTCTCCATTTTCTCTGGTCCCACCAAAAAATCAGGGTTATTTCAAAACTGCCCCACTTCTTTTTTTTCGAGCTGGAGCTCATCACTGTGTGTTTGCGATATTAAGATTGGTGGAAAATGCGACCATGGAACAACAACTATGCACATTCCCGAAAGCGGAACTTGAGTGACATTTCAACAGTATCTCAAATGGAATGAACAAAATAATGCTTTCCTATGTTCTTTTCCCTGTCGTCTGGAGAGGGACACATTCATTTTGGCTTTGTCTGTCTAACAATAAAACGCTGGTTTTTGTTTCAGTGTTTTCTTGAAACAGCAATAATCACACTAGAAGTCTCTCAACAACAGCATGTAAAGATGTGTAAATATTTCAACAAAAGAAAGGATGATCCATTTCTGACCTCTGATTTATCAGGAACCCCTTATTTATGTATATACCAACAATCAACAATGAACAGTTGAATGAACAGGTGGGTTTTTAAAAAACTAAAGAGCTGCCACAGTTGTACATCTGGATATCAAATCATGCATTCATTTCCTATTAAGTGAATGGTGTGTTCCCTGTAAGTGGGAAAACGTTTTGCAAAATATCAGCATAATAATGATCACATCCAATGCGGCAGTGTTTCAATGATGCCATAGAGCAGGGTTTCTCAACCTTTTTCGGGCCAGTTCCCCCCTAACCACTATCCAGGTCCCTTACCGCCCCCCATCAAATACAATGTAGGAATGAATGTCTCCTCTGATTTTAATTTAGACTATTGTTCTATTTGTCTTATTATGATTAATATTCTTAGTGTTTATTATTTATATTACATATTGATTAATTGTGTTTGTAAATCTGTACATTATTTGACTAATTATTAGGCTGCTATATAATGGTATTATAAAAACTCAAATTCTCTGAGATTTAAGTTAGGTAATACTTTCTAATATTAATTAATATTCTATATTCAAAATAAACTCAATGTTTTAACCGGCAATTGCCCTCATAGGCTTTATCCTGGGAGCAAAAAAGCCAAGAAAATAGATATATTATCCAGGAGTGTTAAAAAAAAAATCATCTTTAAGAGGTTTGTATCCAAACTTTAATCCGTGTCACTGGCTGCAGCCAATTGTAAATAAGCATTGCCTAATGACGGTATCAACACAAGTTAGACACAATCGACAGAATGGTGATAACATGCATTTCTGATACATTTGCAACAATTTATAATAGGACAAATAGCGGCTCTTACCCATGGTGCACATCTAACGCAAATCCCAACATTAACTTCGCCAAAAGGCATGCTGAGAAAGCTCCGCCCACGCACAGTTCCCACCGTGCATATAAAAATCTCAGCGTTGGCAACCCTGACCTAAAGCATATAATGCTTGACCATACAGTATATCCCTATTGATTCTACAATACTTCACTGCGCTCTTGCAATGCTCAATTTAAATGGCCCAGTAAAAATTCACGTGGAATTATGCTAGTTCTTAAATTCAACTTTGGATTCACCAACATGTCAACCTATATGATTAACGTTAATCAATGCTACATACTTGCCCATTTCTGAACGAATGCTTCCAGCATGACCGGCTTTGAACGGCCCCTGGGGGGGCACTGCCACCCCCGTTGAGAACCCCTGCCATAGAGTCATGCATATATGTATGTGTATACATACACAGACATGATGGGGATGGGGCACACAATCATAGACCCATTATGATATTAATAAATTATACAGTACATTTTAATAATCATTTAATTTGCATTGTATTCATCATGTTAGAGATGCACAGTATATTTCACTATATTGCTCAACACAACATCCATCCAGCCTCTGCCTTTTTTTCACTTATAGCCCTCTGTAACACCATTGTGCGAATCAGATGCCATCCAACTGTGACACCTGGATCATTTACTGCTGACAAAACCAACCCGACACCTTGCGTCTGGATGGGGGAGAACCTCTGGTGCCAGCCAGCGGTGGATAACAAAAGGAGTAGCCAGCTTGTGACTGGAAGGTTAGCGGTACAACCCCTGGGCCGGCAGTACTAAATCTGGGTACAAGAAGGAAAGGTCACAGTGCTCAGTGGCCATCAGATCAGGGTGTACCAGTCAGGTCCCATGTATAAGTACATGTAACTGTGTGTACACAGTGTGTACTGTTAAACAGTAAAAAATAAAATACAAATAAAAAGGGGCCTCTCCTGCCGTCTTACCCTGCTCTTCAAAAAAAGGTTAAGAAAAATTGCAGAGCACTATTTTCTGTATTTTCCTCCATCATCCATATACAGTAGCTGTTCTATCCTTCCAACGTCTCGAGCTCCAATTATTATTATTTTTAACCAAAAACCAAAGAACATTCTTGCCGTATATCGTTCCTGGTGTTACATACAATCAAACAGGGTTATAAATTCCCAGAGTTCCTACAGATAATATCATCTGACACCGCATCATTTATGTGGATGCGCTCCTGGAAGCCGACGACCTGCTTGGCCTTTTCAACATAGATGGACACTTGATTTGACAACTTGACACTGACATAACTGGAGTGGAGAATATGAGTATTTTAGCGATTGTGAAGGCAAAGTCAACCGTTCTGCAGTAACCAATGTATGATTTATGCAACCTTCCTCAATCCTTTAACACATCATAATGTGGATTGTCATGTTGAATCATAAGCAAACTCTGAGGGCTCCTGGGACATCATTTAGACACGTGAAGTCTTGAATTGTGTCCCCACCATGTCCGCACAGTTAAGTGTTTTGCTGCCGTTCCTGTTGTAAAGTGTGATATGTCGTGGCCTTCTTTGTTCAAACAGCGCTTTAGCAAATTGTTGCGTTTTTTTCACTATCAACACAATCGAATAGATGTACTTGATAACAAAAGTTAATTCTGTATAATACATTGAAACCGCGCGTAGTCATGTGGAGACTAGAAAGGCAAAATGAATAACTGTGGGAGGGGCCTTGCTTTTTTATAAGGCTTTGTCACCACAATATTATTGCTCTCTTATAGGTGCTAAATAGTGACCCAATCTATTTGGATTTACATCCTAGCATGTGTTTACACTATTCTGCAGAATATCTTGACAGGAAAAATATAGAAGGCAGACTAGCAGCCAGAGCAAAATGTAAGTAAATAAAATAGGTCTTCATAGGTTTTTTCGTTTATCTCGATGGATACAGGATGTGTCGTTTTCATCTCCTGTTTTGTATTGTTTTTATAATGTGGAGAATCCAAGCAGTGACAAAAAAAAAAGAGCAGACCTTACTGTACTGCTTTAGAGAGGACATGATATTTACAAAAAGATGAGGAAAAGCCAGCCTTAGAGGGCCCGAGGTGAAATAATATTCGTGCCGCAGATATGATTTCAAACTTAAAAAAAGAATAAGCCTGCTAAATGGACACACACACGCAAGCTCGCACAGTGCAGCCTTGTTACCACATGCTGGAAAATGGTATAGCTATCCAAGGGTTACAGCCGGGGGACAAGGCAGAGGGGAGAAGGCAAGACAAAGAGGAAGAGCTGAGGATGGAGGGAGGAGGAGGAGAGGGAGCTGTCAGCTGGTTCTGCATGGCTGCACTTAAGTTTTATTGAGGCGAGGCCAAGCTGAGCTGTGTCCCGACAGTCTCACTCACAGACACACACACACACACACACACACACGCTGGTCCCAACACAGACACACCATATTTCTAGCCATGGTGGGCATGTCATTTATTAATTTCCAGCGGTGACGGCTACGTGACAGAAGCACTGACCGAATACAACATGTGGAAGGACATGCGGAATGACCGCTGTCCTGCGCGAAAGCTCCTTCCAGGATGCACACTCACAAAAAACACACACCACCGGCACACCACTTGATATGCCCAGCTGAGAGTCGAGTGCGACTGTGTACTCTAAATCAGTTTTTGCCACAGTGCTAGCTAACAGTATGTGTGTGTGTGTGTGTGTGTGTGTGTGTGTGTGTTTGTGAGAGAGAGAGAAACAGCAAAAGATGGATCAAAGTGAAGACGCTTAATACGAGTTACAGAGAGAGAGTATGATGACTGACGAGAGAGGGGGATGGGAAAGGGGATGGGGATTCCAGTTTTTGGATGAGGAGCACACGAGGAGTTGAAAGGGGATTCGGGAAATGATGAGGATGAAAGGGCCCCATCCTCGCATCCATCCTACAGCACGGGGTGATGGAGGAGGAGGAAGAAGAGGAGGAGTAGAGGGAAGGGAAAGGGAAAGGTGCAGTGGAAGGAAAGTGATGGATGACCCAAAGGTCACAGCCGATCTGCACTCATTTTCCCAACCCAGTGTGAGAGCACATACGGGAGGCTGACCTGAGCTAGTGGATGCACACACAAAGGCATGCGCACGTGCACACACACACACACACACACACACACATAAAGCTGTTTTGTTTGTTGCAGTTTTCTATTTTGACCAAGAGGGGTTTTGCAACTCAAAATGAACATGAGCATGAATAAATAAAAACACTTTGTTAATTATGCAAATATATTGTCTTCAAATATGAACATCTCACTGTCACAAAACAAAAACATTAAATATCCACAATTATAAATTATGTGTAAATAATGAATTAATTAGTAACACACTGAATCATAGATTTATCAAGATCATATGTAAATGAATAGTCTAAAATTATACAATTCTGGTTGGGGTGCTCACATTTTGTTGTTTAACATATATTATTAATAGGTCCTGTTTAAAAGGGACATGCATTTTTAATAGACAGTACTATTTGTGTTTGCACATAAAAACCTTATGTCTATCTATGTAGGTTTTGACTGTTGAGCATTCATTGAAAATGAATCGATGGCATCTATAGATTCATTCATGCATTAATGAGATAAAACATCATTATTTATTTTACTGGGATGAAAACAATACTGGGTTAATATTTTGTTTTTAAAAATCAATAATGACATGTGAATATTGAATGAAAGTCAATTTATCTCACCAAATGTGAGAATGTATTTGAATGAATACCACATATTTCTTTCCTTATTAAAACTGAATTCATTTCTCATCATTTTTACTTTTATTTTTCAATCATACACATTCTGAATTGAAGACTCAAGGTTTGAAAAAGTCAAATAACATATTTTCAACAGGCCCAAAGAATTCAAATTTTGAAAATATTTTCAAATATCACTTCAAGATCACACAGTGCCTATCCAACAAATATGTCACGGACCCTCTATGACCTTCTATATATCCTAGTGTTTCTAGTGAGCCTTTATCTCCTGTCTCACTCTCTCTTGTTTGTCTGTGTCAGTTGGCTGCTTAGAATACATTCTAAGTACATTTTAAATACATTTGAAGTTTCAGGTATATCATCAAATTTTTTTAAAATTACAAATACAAAAATATATACGCTGGTATAAGTGTTCTTAACCCTGTAAAGTCTGACCCATCAAATAATAACAGTGATTTATGATTTATGATTTATGCACCTTTTAACAAAATACAAAAAAACATATTTGGTCATTATTTACCAATATTTATGGAACAAAGCAATGTTTCTTTTTGAAACAAAAGTTATAGTAATTATTACATTTAAAAGATCTTGAACATTTCAACTAATTTTGTAAAAAAATAAATAAACAGGGGCCCTTTTACAAGCTTTCTATTCAACCTTGTGGTCAACAAAAACAGATTCTGTCCTTTTTGAGGGACAGATGGACTTTACATTTCCTACAGTATAAATATGAGAAATGATGATTACATGTTGGTGAATGTATATATACAGTATATAAGGCGTGCCAATTATTCGCAATTGAGTCTTAGCAACATTTTAGTAATTATCATGAGATCAGGTGTGGCAGTGGGGCGTGGTTAGTGCTCCAGCTGCAGGTGAATGGCAGAGCAGCCGGACACCAGAGAGCTGACCAGAATCAGGAAATCAATGAACTCAAATTATCTTAAAAAACCATGTGGTTAACCTCGTTCTGGTCTCTGGTGCAGACAGCTGGATCCTGAAGGAGGACGGATTAATGCACTTCTCCAGTAATGGAGAAGAGCTGTCATGCATCCATTGCATAAAAATGGGTTTTTATTTGACCTCAAATTGCCACTAACTAAAAACCCACAGTTAATACCAACATAGACAGCTCTTCTCTATTACTGGAGAGGCGCATACAACCGTCGTCCTTCAGGATCCAGCTTACTGCAAGAGAGACCAGAGCCAGGCTAACCACACCCCACTGACACACCGGGTTCCAAAAAATACATAAATATCAACTATTTCTACTTTTAATGTATTTTGACTCTTCAATTAGTGTAATTAAATAATATACGTTGTGCTTTGGGAAATTTGCTTAGCATAATGCTGATTTAATCATAACATTCTATACATTGTCACTTATTTTTTTTACAAAAAAAAAATCTCAAAGACCTGCTGTGTCGTATTTGATACACACAGTTTCAACACAATTTTTCAATGAAATGAGCTACAAAATATAAAACTGATTATACTTTGCTTTAATACAGTAAATACTCAGTTACAAAACTGAAGCTATTTTAACCGTAACTTATTCAATATTATCAGTTACCACTGATAAAAAAACGTCTGCGCCGCTACGTAAATGCAGACATTTTGGATTTGGCTTTTAAAAGCACTCAACTGCCTTCAGTTCCCAGATAAAGCACCAGGGGGCTGAAGACATGTAGGTATGTAAACAACAGATTTCTGAGGAAAGCGCTAGTCATTTGGATGACTGAGACATCTCAGAAACTCATGTATAAAATATGACACACGCGGCTTTATAGTTAACTTGTACCTATGGCAATTCACTTTAATCACATAAATATTTTACAACTACTATCATGATATTTGTGAGGGATTTAAACCAAATCATTTCATTGGCAGTATTGATATTCACCTCTGTATTTAAAAAAATATATATATTATCCCAAATAATGACCTCAAACATTAAGATGATTTATTTTAACTGTTGTGAAATCTTAATTGTTGCAGTCAAGTCAAAATCGTCTCAGTCTCAGGAAGTGTTCATTCTCAATTAAACAAAGTATTCAATCTAATGCTCGTAGAATTTTTATTACCTAAAGCAGGGGTGGGGAACCATTTTCATATCGAGGGCCATTTTGAGCTTTAGAAAATCCTACGAGGGCTAAAAAAATAAATAATTTTACCCTTAGAACCTCCTTATTGAATTTGAAGATTTTTGGCCATTAACCTTTCTTTCATGCTATTCAAATAAAAATAGTTTTTATCTGTGTAACTTTGTTTTATCTCTCTCTTTTACCTTCCCATTTAGTTTTTAAATTGTCTCCACCTCTTATCGTTTGAATGATCTCTGGTTTTAATATTGTGTTTTTGTTGATTTTATGTTTACTGATGGAAAGCACTTTTAACACTTTGTTTAATAAAAGTGCTTTGATACAAGTTTACCAATTTGTTTTAATACAAATTTCCCCAAGCACACCGGCTTGCCTTTTACAAAAAAAAAGTAATCATTTGTCCATTTGTCCTAAAAAAAAGCGCAACATTCTGCATTAATCTTTCTTTTCTTTATGATTGCCATTTTGGTGATATTATAACCAGGGGTGCATGTAACTGGTGCTGGTACGCCTGCGCAGCAAAAAGTCTGTAATGCGTTATATCCCCTGTGTCATTCAGGGCCATTGCGGACCTGATAGGTACACGGGAGCATCGCACCCACCTCCCTTAATCAGCACACACACATTCTGGTCTGGTTCTGGTTTGGGTATTCCCCTCCTGTTCCCCCCTACTACTCTGCAGCTCCGAGTTCTCTTTTGGGTGTTTTTAAATGTGTGTATACATGTGTGGTGTGGCTCCAGGAAGTTATTTGTTTTTTGGATACATTGCAGCTTGTAGTATTTTGGTCAGCAGCTCTAAAATAAGTCCAAACGGCGCTCCTGTTCTTCTCTGCCATCCTGCAGCCAGCAGTGTGCTGCTGAGTGCCATGTCTGCACACCAATCAGAGGAAAGCAGTGGAGAAGAGAGAGGCAGAGTGAGCATGAGTGAAGTTAGTTAGAGGAGTGAGAGGAGCGGAGTTTGCACACGCACAGCCACTGAGCCCTAACGGGAATTATCTTATGGGCCGTAGACGACCCGGAGGCTGGAGGTTCCCCACCCCTGACCTAAAGCATCCATGCCGATCAGGTTGTAAGGTCATGTTCTCTGCAAGAGGACATCTGTCGGTATTTAGAAACAAACGGTGGATTCTGTTCCCTCCAAGGATGGGCTATTACTGACTTACGTCAAAACAGTCCAATTTATTTTTCCTGTGCCCCTTTTGGTCCTTGCACACCCATGCTGGACCCCAATCACTCTGAACGAAACCAAGTGTGAAGCATTTTTTGCCTTTTTAATTAAGCATCATTTAATGAGAAGCACATCCTGTTTTGGGGTTCTATTATCTGTATGAAATTTAAGATGACCACACATTAGGCCCGCACACGCACATCCAGACCACCGCTAGTCTTTCTCATCAGGTTACTTCCAGCGGTAACTTACTAATGTATCACTTGTGTTAAGAGAGATGATTGAGGTGTTCACAAGGGACAACATACCTTAAAGAAAGGTAGAGACAGACATAGCAGGATAAGTGCACTTAAACTATGAATTCAAGTGGTTATGACAATTGTCCTTCCCAAAAAGAAACGCATACTACAAACATCTGTGCTAACTAATGAATAAACTATTTATAAATACTAATTTAAATTCCCTGCTGATTTGTTATGCTTTTTCCCCCCCGAGATGACTGAATTTAAACTGAATTAGATACTGCAAACACTAAATCACACATGTAGAGTCTAAATGCTGAAGGGGGAATAACTTAAATCATTTACACCGTGTAATGGGACAATTTCTGAAGTTTAGCGCTGATTTTAGTATAATTCTTATCATTGCATTCTTACTTTAGTTGTGTAAAAACCTTGAGTTAAAGCAGGCTCACGTTAGATTAGTAGGGCCCAAAAAGACTGAAGTTAAAGTCTATGTGGGCTGGGGTTATATTTAAGGAGCATGGCTGCTCTTCTAGTTATTGAATAGACCTTTTCCACATTTGTCAAATGGATTTAAAATTGATAAAACTACATTTTTTTTCTGCATTTATATACGTAGTGAATATCGACTGGTAAATAACCACATTGTTGTTGGTTACTGGGAGAAGTATTTGCCATTGTTTTGCTGTGGCTTATGGGAAAATGTGTTGGTGAACGCAATCTTTATGTTTCATGTAACATGTGTCACACAACCGCCACCTCTGTTGTTATTAACCACTCAATACAGGATTCCTTAAGCGGTTTGTCTCCTACCTCATAATGTGTCAGTAACTGGGCTGACTGGGGTTCATTTGAAGCCCTGCACTTATCTGTCACTCATCTACACATTACACTCGACACTACACCCCTCATCATTCTCTTCTTTAATTGGCCTTTATATATCTTTTCACACCGTCAACCCTTTTCAGCACATCTCCTTTAGCCCCGTCACTGCAGAGAAAGTGCTTCATTACACACTGTTACCAGGCTAAAAGAGGAGGCCAGGCTGCGGAAGCTTTCCTGTTGGAGAAAATCATTTGATCACTAACTCTAATTGGTGGTAAGCCTGGAGAGATCCTCAAGATGAACACACAAACAACATTAACAAAAAAAGCACTTCACTCCACGACTTCACTGCTACCCGCAACATTATTGCCATATTGCAAATAAATACATAGACTACTACACACACACATACATCATTTAGATAAACGTGTGTGTATATATGCGGTATATAGAGATATCTATATCTAAATCTATATATACTGTATATTCACATATATTTATATATGTGTGCTAAGGTGTTGACGTAAATCTACACGTATTGTGCGAGCCATTAAAAATGTATGAGACATGGATTCTGGGCATAGTTTTTTCACACACAATTAAAGTGCTTCTTAAACAGGCAGTGACATATGAAAAACACAAATTATTATCATCACGTTTGGGCTTGCAAAGCAGTCGGTTAATGTTGCATAAATGATGGTGATCTTGGCAAAACAAATGATCTACGATGACTGTGAATTCCAAGAGCATTACAGAAGATGTGGTCACACATAGTACTAAGGCTAAAAGGTTTCAGGTAGTGTAGCATTCTACTGTGGTCCAATTTCTTTTGTGTGGTAGATTTTTGTTATGTTCCCAAATCCCATTGACCAAGAGTCCTGAAGGCACTGGAGAAAAAGAAAATGTATTCTCCATATCTTGAGCTGTATGGATTTGTGCAAGTCACAATAGCAGTTAACAGGAATCTATTAAACCAAAAATATACCAATTCAAAACTGTTTTTATTTTCCCTATAAGAGAAACCAATATGTATACATACTTAAGAAAAACACACAAATAATCCAAATAAACTTCAGACAGGGCTTTGGCATTTTAATGCTAATCTATCCCCCTACAACCTCCTCCCTCCTGTCCTGTCAGCAGCGGCCCCCTCTCCAGAATGGATAGGGTTCATTTTTGGTGGCCACGCATGAATTTCTTGAGTGGCTTCCATGCTGTTTCAGTGGTACTGAGGATGCTTTTTAAGGGTTTTTTTTAATTTCACAGTACATTAAGTCTTATACAATACAGGGCTTTTGAAAAAGCAGTTTGCACAACGCCCCCCCTCTGTAAACTATCATGAGACTAAGATAAGAAAGCTTGCATAAAATAAAAACACAAAACTTTTTTTTCATCGTACGCTTTTGCATATATTGTCAGCCTTTGATACATTGGTACTTCAATTTCTGACCAAATGTGAGGTTTGCCTTTTTTATGTACTGGAGTTATACTCTATTCTGGTTTAATCTAATGACCACTTAATTCACTTAACACTGCAAGCCACATTCACCCCATTAGTCTGCACACACCCATGCATTCATTTATTTTCCCACCTTGTGGCTATCAGGAGCAATTTGGGGTTCATTTTACCCGACCAGGGGCTCTTCAGCAAACAGACAGGAGGATCCAAGCATCCAACAACCACCCTTAACAAACCTATCCTCTCCAAACTGTGTGAATGTCAGAGGCCGGAGCTTCAGTATTCTTTAGGAAAAAAATATTTTACCTGTTGGTACGCACTGCGACAAAGCCTCATACCGACTGCCATCAAGGACCCCCGCCGTCTTCAAATATTTTCCTTTTCATACCACACTCTGCTTCCTTTTGGTGGAATGTTCCTTGCTTTCAAAGTGAAAAAAATATATATTTCTGCCCCAGGTGTTGTGGAAGCATTTTTATTTGCAGAAATGGGGATTTTAAAAGGGGGGTTAGAGTGTCAAATACGTTATCAAAACTGCACAATAAACCACTTTAAACCATTTCAACCAACATGCACCAATGTTTCTGTGCACAAATATAACTACGCACAAACTTGCGCGAGGAGGAAAATACACTAACAAAGACACACAGACACATTATGCAAATATACCCGGGAACCTGGTCCAAGCTATGGCTCTGGTCTCAGAAGGGATTCAATACAGATCTCCATGACAACCCTGCTAACTCAGCACTGCCTCTGGGATCATTAGAACTCCTCTTTCACCTTCACACACAGACACACATCTGCACCCGACTAATGCCTATTCAGCGGTTGTGTATTTGTGTCCCTGCATAGTAGTGGAACGTAGGCCTCGGGGTCCAACAGGCCTCAGCGGGACCAAACTTAGAGTACGGGGTAGGCACATACCAGTATGGCTGTGCCGTATGTACTGTATGTTGAAACATTACTATTGTACAGTACAGAACAAAAGGTGTCATTGAGTCATATGAAGGAAAATGATCTTGCGAAAAAGGCTCTGAAACAAAACCTAAACCAAGCTGTTATCACATAGACTACTGTGACAGGAATCACAGTATTGAATACATTTAACTTCAACTTTTTTCTAAAACCCCAAATAATTGTTCAATCATTCATTATACATATGTGGAGGTAAAAAAAAACAAAAAAAAATTGATATGAAGTAGATTTGAACTCAAGGTGCTATTGTACTTATGGTTCTTATCAGCTTGCCAACCAACACACACACACACAAACAAACAGCCGTGAAACAGAAGTGGAAGTCACTTTTCTGTGTCTAAACTCAATGAATCGATCCGTTGAAGGCGTGGTCACTTTTGGTTTCTCACTATCATGGCCCCTACTTATTAAGCAATGATCTGCGGAACACTGGAGGCCTGGCCTTTTTCATTACAGGTGAATGGAGCGCAAGCAGAGTCACTCAAACCAGCCTCTGAGCGGGAGCTCATATCCAGCTCTCACAGCCACCTACCACAACCGCCTGTGAGGAGATCAGGCATTGCTGTGCATTATCACTACTTCCAATCAATCAATCGTGGACAGTGGTAGTAATCTGCAAAACGACAGTTATTGACTTCCTGCTATTTTTACACGTCCTGCAAGGACCTCTCTCTTCGGCAAAGTCCTGAAAGACTCAAGTGCCTTCCCTACAGTGTACATCTGTGAAAGGTTCTAACTTTGTATCATTATTGATGATGATTATGATGATGATCATGATCATGATTATCATTATCATTATATCATTAGCTACATCACTAACAGGTATCATTGCAACTGTTATTGATTTTTGATTATACTCTTACATTATTGATAATCTGATTGTGCTTCATTGCTGCTCTGCCTCCAATCTCTCACTCTCATGAATACTATTGTTGTGTTGTTGATTTTCTTTCTGCCCATGGCAATCATTACACTTCTGTCAATCCCAGGAGAGGGTTACTGCATTTCCCCCCCTCCCTTTTAAAAGTGAAAGAACTTGAATTAAATAAATACAAATTTATTTAGTTTTTCCAGTTACATTTAAGACATGCCCAATCAATTATCGTTGCAGCACAGACCGCCATTTCTCTCTGCAATAGAGGTTGGTAAAATGATGTTATTAAATATACCAGAAGAACACACCCTAAATAAGAAAAAACGTAATATTTGTAAATCAAATTACATGTGAATTCAAATACAGTTTCCATCCAAAGCCTTTATCTTTTTTTTTTCCTTTTTTCATTTTTACATTATTACCAAAAACTGCCCTGATCTGCCTCTCACAAACAACAATTCATGGCATGCAACATTTTGTAAACAATGTAAATAAAGAAAAGTTCCTGTATATCGCCTGTCAGTTAAGTCTCCTGTGTCTTAGTTCGACAACAGAAAGTCTATTGGCAGAACAGTCCTCTTCACCAAAGATGACCAAAGGTCATCATGAGTTGAATCTGTTAGGCCCTAGTACAGATCCAATTAGGCACAGCTGAAATCACAGTCACAGATTCATCTGGATGAATGAAATGCACGCAAATCAGTCAAAAGTCACAGTTTAGATTGCTGCTTCCTCCAGAGAGAGGGCAGCATTCCTACAACCATTTAAGTAAATCTTCCGGTAAAGACTGGAATAAAAACCGCCGTACACACTGCCAGTTTAGGTCACGTAGTTGCGCAGTAGAGAAACGGCATCACATTGTGTGCCGTCAAATATGATTATGTTGAATTGGCCACAATCAACTGACCATTAAGATGTGATATAACTTGCCTCAACTCATGCACTGAGTGATGATACAGTACAGAAGGGAACTGATCAAGAAACAAGCCAATTTTAGATGAAAGTGGATTTCCAAATAATCCTTATTAACTCAAATGTAAGTAAGTGCTGGTCTCGAATTTAATTGCGGGATTGATTGTGCGCTGGTGCTGGGAAAGGATTTGAAGAGTGTGCCTGTTTCCTACTGTGCGCCACAAAGCTTTTAAAGGAGCCTTCCCCCTTCTGTGAATATGGAGCAGCGATTCAACAGTGGCACAGTTTTAACCCCTTGCCAATAAGCGTCGCCATTTCTATGGTGACGTGCTTGTGAATTATTAAGGCAAAACTGACGGCAAAAAAGGCGCTGTTTATCTGCACATTGGTTTGTGGATTCATCAATTATACATCTACCGTGCCACATGAACACAGGAAAGCAAATCGTGGAGCTTTTGCTCCAAAATGTCTGTTGAAACATGAGCAGCCTTTGCATGTGAAGCCATACTTTGAAGCGCTTTTAAAATAAGAACGCATTTCATCTGAGCATTAAATAAGGCAGAGGCTGAATTGCACTCATTTCTCGGCAAGCACCTAGCCTCACCCATTACTTGCAGTGTATTCTCCTGCTCTGCCTGAAAATGTCATAGGCCGCTACCGGATGATTAGAAAAAAAACGAAACTTAAGCTCATACATCTTCAAAAACATCAGCCATGTGTTTTGCAGATCATTAACAAAGTCTTCTGTTGTTTTGGTTGGCATCTGGGGAGGCTCGATGCCTGCGGCTACATTTGAGCCCCCAAACAAGCTGGTGCTTCGCTTTCATTAGCCGAGCAGAGGAGACACAGAAACAAAGTGCCACTAACAATTAGCCTGACACATCCCGGGCTGATCCAGTCTATCACATTGGTTTTCGTGTTAATTAGATTTAATGCTGACTTAATCTGAAGCCCGCCGCTTAATGACACTAATTCATGCTTTTGGGAAAACTCCTGACCTGACCCAAAAAATACCACCTGAATCCAGAGTAATTCTGCCTCACATATATCCATCTGCCTCTTAGGCATGACATGCTTATAATATAAAACGAATTTTTATCATTCCCCCTGCTGCATGATGGATTAAATAGACATAGGTTTTGTAAACATGCTATTACTGGACTGGAGCCAATGTTTGTCACAACAATAACAATTTTCAAATGTCAATTCCAAACACTTAGTGATCTTACTCTCAAGTGGCAGACACAGAGACTCATTATGAACTTCTCCCTATAGCACTAAACACTATATCACTGTACTGTCTCGTACAATCTTTGTCCCTGCAGATTTTGAAATAAATAAATACCATTGCAATATTGCAGCCGTGTTACCATTCCTTGAAGTAAAGGAATTGCATGGTTCTTCTTCTTTTCTGGCAAAGGCCTTTTAAAGTCATTTAAGGCCATTCCTATGCAACTTCAACAGCATGCTTTTCCAGACTATTGATCACTCTGTCTGCCCCACATGGAATGTGTCTCTTGTCCAATCACACACATTCAATCATTGGTGGAGCAGGGGCAGAATCAGTTGGGGGTCAAGGGTTTTGCTCAAAGAGACTTTGACATGGTTTCTGGAGGAGCTGGGTTAGGATCCGACCCCATCGCACTCCCAGTATGTGCACCGGGACGGTCATGTGTGCAAGAGTGTTGCGTTTACAACCAATGCCTATCAGATGGGAAGTGAGTGTCCGCCTCAAACCTCTCACCTGCATCACGAGCACAAGACGAACAGCTAACTTCAGAGTAGGCAGCGTGCACAAACACACACACACACACACACACACACACACACAGATTCCTGAAGGCTCAAGTCTAATGGGACCTCCCGTAATCCTGCTCCTCTGAAAGGATATTTAATCAGGCTCTGATTAACAATGTCAGAGCAATAGTGTTTGCACACACACCCACACCCACCTCTGTTTTTGTCAGTTAGTCTCGGCAGACACGGGCAAACAGCAGACACCCCCATAATCACAAAACACTCCTCTTTTTTCTTCCACACAGCTTTGTGCCATCTCGCTCTGTATGTGTGTTTCCCTTTGTGTCTCCCTCCCACACACGTATTTCATCTCACTTTCTCCATCAAGGCCGGAAACAAAGCCGCAAAAGAAAGAAATGGTAATCTCTCCTCCCCCTCTTCCCCCTTTTCTTTATTTCCTGTTGTCCTCCCTGACACCGGCGACAATGAATTAAACATCAGGACCGTGGCCTGCACTATTGCCACCGCTGCCGATGGGACGGCGGCGCCCACTTTGTGTATGCAGAAATAGATTTCATGCAAGAACGAAAAACGGGTCTCCGAAGCACACGCGGGACAGAGGGAGATGACGGGGGGAGGAGGGGGGAGATTAGCAGGAGGAGGAGAAGGTAGGGAGATGAAAGAGAAAGCAGGAGAAAGGAGTTTTCAACGGCTCCTCACTGTCCTCTGGATGTCCCTCAATGTCCTCTTTCTCTTCCTTTATGATCTATACCACTCTTTCACTGCTTCATCCCCCTGTTTCTGCATCTCGCTTTTTCAGCGTTTTCCTCTTGTTCCCCTCTCTAATTCTCCCTGTCTCCATGTTTAACAACAACAGAACCTTGATTTTGCGGTGCTCGGGTCACTGTGTTGCCGGGAGAATATAGCAAAACACCTCACCTCATCTGTTGTTGTTTTTTATTCTATTCTCTCAGCAGACTTTCTCCCTGACTCTCCGCCCCACACTGCCGGCGAACGCATGAAATAACTTACAGCCATCCAGCAGCAGTGTTTTCTGAAGCCTTTCTGAAGCCTTTCTGAATCAATTTTGCTCTCCATCACTGTCCATCTCACAGAAAAGTCGTACATCTATTTCAACAAACGCTACAATTCACACTGGCTACAAGACACCATCAGATGCAACCTTCTCCTTGTTTTTCTATTTTCTTTCTGTCACTGGTGTGCTTTTAAAAAAAAATTTAATCTCTCCCGACAGCGTTTTCAATCAAATCCCCTGCTGTCTATCATATTGTGAACTAACCACCATTGATACTGGGCCCAGATCCATTATTTGCTTTCTTTTGTCACTGTACACAGTACATGTCAACATTTCACCAATGCATTCTTGTAATTGAACAGCAAATATGGGTAGAATATGATTAATTAATCTTTTCACAAAAGTTCCGGCGGTCAAATTAGCAAAAATGACTTTTTTAGCCTTTTTTTTTGTTTTTTGCCGGAAACCCCTGTTAAAGTCAGATGATAAACCTGAGTTTATGAGTACTGTGGAAATGTATGATTTGAGGCATAGCCCTAACCTCCACTGCTGCATCAGCACTGGTGAACAGTCCTGTCTTTACTCATTTATATTCTGCTGGAGGGGGACTCTGACTTGTTTATATTTCATTAAACCAATCAAAGTCGTCAAGGGTGACACTAAACCCACGATGCAGTGTGGGTGCCCTATAGAAAAATAGTGCCAGGAGCTCGTTGTCACTTGTCTGATATGGATGTGACAAAGCGAGAACTATTAAAATGACAACACCTCTTACAGAAAACTAGAGAAAAAATAATAGGAGACAAATGTAGACTACACGGCCACACAATCCTCAGTCACACAATCATTCAGTATCGAGGTAACTGGGGATTTTGAAAAACAGTAACAGGGAGAAAGTGAGATGGGATGAGAATATAACGTAAGACCCAGAGACAGTGGCAGGCTTATACCTTAACAGTAATGTCGTCAGTCAGGATTGTGATCTTCTGCCTTTTCCTTTAGCATGTCAGTCATGATAATGCACGCAATAGTTGTTGAGATCTTAGCAGTGTGAACCAATTTCAAGGGGTCCCACATAAATCAAATATATAAAAACAAAACAATACTTGTCGAATTTAAAAATTGGCATTCAACTGAGTTTTTATTTTATATAAATACTGGACATGCTATTATTTATGTTGGGTTATAGTTAATTCAATTATGGTCCATATTAAAACTTGCTCTACACTATGCTGATCAGGTGTTACCTATAGCAACTACAGCAGCGCTATTGTCCATCAACCCCCCGAAAACGCCATCTTTAACTGCTCTCAAAATAAATGTCATAATGAACATTTAAAAATGATTTAAAAATATCCTCAATTTCCCACTCCTAATGCCGATGAATGTCGGTTGACAAAATGATATTAATAAGACAACGTCTTAGGGCCACATTACAAAATATGCTCATCAGGGCACCCTTCTCAGCACCGGCATTTTTCTTAATAATTACAGGGGCAGTATGGCGATAGAGAGGTGGGCACATTCACCTCACAAGAAGGATCCTCAGTTCTCATCCTGCTGCTGAAAAATGGGCCTTTCTCTGTGGAGCTGGCATGTCCACCCAGTGTCTGCATGAGTTTTTGCGCCAGGTTCCTCCCACAGACAATTTGTGTCTAAATTGGGTTAAGGTTAATTGGAGAGTGAGTGGTTGTTTGTCTCTGTATGCTGGACCTGTCCACGGTGTCCCGCCACCTGCACAAATTTCAGCATCCATTGGCTCCAGCTCTCCATACAACTATCAGAGGATAAGCGGTGGAGATAATGGAAGGTTGGTTTCAATCTTAGACAGTGTGTTCAATACGTCAGTAGATAACTACATCTGCGTTCAAATGCACATCAGTCCACTGGAATGCTGACCAGTCTGCTGGATGGTCAGTCCACAAAGGTTCAGGTAGCAATCCAAAGGATGGGGAGACAATTTGCCTTGTGTGGATAACACCGATTTCTGGCTGTCAGAAGTTATACTGAAAACAAAAACTTTAATTCATACTGCATTTTCTTCATGAAAGTATGGACCACTGGCCCATCATAATATAACTTCTATAAAATGTGACACTGGACTTGATGAGAGGTGATGTGTCTCTTTTGGCCAGTTAAATGATACGTAAAGTGATCATTATATACTCCATTAAAAATGTGTTTATAAACACACACGGGACTGTGTGTCCATCGAGGAAAGACACATTTCTTTTCTTCTTCTTTTTTAACCACAGAAAATCCACAAAATACCTGCATCCATAGTTTATGTACATGTGGCCTCGCTCCGAAGTTCTATTTCTCTTACTCAGTGTCGCCAAAGTGAGGTGACACTGTTCACAACTGCACAGCTTCGGCACAAAGCCGTCTTTATCTGTGTAAACCACCGAGCTGCTCCATGTGAAACCTTTACATGTTAAGCCGATAAGTGCAGCGAAACAATAAACAACATCACCACGCCGTTGGCTGGGGATCCATCCTTTCATCTGACCGTAGATTAGGTTCATTTGCACTGGCTCAGTTACCAAGATTAACAACACGACAAAGTTTTATCTTCCCCTCGGTGAACACACCAGCATTACCTTGGAAAAGATTTCACTCTGATTAGGGAGATACCAATAACACTGCCGTCACGTCAGCTCGACAGAGGAAAACTGCTGGCAGTGTATCAGGCCAATAGACACAAGTTTAAAAAATAATAGCTGTTACAAATGCTGTGATGTACTGCCAAGGATACTTTATTCTCTCGGGCATCCTTTCTTATGAATTCCTACAAACTGCAGCGAAAAATGTTCCGACATTGCCAAAATCCCTGGACCCAGAAGGAGAGTGAGACTGTTGTGAAAGCTTCGAGAGAGACCTTTTAATATATTAATATATCTCTAAAGAAAAACCCAGCGAGGGTTTCTTGGAAAGAAAAAAAAAAAGAAAAATGAGACCGATATTTGCACAACAACCAAACACTGTGTTGGATCTTGACTTTTTCATGCTAAAGGAGTTGACAAGGTTTTTGCTCATCGTCTGTTATTCATTGCGCAACGGAACTAACAGGTATCAAAGACACTTTGTCATGTGCAATACCAAAATGCTGAATCTCTGCGGTGCGTGCATCATTACGCTGTTGTGCGCTCCCCGAAGCTTTAGGCAGAACATCGGGGACCTGTGGCTTCTCTCTGTATGCTCCAAATGGATTTCATAGTTCCCCATTGAGATAAGAGGGAAAGCCAGATAGGAGCCACGGAGGTGGGGTGGGGGTTTTGTGGGTGTGTGTGTGTGTTTGTGTGTGTGTGTGTGAGTGTGTGTGCATCCGGAAAATCACAGCTTCGATTGCTGAAATCCAAACAGCAAACACTTCTGAGTGCAGACTCGAATACAAGTCACTGAATGGCGAATACCTCGGAGCAAATATGTTCCTCAGCACCAAGTGGGAAAAAAAAACAGCATCCGCCAAACCAAAACTTGGCGCTCTCCTCAGGAATGCATTTGTAGGTGAACAGCATTCATTTTTGACTATCCCCCCTGTCTCCTCAGAAATGTGTGAATGACTGCGCTGACAAACGGAATGAAAGCCTGTCTTAAAGCAATCAAGGATAATCATCGGGGCATGACACGCCAGTGTCAGCTTTTCACTTGAACGCTCAAGTGTTACGGAGCAATTTGTGGTCAGATACTCTCAGCGAAAGGTAGGAGAAATCATTTAAAACATGAAAACCTTGTTTGAGTGTTAATTTCGGCCGAACCCCTCTGACACTGATTTGCTCTCCTCTCCGTCCCCCGTCACCCGCGGTGACCTTCGCTCAGCTCTAATTCCAAGTCTCGCTCTCTCCCCGGCCAGGAAATTAAAGCCTACGCTCACGCTGCGGTCACATGTAATGGAGGACATTACAACAGCTGCAATTACCATGAACTGTCAATGCACAAGAACGGAATTACATTAGCCACTCCAGTGGCATCGGCGGTGGAGGAGAGAGAGAGAGCGAGAGCACGATAGGACCACTTTCCTCTGAGCGTATTGGGCCCCCTGCTTCATTAATGTGAGCCAGTAAACTGGAACAGGGAGAGAATCAAGGCAGCGAAATGGAGTCAGTCAAACTACACCAGATCCATTTACTATCCACAATTTAATTTCTGAAAGTCCAACAAGCCCATTAAATGGAGAAAAATGGAGGAAAAGGGAAAGCCACCCTCGTATTTTGTGGATTTCCTGTGGTTAAAAAAGAAGAAGAAAAGAAATGTGTCTTTCCTCGATGGACACACAGTCCCGTGTGTGTTTATAAACACATTTTTAATGCGCGTGTTTGTGTGTGTGTGAATAAACACACATTTTTGAAATATGCTGCATTCCAGTGACCAATTAAGCAGCAGCAGACAGGGTATTGGCCGATGTTGCAAGCCTGCCCGGGTCGACCTGGCGGAGCAGCGGGTGAGGGAGGAACAGCTCTTTGAGCAGACGGGTGAGGTAGGGGTCGGGGGTTTGCTGCCGAAGCTGAGGCCGAGGTCATAAAAAAAAAAAATACTTTCAAGGTTGGAATAGAGGAGAGCTAGCGGAGCGAGGGAAGTTCAAGAGCTCCCATGTGTGCGTTCCTCGCATTATGCACAATGGTGCATATTTTATGCATATTTGTTGGAAGATGGAGTAATGTTATGGGGGGGTGCTCCCCCAGCCATTAGTCATTCAACATGTATGTTTACAGAAAAACAACCGAGCGCACAAACAAACGGACAACAGAGTCGCGCAGTCACGCAAACACCAGGCACCACAAATGTGCTGGCATGCGTTTTGTTGGCATTTTGCTGGATTACGGCGATGTCTTTCAGTGATGATTGGGTTTTGTTTCAAAGTCACTTGAGAAGAAAATGACCCGTTTGTTTTCCACACGCCATATCCTCTGAGGGATGCGGGGCAAATCCCAGGTGACAGTGGGTGAGAGGCAGGGTACCGTTTGGACAGGTGGCCAGCCTTTCGAAGGACCAACACGCGGAGACAGACATTAATGGTCACGTTGACACCCATGGTCAATTTGTAGCCTACCTTCACATAATGATAATGATAATATGAAATCATCATCATAATCAAGAACATAGATACATAGTTACTCAGCTTTCACTTGCCCTTCCTTCACATTACCATCACATCCTCTCCATAGTTTCTCACACTCTCACTTCACTCCAGCATACTTTCCCTTTCCAAAGCTGAGCTTTAATTGATGCAGTACTTTTTTTTTTGTCAGCTCAAGGGAAGAAAATAAACACAGGGTCAACTTATATTTATATGCAAATGTTAGCGGTCTCCACCGTGCAGTTCATAAACGGGGTTTATGAGGTCCAGCAGCTGAGCTCGCGAACGGTGATTTCACTGACCTACAATTGTGCATTTTAATTGTGTGTGTGTGTGTTATTAGTATTATTATTATTTAATCATGCTTTACCGTCATGGCTCACAACATGCGGTTGAAAACATATTCCTAATTCAAAAAAGGACAATTTTTATATATTAGAAATTAGAAACAGCTTTATAAGTCTCATACAAACATGCACATGCAGCACAACACACACAAGCTGGGGGAAATGTATGGCCATAGGGTGTGGACAGCTGAAAGGGGTCCGGGGAGCAGATGTTGGGGGGGTAAGTGCCTTGCTCGACGGCATTAGGCGGAGTCTCTTGTGTAGTGTGTAAGGATTGCTTCTTCTTCCGTCAACTTTTTGCCCCAAGTGTGTCTTGAACTCGACCTTCGGGTCGCAAGTGCATCTTCCACCTCCACCTCCTCCCCAGGCTACATTATGCTATAATATTGGTAAATTGGTGCCTGAATTTCATTTCTAAATGACAGATTAGGAAGAGAATTAACAATGGTGCCATGATGGATCTGCTGTAGTTCTGCAGCTGATTGTGGGGCCGATATGGCTGTAAATCTGAGATAGCGCTACATGGACCACTGTAGAGAGGATAATAATTCAGAACCTCATCAAAACAGAGAATGATAGTGATTTTTCAATAAGATGTCTCTCCAGGACACAGAAGTGGATTACGGTAACCGCTGACTAATTTTGCGAAAAAAAGAACTAAATGAAGAAATCTTTGTGGAAAACTGTAAGAGTTAATAAATGATATGAGTGCTGAAATAGACTAAATGACAAAACTCCCACAATCTAAAAAAAATGTACGTGAATATTTTTGGAAATTTGAAGACAACGTTACATGCTACATACCCTAATTATGATCATGTCAACTACAACCTTATAGCGGTATAAGGTTGCCATGATTCCGCAACATTATTCCACAATATATCATTCAATGTGTGTGAAGCATGAAGTGTGTGCTGTGAAGGTGTACGGAATAATGTCAGAAAAATATGCTGATAGCATACTACACTATTTAGGTTGTACTGTGGCGTCGAATTGATTCTCTTTGCCTTTCTGATGTATTTCAGGTTTTTGTGGTCGGTTCACACTAGATGCGGCTTTGTTGGCCCTCTAGCCAGTGCCTCCGCTCCTCCAGAGCCACCTTTACTGCATATGGTCTATGAGGAGGTAATGTGGCAGCACTGGACTTGTCATGATACTGTACTGGAACATTGTCTGAATTGTGTGTAGCTGTACCGGGCTGGTTCACCTTAGCTTGCTCTGTAGATACCTGCCTTACATTAAGCTTGTCTTTTGCCACAGAGCAAGGATTTCTACAGTCAAAGCCCCCACCCCTGTTTTTAAACAGTGTTTAAAATATGTACGTATTACTTATTTATTTACAATCTACTAAATATCACAACCTACTCTATTGAGGTAAGCTTTAAAAATGTTTTTATGTTTGTCCAGATCAGACGATAATGATGTCAATTTACCCGAAAAAATAAAGGAACAATAGTAACCAAAAATGCAAAAACATTATATTAAATTTGTGTCATGATAAAATTCCAGATGTGTCTAAATTCCCTTCCATGAACCAGAATTTACCAGCTCTTTCTCACCTCTATCCTAATCTGCCAGTAAACACGATGATTAATTGAAAAAACAACAACACGCAGAGGGTGTAGCTGTACACAGGTGGTAATTTAGCTGACACTTATTTGATTAAACTGGGGCGATGTAACTTTTCAGGTTTGTTCTTTGTTTACTCAAACACCTGTCAGCGCTAATGTGTTTTTTGTGACTCATTCATGCTGTCTGCAGAAGATTCGACAAGAAATGGTGATTAAATGTAATCACCTCTGGAAAAGGTTAGGCTGCATCCATTAGGCGTCGTGGATCAGAGCATATTGTCGTTCCTTGTCTCATTTTGTCCTTCTTCATTTTGGGTGTAGCTAAGCAACCTTCCATTGCCTCTGGCCTTCGACTGAAACCGGGCATTTAATTGAATAACCTTGTCTATTTGTTTGCACAAGTGCTTGTGTGAGAGTGTGCATGTCTTTCTATATTTGACACATGGGGAGACTAGCAGAGAAGGAGACTGACTTCAGGCCGCTGGTTCGACGCCCCCACAACCCCAACCGCGATCCAAAAAGAAATAAAACTGGAATGGAGGCTGGAATCCAAATATCCAGCTGTCCCATCAGAAACTCCGATTTGTGCCCCTGAGCGAGGCAACCCCCTAACATCTGCTCCCCGGGCACTGTGGAATTATTATAATCGAATCAGCATAGCCCTTTATACCTTTATAATTGAATACTGTTTATACCTTTATCCTGAATACTTCTTAAACCTTTCTATCACCAGGTTACTCAATATAGTTTTCCTGCTAAATGATCAATGAATTTTTCACAAACCGGCCACATTCCAACAAAGGTATTTCTGGTGTCTCACAAACCAGACATTATGGGGGCCTTAATATATGCAATAGGTTTCGGAAATAGTTACCAATTGGTTAAGTTAACTAATTCAACGGTAACTGATTGACACATGCCAAGGGAAGGAGCTTTGGACTATGCCCTGAGAACATCTATTTGGGAGGAACATTGTCCACAGGATACTGGACAATAATAGGACAAGAAAGCCACATTGGGCATGGACATGGACTGAGACCTCCAATCAAGAACAAGACAACACCCCAACTGGAAGACTTAAAATCAAATGTCGCACAAAGAAACAGTGTTATTCTGTGGGATCTGTTAAGTAGGAGACAGTATCTGCCTGTCTCTCTCTTATCAGTAGCACAGGGTACCCCTCAGCTGAGCGTGTGTGTTTTCAGATCATATCACAGCTTTTTGATAAATAACCTTAAATTGAGAGAAGTTTCCGGTTCATCCTTGTTTCGAGTCTACTTTTAAAATAAGAACACAACAGCGCCTACAAGATGGCAGCCCAGTGCTCTGTGTCCCCACACTCTCTGTGCACATTTTATGAAGGGATGTATAAAGGTTATTTATCTTATCTGATAAATCCAAAGCCATCATTGTGTTAAAGTTAGGGCAGGCAGCAAGGGGAGGCATTGTGTCAATGAGTGTCGTTGAAAATACACAAATGTGTGTGTGTCTCACTGGCAAACAGATATTGTATTGCATCTGTTCCCTTTTTTGTGTAAAGAGTGTTGTTAATAACAACTTCGCGTCTGACATGCACTCACACTTAACGCAACACTTGCGGGCACATGCACACCATTCGCACACACTCACACAGGGGTCACCAATGCTGCCAATTACAGTTTTACACACCATAAAGATTTGATTATTTCATTTTATCATCGGAGCGGGAGAATACACACATGCAGCTGTGCAGAACACATGTTCACACAAACCAGAGAGTACCAACATCCGCCGGGTGAAAATACGCACATACGAGAGACAAGCACATCTGTGGTAATACCTCTTGTGACACAATCGTACCCACATAGTCACTCTGTTTCCCTCTTTCTCTTTCAAATACACACACGCCAACACACACATACACACTAAGAAAGTGTAAAAGTATTAGTCATCTGTCATCCCACATCGAATGAGTGAAATATCAGAAACTTAGAGCTGAAAGCAAAATGAGCCTGCACACACACACACACACACACAATTACACTCACGCAGTAGTTTGTTTTCTTGTAAGTTTTGCACACGCAGAGGCATAAAAAAAAAGACAGAAATATAACCCACACATAAAACACACCAACCGTGACAGCATCACTTTGTGTGTTATGTCATTGTTTCCCTATTCATTAAAAATGTTCCCTGAGCGCTGAGTGGTCCCCAGTGCTTTGAGTGATCTTTCAAGAATAGAAAAGCACTATATAAATACAGACCATTTACCATTTAAATGTTCTACAGGGTTTTTTCTGAAGCCACACCACTACAGTTCAGTTATAAACACGGGGCTCTTGCTCCATTTTATGCCTGGAGTCCACATTATTCCACGGCTTTCCAGTTCGTAAAATGGAAATATGTGAAAACAGTGCTGACCCCATTTTTTTGCCTGCATTTCAGATTTGGATGAGCAAAAAGGGAAACCTTCGAAAAAGACGATTCGCTCTCTGATTGGTAACACTATGTTACCACTTACTCTCAGTTACATTTCCATCTCGTCATCAGATCAAGAAATCCCTTCGTATACCTTTTTATTAATGCTGTTCCTCATCTGTTGTATTTTTCTGTAACAACTCGGCTCCTGTTTACACTGGCATGTACATGCCCAGTTTACCTATAAGGCTGTGCTAGGCATTTCAGTTGTGTCATTATGGAAGGAGATTATTTCTGTCCCATAGCTACAATTCTCATCTGAACAGAGGTTTACATTTGAAAACATCATTTTTTAAACAGTTCTGCATGGCTTCACCATACCTGCGACGGCTTACGTTCACACATACATGTACTTTGGCCAAATGTATAAAATGCTGCATAAATATATGGAAACCTGGAATTTGTAAGTGTTGACATTGGGGTTTAAGTGGAGAGTATGTCATATCTGATGTGCCGAAGCAGACAATATGATGATAGAATGATACTGCTGCAAGTCCTTCACTAGCCAAATCAAGCACATTTAATGTGTCCCAATCGACAGGTTTAATTTGAATCTGAAAAAAGTTGATAAACCAGTCAGTTAGTTAACCAATAGAAAAGGGAAATTGTTTTTGTCTTTAAATTCAAATGGCTCTGAGGAAAAGTGAATTAAGAATAATTTACGTTTGGCATTTTACAGATTTGCTCCTCAATTTGAGTAGGAAATGAACTCTCTGGCATATTATACTTTGCATTGAGTGCAAAATATTCACAACCTCTCAGCCTTCAACTGCCCTGTCCTTTTCTTGACACAGTTTAGTAAGCAGAGGGATGTGGGTAACATTTTTCTGCGTTCATGAATGGCATGATTACTGATTAGAATTTAGATACAGTATGGGACATTCCCCCTGGGCTCCCTTAGGTGCAGCTCTGGCAGATTGAGGGAACGTAGCTAATGCGCCCTAATTATCTGCAGCCCCTACAAACAACACAGCGACTCCAGCAACAATGATGGCATGTAATAGATGCTGTTCAAAGCAAATAAACAATACCACACTTTAAAATCATTTGAACATGAGGATCTATTCTTGAACCTGTCAGGAGTGAAGGTGGAGTGGAGGATTTAAGAAAAAATACTTTTTTATTCAAAAAAAAATCTCAAATCAAAATCTTACATGTCGGCAATAGCTTAGTCTGTAGGGGACTCAGCTCAGGAACTGGATGTTCAAATGGTGAGTTTGAATCCCACATATAGCTGGACGAGTTTTTAAGGAAGTCACTGAAACCTGAACTTCGGAAGTTGCAGCTCCCTCTCTGTTAATGCATGCATAAGAAGGATCCTGGAGAGTTTAAAAACGTTATTTCCCTGTTGAGTGTCTATTAAAGGAATTATTCGTCACAAATATCTGGGAAAAGAAAAAAAAAAACAGGAGAAACGTTAAATAAAAAAAAAACAGAGGAAAAAAACGCGAGGGAACAAACTGCATTACAAACTGAAACGGAATACATAGGGCAGTTGAGCAGCACCTAACGAGACGCAATTTTGAATTGAAGCAGGAAATGACACCCAAAACCAGAACTGACTTATTTAGAATAAAAATATATATATTTGAATCAATCTGCACACCACAACTTGCTACACACTATTGAATGATGCATTCCAGAGGCAATTATGACGTGGGTATAGATATATCTGTCATATACCTATATATGTATGAGCCGCAGTACAGTGCTGGACACAGGGATTCTCAGCTTTATGGTGTGGCCGAGATGACGAGAGAGACAGCTTAACTTGGCTCTGGCAGAGCTTCAGTGGCAAACACCGCAAAGACCAGTCAATGAGGAAGCCACATACAATATTAAAACGAATGATTGGAGCAACAACAAGCCCCCGGTGCGAGTCTATGTCAGATACAAAATACACAATACTGACAGAAGGCCGAGTCGCCTGCTGTGACTAGGTCTGTGCAAACATGATTAAAATTACAGATGCCTGGACATTAGATTTTACTGTTTCATCCAATCACTTCATCACTTTGACCACCAAGAAAGAACATGTGAATTTTGGACTTAACAATCGGTAAAATCGCTATTAACCGCAAGAAATCTCAACTTAAACATTAATTCATGTAATCAAATGAAATTTAAAACCAGCACATAGTGAGCATTACCCTTAATATATATATTTTTTCTGAACTGGTACCTTTCAGATGTTTCTTTCATCAGGGAGCATCATTATCAGTCTTTTAGACTTTTTGTCTGTCTTTGAATTCTCAGTCACCATTACACAATGACACAATAAAATATATTTATCGGTTCCACCGACTTCACCTACAATTATGCTCTGCTCTGTATCGATGCACACCGAGTCTTCCTCCTGTTCATGTGAGTGTTGCAGCCGTCTTAGGCCCCGCCCTGAAAATACTCTCATTGGTTGAGAAGCGTGATTGCGCCTATTCCAAGCCAATACTGAACAACATCGTGCTCCTCCTGCGACCCATGGTTTATCTGTATGTGTATTCAGAGCCAGTGAGGGACAGACTTTTAAAAATAAAAAAATGTATATAAAAACGTGCGATAAAAGAATTTTGGGCGTCAAGTAATTAACACGGGTGTTAACACGGTAATAACGCTTTAACTTGCCCAGCCCTAATTAGGATTTAACAGACCACTAATATTCTAGATAACTAATATTCCTTAATATTTCACAAACTCACTCACCCACTCAGCACTCATAATATTAGTATTGAGCGTAGGCAGACAACGGCCTGTTCCTGAGGTCTGTTTAAAGTAGAACAGTGTTAGATTTGGATATACCTGTTGTCACGTTATGAGTCGCAAGAAAAAATAGAACTTACGCATGTAGAATAAAAAAAAAAACAGAGACGTGCAATGAAACATAGCAATGCCATGAGCCTGCACCGTAATGTCTACACATAGAAAGACAGCGAAAGTTGTACCTGAGAGTTTAAAAGTGTTAAAAATCAATAGACTTTTTATGGGACTGATATTACTCCATTGCGCCCCCCCGGGCCTTTCTCCTCTCATGCCCTTTCTCTCCATCCCTCGCTCCGCCTCCACCTCCCCTCTCAACCACTCCACTGTCTCCACTCCTTTCCTCTATATAAGAGAGGTCAGCTGTCCTTTCCCATAGTTGTCAACTCTGAGGCGCTTTACAGCGAACCGACGACCCCCCATACTCTTTCCCCCGCGTTCTCTTTCTCGATATGTGTGTCTCGCTCAGCTGTCAGATGCACCGGGGGTGATCGGAGGTAGGCCGGTGGATGGGAGGAGAAAAAAAGGAAAGAAAGAGGATGAGAATGAAGTAGGAAAGTGAGGGGAATGGATTTTAAGAGGGAAGATCAGTGGACGAGGGCTGATACCAGATCAACCTTTAAAGTCAAAGACAGACCAAGGCTTATTAAACAGGTGGGTGAAATGAGAAAGATATAAAATATATATATATAAAAAGATGGAAAACCCGAAATCATTGTGTCTCCCGTCTTCGTTCCGTGGTTATTTTAAGAGGTCTTGTACAATGGTTCAGTGACTTTGAGGATTTAAGGTCACCACTTCATCAAAGAGGAAATGTCTTTGTCCAAAAAATAGAAATAGAAGCAATAGAAAACTCGATTGTCAGGTATACTGGCCAGTCAGGATTACTACACGAGCACCAAACTATGCTCCTGACATGGCCTGAAAATAAGTACTTGTCAGCATTTGTCAGCTGGTCAAGATCATCCTGGCATCACATAAACACAACAAATGCAATGCACTTTCTAATGTGATAATCTAACTGTATGGTCATTTGAGATTAGTTTGTTTGCTGATTGGTGTGTTGTGTAGTAATGTCAGGCGGTTCACAGTTAGAAAGATACCACAAAAAGTACACCCCTACATTGAATTAATGACTCCATTTTCAATTCTTGTAATGTTTTGCCTTGTCACAATTCGACCTACAAAAAACAAACTGTGAAAAAATAAACAATGCATTGTGAAATTGTAATGTACAAAAATGCCCCTCTCACATCACATCATTTACTTAGGTACTGTACGTTTTGCATGTCCTCCTCAACATCTCCATTTTAAAGCGCCACTCTTCCAAAATGTAGCTGAAAACAATATGGCGCCAAAGTTCCAAGCTTTCCTTTCTCTGTCCTCCTATTTAATTATCTCTCTCTCCATTTATGAGGTAGCGGTGTCAGTCTACGCGGCTCGCCCCAAGCACCATGTCTCTCTCTCTCTCTCTCTCTCTCTATGCTTCACCCTAAATTCCACCCAGCCCATCGCCTCCTCCTCTCATCGCAGCATGGTGCCAACCCCTTTTCACCAGCTAATACCACTTCACACTTTTACCAACCCCCTCCCATCCGCGTTCCACTGCGCTATCTTCCCACAGCAGGCCTGTCAAACATCCCGCCACCGAGTGAGGCAAATCAGCCTGAAAGAAAGAGACGGCGATGGATGATATTAAAAAAAGAAGGGAATAGAGAGAATGTGACACTGAAGGCAGAGGGCAGAAGAGAAAAGGGGTAAGACTGCGACAAAAGGAACACAGAGGAGGTGGACAAGGTGGAGGATTCAAGGAAAGAAGGAATGAGACCAAAGGCTTCATGCACAAATACATAGATAGTGGCCGAGGGTGAACAATAAGAGGATGATCTGAAACCAAGAAGGGATACTGAGGACAGAAAGATGTGACAATCGATCAGAATTCATACATCATTCACCCGAGAAGGATCAGTTCCTCCCCTCCACCTTCATCATGCCTCAAATATGAGTTGTCCCGAATAAATCTGAGTCGCTTTCGGTGCCACCGAAGCCGATTCCTCTCTGTGCATCATCTCCACTATGTACCTGCTTTGGGTAATTGTAGTTCCCCTACGCAGATGTCTGACGTTTTTTTAATAGACTTTTGGTCATCAAAACAGCAGCAAAACCGACTGAGATCAAAGTGTTTATATTATGTGACTGTCACTCAAATCGTGCACACAATTTAGCGTCAAGTCGGAGAAAAAAAGAAGAATCGATAGGAAAAGAATAATAGCATGTTACTAAGAACTAATGGTGTCTCTGAGGTTAATCTCGCTGATCTAAAAAAGAAAAGATAAGTAGTCCCTCTATTTATAAGTTCTAAGAATACATTTGATAGCATCATACATACCATTTTAAAAAACCTATTCAACACTGCAGGGTTTTATAGGCCAAAATAAAAAAAAATATGAAGTCCAAACAAAAGTGTAGTTTTATGAAATAGATCAGAATGCAACAAATAACATTTCATTAGAAAATAAACCCTCTTTGGGTTAAAAAAAAAGAAATAAAAACCTATAACAAGGAAACCACTCTCCTTATAGCCAGTTAAAGCTGCTGGAGGCTGTACCAGAGCTGCATGAACAGCAATTTCCTCAGAGGGCAATTCATGCTTCAGCTGGCTTAGGAGATGAGCGGGTCACATCAAAAGAGCCACCACACATGCAGGAGAATGACCTGCATGGTGAAGGCACAATGCACAGATCATTCACTGGGCTCACTGCTCACTTGTCATCCAGGAGCCAAGCAGACCACCTTCATCATCCAACAGAGATTCTGGTGGACATCTATCATCAAGGACGTCACAGAATATCTAGCAGCAAGCACTGTCTGCGCCAAAAGCAAGACGTCATCAAGGGCACAGACGGGACTCTTTCAACCACTCCCCATCCCCAGCAGGCCCTGGTCCGACATCTCACTCAACTTCGTCACGGGATCTAAAGGTTACACCGATTCTCTTAAATGGTACATTTTATTGCCTTGCCCAAACTGCCATCAGCCAAAAACACCGCTCAGGATCTCCTCAAAGAGTCCCCAAGGACGTGCTGTCGGACCGGGGCCCCCATTTCATGTATCCCCAATCCAATGGGCAGATGGAGAAATTTAACCAGGAGCTGGAGACCGGCCTACAATGTCTGGTGTCCCATAACCCAGCATCCTGGAATGAGCACCTGACATGGGTCGAGTATGCGCACAACTCTCTGCCCACCTCAGCCACTGGTCTGCCCCCATTTCATTGTGTCTACGGTTATCAAGCACCTCTGTTCCCAGAATCAGACAAGGAAGTCGTGGTGCCGTCCGCCCACACATATCAGGAGATGCCACAAGATCTGGGCTGCAGCATGGCGGGTGCTTCTCAGGAGCTCGGCACAGATGGAGGCGGCAGCAGATAAATGGGGGCGGGCGGGACCAGCCTGCAGACCAAGGCAGCGGGTGTGGCTCTCTACCAAGGACCTACCGATCCATGTCATATCCAGAAAGCTTGCTCCAAGGTTTGGGGGTCCTTTTCCTATTAATAAAATAATTAACCCTGTGTCGGTTAGTCTGCCCCCCCCCCCAAGTCATCGATGGAGGTCCCGTCTACACGTTCAAGTGCCTGTGTTCGGCCAGGAGGCGGGGCTGGGGTCGCCAGTTCCTGGTGGACTGGTGGGTGTGTGTGTGTGTAGTCAGTGTCTCCCTTTTCTCATTGACAGATCGTTTTGTGGGTTATGCCAAGCTTTCCAGCGTTTTGTCCAATAGTAATTGTCATGGTGCTTGGAGAAGTTACATTCATAGTTAAGGTAGAATCAGGTAGTGGTATTTTTGTAGGTTAGTGTTTGTGTAAGTTAGTGTTTTTGATTAGTGTATGTTTTTGAACACCTGTGAATTTTTTGTGCATTGCTGAATCCTTCAGTAAGAACACTCAACAAAAAACTGCAACTGCCCTTTGTCTCATGAATTTGGATCCACGCCACATACATCCTTAACACACAGCGCTGTTATCTGTTCATGTCAAGTTTCGGCTTCCACTTCTATCAGTGTCAAAACTGTAAATACACACTGTTTATCACAGTGGTGTGGAGAATCAAAAAGCCATATCAGAACTATATCCTGAAGCAGTGCTGCTGTGTAATACCTTTGCAAAGAGCGTGGGGCAGGTGCTGTTTCATAATATCTTTTGAGTCCCGAAATAGATCCTCTTCTGACTAGTGCACGTCATTTATGCCACGCGCACTACTCAACGTTTATGAACTACTGGGCGTCCATTCAATTTGGACTGTTTAACATCCAGAGACTGATTGGCTGGTGGAGCGGTTTAACAAAACACCAAACAACATGGTTCCCTACATTTGTTCAAGAAGATAACCATAATTGGGGCAAATGGTTAGACACCCGGTTTGCAGTGTGAGGTTCCCCAGGCCTCAACAGGGTTTTCCTCTTTCAAGCTGTTGTTTGGCAGGAAGCCACAGGGTGTCAAGGACCTAGTTAAAGAATAACTGGGAAAACGAAATTCAGTACGTAATGGACCTGCGAGCAAAACTCCATTTACTGGGACAGTTATCACGGGAGAATTTGCTCCAAATCACCTGCGGTGCAATCTGACAGGGGTGGGGCAACACAGATTTATCCTATCAACCTGTTTAAAGTATGGAGGGATGTGGTGTCTGTTAATAACAAAGCAGCCCTGGTCTGTTGGGACAACCCACTCTCTCCTGGCCAGAGACAGGACGTTGCATCATTGCAAAGGCAGTTTGCTAATGGCCCCGCCAGGGCCACCAGTCTCATACACCACCACATAGAAACACCCCCGGGCGTGACAGTACGTTCAGGGCCCTATCGGCTTCCTGAACACAATAGAAAAATTATTCAGGCAGAGGCAGCACGACTTCATATCGCAGGGTCAATGAGGTGTCCATATTCGATGCTTACCCAATGCCTCGGGTGGACGCACTCCCGGATGGGCTAGACACGGTTCCCTTTTATACGACATTGGATTTAACCAACAGCTACCTACAAATTCCCGTGTCTAAGGAAAAAACGGCCTTCTCCACTTCGTACGGTTTGTACCAATTTATAAAGCTTCCTTTTCGGTTTGTTGTGGGCCTTAGCCACCTTCCAGTGGCTCATGGACTGGGTCCTGCATCTGTACTCTGTATATCCTGCAGCCTATTTAGATGTTGTAATTATCCACAGCGGGACATGGGAGCAGCATATGCAGCAAGTGGGGGTACTGCTCTTGTCACTAAGGCAGGCGGGACTCACGGCCAACCCAGAGAAGTGTGCAGTTGGGCGGAGGGAGGCACGGTATCTGTGGTACCACTGGGCGGATGGGCAGGTAGGGTCGGAGGTAGAAAAGACCATCGCCATTGCCAGCTGCCCAGTGTCTAAGACCACAAAAAAAGGGACAGGAGGTTGATGGGGCTGGCCGGTTACTGCCGGCGGTTCATTCCATCATTCTCCAAGGTGACCAGCCCCTTGGCTGACCTGAGGGTGCCTCAGATCCTGTGGATGGAGCAGTGTCAGCAGAAGTTTGAGAGGGTTAAAAAGCCATCTGTGGGAAGCCACTCCTGTATACACCTTACTTCTCTCTCCCCTTTGTTTTGCAGAGTGCGCCGGCTACAGATGAATGGTGGAGAAGGGGGAGTGGCTGCCGGAGACCAGACTGCTAACCAGAATCAGGTAATCAATGAAGTCAATATAAAGCATGTGGCCAACCTGGTTCTTGTCTCTCTTGCAGTAGGCTGAATCCTGGGAGGAGGATTGTCCAGTTGCCCCAACTCCTCAGAAACAGAGGAGTACTTATGTTTTTTTTTTTGAGGACTGTGTGGAGCCTCGTGTTTTATTTATTTGAGGACTGTGTTGAGCCTCTTATTTTAAGCTGTGGTGCTCAGTTTGGGACAGTAAAAATCAGCAGTGATTGCACCACAAGCGGTCTCCTTTTCCCTCCTTTACAGCATTAGTATGGACCCTCACAATAATAAATCACTATATTTATTCGTTTTTAGTTTCAGAGAAACTTACCTTAATAAGTGGCCAGCTATTAGTGCACAGTAGGATAGCTATCATGGTGCTACAGTATGTTCACTCATTCACAACATCTGGTTAAGGGGAGGGGATGTAGGAATATATTAACGCTAAGCTTATTAGCATTTTGTAGTAAAGTGTTGGGCTTACATGGTCTATGTAATGATCATATTTTCTAAATCATTTTAAATTGAGTTAATTGTAAATTGCATTCAGTATCCATCTATGCACCCATCTATATGGGTGGTAACAGACCACATCTCTCTCAAGTCCATGCTTGAGTTCATGGTCTACATAGGCCTTAATAGCACTTCAGAAGTAATCCCAAATATACTATCAGGACCTATGTGCTCTTGAACAAAAAGCAACATAGACATGTCATCTATTACCATCTGCAACCATAACAATTTGAACTAGAGCATAACACAAGTGAAGATAACAGCATGGAACACGACAAATGATATTTAATATAAAGATCACAGGGTAATATTTGATGATTTATGTATTTATAGAGACATATGCAGCGTAATTAATCATCAATATGCACATAGGTTTAAAGTTAAAAAAAAGACAGTAAAAAGCAAGGTCAATATCATTTCAACTATTGACATCACAGTATGGTATTGTGTTTATATTTTCACTACAGCCCCAGTAAAGGTAGCAACAAGTAATGCTGTCCAATGTAAACGTGCAAAAAAAAATGTAAAGCTGTCATGTAAACCAATGGTGGCATCTGTAGGTCAACATATTAGATATCGTTCTATTTAATAAGAAGAAAGGATTACAAGTGTTTCTGACTGTATATTAGTAAGAGAGGCCATAATAAAGCCCCTAATTCTGACTTGTCGCATTCCTTTTAAAAGTATTGAACTGAATGTTTAAAAAAAAAAAACCACACATTCAAGGATTGTTTCGGATCCCCTTTGGTTCTCAATTCTTATTCATTCACTTTCATCCAAATAAAAGGCCTTTGTATATAAAGCACAATCCTCTGATTAAAAACAGTGCTTCTCTTAATCTCTGTATAAAAGCTGCCAGTCCTTTCTCTTCAGCTTACTGCATGGTCCTTTTCATTAAAAAAAAATTCTCTTTTCAGTCTAAATGATTGATTTTAAATTTCTCCAGAACCCTGTACTTTCTCTTCCCACCCTTCCCCCCAGGAGTCTCTCTTTGAGCAGAAACGTTCAACATCCGAAGGTGAAATATTTAGAGGGTAGGAGTTACAAAGCCTTGCAGTTCTGGCCTCGGGCTACAGCTACAAAAAGAGGAAAGTGTTGGCTGTGTACATAGGTGATATGCATGAGTGAGGCCACGAGGCCAGCGGTTCGCGGCATGGAAAAGGTGGGCCAAAGAAATCCGGAAGGTGAGTGCTACCGTAGGGGAGCCGAAGCCCCCGAGGACAGAGCGCTCTGAGCGCTTCAATGTGTGAAGGAAAATAATGCACTGATAGTTTCAAACGTACAGAGAGAGGAATGGGGGCAAACAAGGTTGTCCGCAATGCTAGAGGTGTGTTTCTGTTCAAAGAGAGACTCCTGAGGGGAAGGGTGGGAAGAGAAGTTACAGGGTTTTGAAGAAATTTAAAATCAATCATTTAGACGGAAAAGTCCGTGCGTGCCCCAAGATATTATAAGGCTTCTGAGAGTAAAAGACATTCTTCAGTTTGGATTCTGATTCATCGATACTTAAAATCTGATACAGTCTGATCTCAAAATTATAACATCTGTATATAAAATAAAGTCAGTTCTGTTTTGTTTTTGACAAAACTATGTGTGTGCGTTCCTGCATGCGTGTGTGTGTGTATGCAGCAGCAGATTTATCGGTGTGCGACTAGGCTGCAGTGTACAGACATAAATAAGGCTGAGGGGAGAAAGCTCTCCATTGAGCATAATCAAGTGGTTTTCCTTTTGAGTTCTATTCATCTATCTGGCACACACAAACACACATATTCTAACACACACACACACACCTGTGAATGTAGGCAGTTTCAATACACACACACACACAAACATTTACATGCAGAACAAAATGAAAGCCAGTCTATTGAGAAAAGCCAAACCTCTCTGAACAGGGACAGACACGTTTCATTCAATAAATGTTCCTTACATCGTCTCTTGGAAACCAGAAGATTAAACTATAGCTAAACAATTACACTTGCTAACCAGTTACTGTAAAATGAATTGGATACAGTGTCCATTTCTCGTTGTGCTTTCAACTAACCATAAATAACTATAAAAAGACATGTGTATATCTGTTCAATAGCTTTCAAATGTTCATTTACATGGACTATTTCACATGGTTAAACCCCGAAAAAAAAAAAAACGAAAAACGAAGATCTTTACAAAGCTTGTGTAACTCTCACAATGATGAGCAATGAGTGGCTACAACAGCGGAGCTACACATTTAAATAAACAATGGCCTTAACCATAAAAAAAGGCCAGCAAAGACACATTGAGCATGTATATGAATGAAAGGAGAAATTGCATCGCTTGCTCTGGACAAAGCCTTCCCTATCAATATTAAGATGATTCCAATGGCACCTCATTAAAAAAAAAGCTACACCAGTTTTTGCACCACTAATGTCAACAAATAACTCTACATAACCTTTGGCCAGATCAAACTGCACAGCGGACTGCAGATGATCCGCGGGCCGTAGTTTTGACACCCCCTGCGCTAAGTGACTTACATCGCGCTCTGTAAGCCAGGGAGGGATCAGCGCTGGCTCTGCGCAGTCCCAATTCATGCAGCCTGGACGCGGTCTCCTCTCTGCTCTGACCGCAGCTGGGGCTTGCAAAAATGCAAGTTCAAAAGATCTACAAATTGCAGGTTAAAGGTGGATATTTTGCACCCTGCATATGCATCACATCAAAACAGAGGTAACTAGCTTGGGATTCATTCTAGACGCTGATTTAAGTTTTAAATCTCATATAAATAAGGTAACAAAAAAAAATCCACCAAAGTTTCCAAAGTGTGCCCATTTTTACATAAACAAGATGCTGAAAAACTCATACATGCCTTCATCTCGAGCAAGCTGGACTACTGCAACGCCCTTTTTACAGGACTCCCAAAAAGATCTGTAGAGAAACTGCAGTTTATTCAGAACTCTGCTGCCAGACTTTTAACAAAAACCCGAAAAAGAGAGCACATTACTCCTGTTTTAGCTGCACTGCATTGGCTCCCTGTGTCTATTAGAATTCATTTTAAAATCATTCTTTTAGTTTACAAAGCTCTTAATGGTGAGGCACCTTGTTTCAATCATTTTATGTTCCATCTCGAGCCCTAAGGTCCTCGACGGCAGGCCTGTTAAACACTGCAAAAGTGCCACAAAATAAGGTTGGGCAAGCTGCTTTCATCCACTATGCCCCCAAACTGTGGAACACAATACCAAAAAGCATCAGGGAGGCAACCTCGGTGAACAATTTTAAACGGCAGCTAAAAATAGACTTTTTTAACTTGGCTATTAAATAGAAATGTTTGAATTGTATGTATTTATATCTATTTTCTTTTTCTTTTATTTTATTCACTTATTTTCAACAGTTGGGTCCATGCGTGTTTGGGCGTGATTTTTGCGCCTCTGTCTCTGTGCAGCACCGCTGTTGGCCTGGTAGGAGGGGTCGATGTGTGCCTTTGGTGTGGACTTTCGGCTTTGGTTTGTGGGATAGCCGGTGTAGGGATTGCCGCTGTTTCTGTGTGTGCCTCCCTCCTTTTGAGGGGCCGGCTGATGGCTGCAGAAGGTCGCTTTTGATGCTAGGTTCCATGTGGTTCTTGCGGTCGGTGGCGGCCTGGGGTACGGATCCCGTGGGCGTCGCTGGACGCCGCGTTTCGTCCCGGGCTGGCCTCTGCTGCGGCTGTCTTCGCTGCATGCCATTCTAATGTCCTGCCTCGGAGGGCTCTTGTGCTTTGGGTCTGCACTGTGAGTTTGGCTAAATGGGAGAAGAAGGTATTACCCAGAACACTTTAGGATTCATCCTGCGGCTTTCATCAGCAGTAAGCTAGGGGAACAGGTTGCGCTGGCAGCTATGTATGCCCACATCAATGGCACTAACATCACCATGCTTCACTAATGAAGTGTATGCTTTGGGTCGAGAGCAGTTTCTTTCCTTCTTCATGCTCTTCCCTTCCCATCATTCTCTGATCTTTGTGTCATCTATCTAGGAGTGTTGTTCCATAGTTCTACAGGCTTTCTTCGATGTTCATTTGGCGGAGCATTGCCTGGGGCCGGGCCCGGCCCGGCCGTGACAGACTGGGGTTTGGAGGTGGCCGCTTGGTTGGTGGCTGTTGGTTTGTCCGGTTGCTCTTGGTCTCTTGGAGGTGGGGGGCCCATGTGGAGGGGGTTGTGGTTCCTGCGCTGTTTGTCTGGTTTGGGTGTGGATGCCCTCGGGTTGGAGCTGGGGGTCTGCGCCTTAGGCGCATGTTGGCTGTTCTGATTCGGGTCGGCTGTGGTGGTGTGCAGGGACGGGGTTGTGGAGTTTGTGGTGGTGTCCGGATGTGTATGGACCTAATTTGAACACATTTTAACTTCATATATATGAAGTATATAAAGTATAAGTTATATAAGTATATATAGATAGATTTTGTTTTTATAACTTTGTATTTGCTTTTTGCTTTTCCTTTGTTCTGTTATATTTTGTATTTTGCACTCTGTAAAGTTTTTATATTTGTTTTTCGCTTATTTTGATTTGTCTTTTGTTCTGATATATTTTATACTCTGCACAAAGTTTTATCTCCTGTATAAATTGTCGAAGCACTTTGAGCTACATCCTATCTATGAAAAGTGCTATACAAATAATGCTTATTATTATTATTATTATTATTATTATTATTATTGTTATTATTATTATTATGTTGGCTACACACAAATATTATTTGCTAGGTATTATTTTTAACAGAGGCTTTTTGTCTTTGCACAGCTCAACCACAAAATGATATTGCAGCTCTATAAAAAAAAAACATAAAACAGGTATAAAACACTAGATAATAGTAGACAAACACACAAGCAATATTAATAATCTGTATAAATAATTATTGATAGTCATGAGGTCAAAGTAAGATATCAGTAGTCATTTAAAAATGTGCACTTCCTGGATAATAATAATTAGACGTATAATGCCTTTCAGAGGGCAGCTTAGTGAAAAGGGAGGTGGCCTGGGTGTGATGTGTCGTTGGTTAGGTTTATGGCCCAGCTAGGACACTGGGCCCTGTATATGTCCTGGAGAGAAGAAAGCTGTGTACTATTGATGGTCTGATTTACTAACTCTATGCAGCGCTTTCCTGTCATCCTAGTGCATCTACAAAAAAAAAACATACACACACTCCAGGATGATATTTTGAAATACTCTAATAGCATTGTTCATATTTAATTCAATGCCTGCTTATTCAATTTAGCAAAGCGTATTTGTTTTTGTATATTTCAACTTCTTTAATATACTGTGTGTCAGCGCTAATTTATATGTTTAATGATTATATATTAATTTACCAGTTGCTTATTTAATTTAACAGTCTTATCTTCAGTCTTATAACAACAGCACCGACTAACTATTGGAGAAACAGGGTGAATGTGCCTTCATCTACAGGGCACGAGGCACCGATTTATGAAAATAAAGTGTGGATCACATGATATGGCTCTCACAGTCGACCACAGCCTATTTAAACACCCATGATCATTTTGGACAGACATTTTAGACAGAGCTCCCCGCAATCATTCAAATGCACATTAAGGAATCTGCTTTTCGAGGAATATTGCTCATCTCTCCAGGAGACTCATTCGACTTGTAGAATCAGGGTACAACAAATTTGTTTCGGTGGAACATGGAGGCCCAATACCTCACTGAGACACTGTAAGTTGTTGGTCCTTTGATTTGTCACACATCTGTGTATCATCAGTAACCATCCAAAACAACATTTACAAGTGAGTTGCTGTCATACCAAACACTTGCCTTCCAGGTTTGCATATTTTTATAGAATTAATTGAATTATTCATTTTAAAAATATTAATCTGTAATTAATACAGTACAAAACCATAGTATGCATATACATCCCAAGTTGAATCATGCTGCTATGATCATTATAGCATCATTGTTGTAAATTCAGGCCTCACATAGACATATACTGAAAAACTGCGGTAAATGTAGTAAGTATCTTAAAATATCGAGAAAAAAAAAACGCGAATAGCTGGTACAGATCCCACACTGGGGCTTTCTGAAAGAAGAGGATTAGGATATTGCATTCATTATGTATTGTCTTGCTCGGTGTCAGTGTAGAGGACATCCCGGACACACACCAGACACTCTGGTGACCCGCAGTCATGTGCCGAGGACAAATTAACACAGAACAAACGACGACAAAGGAAATAAATGGTGGAGCTTTAAAAATAAGGCACACAGGAACTCTCGGCTGACTCTCAGCATATCAGAGCGCCCTCCTGGACCAAAAGGGGACTTTCGCTACATCTCTGTAATAAAGTCTGAGAACATGACTCGTGAAAATGAGCTGGACTGGAGCCAGCCCTATTTACTGCCATATGAAGTATTTTCAAAAATATTTTTAAGCTCATCACAAAAGGATCGGAAGTGAGTGCTCTGACACGTGCTTGCATCCGTGCTGCAACCCACTCCACATCCATAGTCATAAAACAGAATAAGATTAACATGTCAGGAAAACATGTTAAACCCCTGACACATAGACAAACACAATATCGTCGTGTGTTACGTTTCCATTAAGTCCACGTGGGTCTAAGAGGACAGAAAACAGCACGGCCGCTCCCTTTTTTGTTCCCCATCATATTTGGATGTTTCCTAAAGAAGAAGCCAGCGCTGGCAGAGCAGTGACAGGGAACGGGGAGAATGAGGCTGCTGAAGCAAGCAATTTTTGGACCAGAGAGTGTTTGCTGTGATTTGCAGAACACCTGTTTCTGAACAACTCCCGCGGCTCGCTACAAGCCCATCTGAATGTGTATTAACAGTTCACGGCTCCGTTAAAGCCCTTGTTCACATGCAAATCCCACTCTTGCTCTGTTCTGAAAGCCTCCACCGCTGCGCTGTCTTCGCCAACACACCCAACAACCCGCACGCGCACACACACACGTTTGCAACACCAGTGTTTCTCTGTGTCTCGCTGTCTTTTGCTCTAGCCATCTCTCATTCCTGTGTAGCGGAGGGATTAGGCCTCGGGAGAAAAATACTTATCTGTACTGTCTGTACAGCACACTAGACAATACCAGCAAACACACACACACACAAACAAAATCACACACTCTGAAGTACATTCACTTGTTAACCCACAAAGACACTCAGAGAGAACAGCTTGTAGGTGCAACATTCTGTAGTGGTGATACGGTTCATTGAGGGCTAGGATAACAACTCTGCTTACAGGGATTAAGTGCCGTGTGAAATTGTGTGCCAATCTAACCGAAAAGGCGCTGAGGCATTTTGAAGAATTGTCCAAACAGTGTGGGTTTTTCATATGCATGAGGGAGTCTGCTGTCAAAGCGGCAACTTTTTGAATTGACCGCGACAGTCACAAAAAGTGCCTGTGATAAATTACAGAAGCAATTGGAGGGTAAAGAGTAATGTTCCCTAATGAAAATGGATGTTTATGAGAGAAAGAAAGACATAAATGGAATGTGTCATTCAGAATGAATTGTTATTGTAGAAATGATTGGGTGATGATGATGAAACTGTGGCAATTAGACTGTGGAAATGTGTTCTCCATCAGTTTTCATTCTCAGCTGACAGCCACATTTGGGAGTCAGTAAAAAAAAAAAAATGTGCCTTCTATTCTTGACATTTCCATAAGTTGCGGCGAGGTTGGAAATGTGAGAGGGTCTCTGCACCCACGCGTTCGCATGTCAACACAAATCCTTTAAGCCTGTGAATCTCCCTCTGTAAAATAAAGGGGACCTACACGCCAGGGTTTACAACATGACATCAAGACCGCAAAAGACACCTCACAATTTGCACACAAGCACCATAAACCCCACACACTACAAGGACCTGGCCGATATGCCCACGCTCATCGCGCAAACTGGCTGGACTTTGTTCTTCAAGAAAGAAAAAAAACACATACAGGGAAGAAAAGAATGAGGGCAAGTTTGTGCCAGCGCTGCCTTCACAAAGCAGCTGCAGTGTTTCCTGATACATTTGCTGCCGCTGCACCATGCTGAGAAGAGCCCTTTGATGTAGAGACACCCTGCCCAAGTGTCAACCACTAAATCCTTATTGTGAGAGTAAATCCCAACAAAAGCCACAGCTATCCTACCCTCAACACTTCTCCGCAGAGCCCATCGGCCCCCAGCTAACGTTTGCTGATCCTCCAGGAAAACACACCCCTGAACGCACTTGCATACCCACACACACGTACATTTGTGGAATGCATACAGGTTTGACATATGCACACAAATATGGAAACAATTTCTATTTTCAGGGAAATCTAAAAAATAAATGTAAACGTATATATTTGTGTGGTTTGCAATGTGACCGTTTACAGTATGACCCAGTTCACATGATCCGAGGTGTGAACGCACTTGACACACATGGACGTTCGATTACTTACACCAACTTTTGGAGGTTGAAGTAAGATTATATGATTATATGAAGCTTAAACATTTTTACTGAATTAGTCAAAACGATTTGGTGTAAACTAGTTTGTTAAAGTATCCCTTACTTTGCAGTATTTAATGTTAAAAATTATTTTCACACTTTTGCTGAAGCTGTGTGCCTTATTTTGACTATGTGGCATCGGGGGAAGAAAAACAGAGCAGACAAAAGCCACAAAGGATCCACAGAAAAAAAGTGGCTTTCCAGAAATAATTACTGGGAGTGATGAAGGGTGGGGGGTGTTGGGTGACGGGAAGGCAGCAGTTGTCATAATCCTTCTTTTAAAGAAGTTATCATAATCCCTCTTTTGAGTTTTCTCGTCACCAGTTCACAAAACTGGGATTTCAGCTGTCCTAAGCATTAACCCAACCTCTGGCATACACTGCCCGACAAATGTGGAAACGCACCAGTGCTACTGGTGAGAAACAGTTACCTTTCATTCAGCCTTTGATGGAACTCACATCAGATTCACATCAACGTGGGCAAAAATCACAAACTTTTATGAGACAGAATGTGAGGTGAATAAAAATCTTCTCGGGACGAGGGCAGATGGCAAAAGGACAGAAAAGTAACACACGGACACACACACACACACACCAGGACTGTCCCGGTCAGCGGTGTCATTCTAGATCTTCAGCTCATACAGTATGACACATCTGCAGACATCTGTCAGACGCCCATACATTGTGATGCCAAAAATGCGTAGTTGAAATCAAAATGCAATACACTTCAAAACTCAGGTTTTAAAGAAGAGTATTTACCTTGTCAGGTAAAGACTGCAAGTGTAAAAAAAAAAAAACAGCAGGAATTAACCATACATTCTTAAGTCGCAAAAAGAATGACTAACATTTTAAAAAGACGTTTTAGATGAAGCACACATGCACCAAATTGCCTCGAGTGCCTTCAGTTCTGCTGTTTCTTGGCACAAGTCAGTTTTATACCCATCGAAACACCATTGCACTTAGTGACGGACACATAAATACAAAAACTCAGAGGCACACAATCACTTTGCCTATTCTGCACCGTAAACATTTGACTCCAGCCAACAGTTAGAAAGTGTTGCTGAGCATCTTCCTGCACATCCCCTGTCTACTGTGTTCAGTTAGTTGGGGAACAGCTCCCTCAGTAGTGAGTGAGTGGAGAAAAGCATGTATATACAGTACAGTACTCACGGTGGTCAGGAGTGTTGCTTCTTCTCGGTCCGTTCAGTCCTGCCCTATTGATGTATCTCTCTCTCTCTCTCTCTATTTGCCCGTCTATCTCTCTCTCTCTCTTCCTGTTCTTATTGTGATCGCCGCTCTGGACACACTCATGTCACGACAAACACACACTCCACTCTGTTACGCTGCTCCGCTGAACGAACTGCTCTGAGCAAGAGACTGAGATGGAGAGAGCGAGGGTGAGAAAGAGAGATGGAGAGACCGAAGGGGGGGGGGGGCATTCGAGAAAGGACAAGGCAAGTAATGTGTGCGTGTGTGTGTGCGCGTGTGTGAATGGATGTGTTAAGTGTGGGTACAGCAGGCAAGCAACAATAAGGCAAGATGGTGCGTGGTGTGAGCAGAGAGTGAACGGAAACACACATTTACACACTGCAGTATGCAAGCCATATGCGTTCACACGCATACACGCACACACAGACACACGTGCGTAATGCTGAAGCCATTACAAAGCAAGCAGGGCTTCGTGATACAAAGAGAGAGAGAGATTAGAAACGGGGCAGTGGGATAGTGTGTGTGCGAGTGTGTGTGTCTCTTAAATACTTAACTCAGCGCACCATGACAGGTAGTCAACCTCAGAGGAAACGAGCCCCTTCCTCTTCCCCTCCTCCAGCAATTAGTTTGTCCGTTCTATACTTCTTCCGTGGCACATTTTGTATTCATATGCAACACACAAACCCACACACACACATACCATTTTCCCAACCTTATGGCCATGGTATTAAAACATGCTGGAATACTGAAAGAGAAGTTCTCTCCAATTCCGTTTTCCTATAACACAATAAAAGCATCAAAATCATGCAAACTTTACACCTGCGTATTCGTCACTTTGTCAATTTCTCTGCGTAATTGTCCTGCATCTTGACGTCAAGCCATACCCAGCCTCTGCTGCTCCCAAACCCATTTCATTAAAGGTGAAATGAGCTATTAGACTAGCATAATGCAGCTACACTAGTCCAATTGAGATGTGCATGACAGCACTTCTCCATAGGGAAAAAGAGACAATGATGGGTTCCGTGTGTGTGTGTGTGTGCGTGCGTTTTTCACCAGCTTCTTCCTTCAGGTTTTACAGCAGTTGGCATCCCGTGACATTCAGCTTCTGCTGGCATTTTCCAGTAATCATTGCCTTTCTACAAAATAATGCATAACACCGAACTGCTCAACTCCCACCTCTCCTCTCACACAAAACTGAGTGTTCACTCAGATATTGGTTTTACAGAGTGATCTGGTTATTACTATTATTGGACTTGCAAGACTTACTATTTTGAATGATATTAAACCGCACCTAAAACTACTTTCACTTGGCTCGGCTATGTAGCCCTTTATTAACCTGATATTAGCAGGTAAACTCACACTGTCAAAAGTAATATTAATTTGAATTAACAATGTTTTAGTCATTGAAATAATCAGTGTTGAGATTTAAAAACAGATATTTGCAACTAAGGAAATTGTCATGCCATTTTCTAATTCATTCCACCACTGATTCTGTCCAAAATATTATTTTTTTTGGGGACCCCTTAAGGCAGCACTTCTTTGTATGACTGTTTTGCTAATAACACTCGTTTCTTATCCACATGTACATGTGCTCAAAGATGTTCGTTGTAGATTTTATCAATAACCAATGGAGTATCAGCAGAGAAACTGCATGCGAGTCCCCCGTGGATAGTATTTAAACCTCCACAGATAATCCCTAAATAATCTATGCCCTAATATGGTCAGACCCAACATATATACAGCATATATAATTAGTCTATTGGTTTGCAACATTACCCAAGGAGGTATTACGTGAAAGGTCACGTAAGATAGACAGATTCGCCCTTAAACAGAAAGAAAGGGTTGATTGATATCCGGCTACTTTGTGTGTATACGAGGAACTTCTTTCCCACAGTTGATTCTTCTGTGGAGTAGGTCCCCGGAGGCCTCCCATCGCAGCCAGTTAGCATCTGAGCTCCACACAGGGGCGAGGTGAGACGCTCTGCAGCCCAACTGAACACACACTTTCTCCAGTGCTCCCCACCGCACCCCAACCACCCTGAAGGATAGCAGCCGGTGTTACGGGTCCACACTGGTAGATCCGCTGGGGCCGGCGCTGGGCAATGGGATGATAGAGCGGTCTTGATGGAGGCCTGGATGAATGAAATAATAGTAATGAACACCTTGTCTCTCCCTTCCTTGCTCGCCGTTGTTCGCTGTCGCTTTACCTCGCTTTCTCATCCAGTTTCCATAATAAAGGGTCATGGGAGTTTGTGGGTGGCATCTGTAAATAGATAATCATCTCACTTGGCAAAATAGACACTCACAAACAGGTTTTCTCTCTCCTGGATTAGTAAATAGGAGAATAACAGAGTGATAAGTAGGCAGGGGGTTTGCAGTGTGACTGGCAGCAGCAGATATACACAACTAAATAATGAAGCCCCCATTTATTATTACTGCACATGGAACAAACTGAGAGCTGTTTGAAGTGCTCTGGCTTCCCCTTCATCTCCTCTCTTCTTCTGCCTGTCTCCTTGTTCCCTCGCCCTCCTTTTTAGTTTCCCCTTCTCTGGGTTGATCTTCCACTTGCGAAGGAAGACAAGACGATTCTTTAAAGAAGTGTACACGTTTATAATCTGCCAAAACACGCGTGGTCTGAACTTCATAGGGGAAGTAGGTCAAGGCAAAGGCAAAAGTAACAGCCCTCAGCAGCGGATGAACTGAATGGGAAACAGTCTGAGAGGTTCTACACTGGCTGGATTTCAGCGAGAAGCGCTTTCATTGCAATTCATCCGGCTATTCAAAGAAAATATTGATTATTCAACATTATATACATTCATAAGCAGAACTTCAACCCTGAATAAACCCCTTCAATAAACCATTGTGAGAAACTAACAGCAGGGCCCACAGGGATCAACGCCACAGCCTTCAAAGATGCAGATGTTTAAAGAGATAAAGTTTCTGTGAACCTGTAAAATGTAAACTTCTGATGGCACGCAATTGTATGTCTCATTAGATCCCCACTTCAATTACTGTATGGACCTAAAACTTTCTGTACATTATTATGCACCAGACTAAGGCTACAATCATTGGCCCTGACTCAGTTGATGTCACATCCTGTCTCGTGCTTGGTGTCTTTTAAGTTGTTTACCGTTTTAATTTTGGTATTCACCTGTCTTTATTTTATTTCCAAGCACTTTACTTCCTGTCCTCCTGTGTTTCCGGTTTGTTGGTTTCCCTTGAGTTCAGTGTTCTGTTTTATTTAACCCCTGCCTGCTCCTTTTTTGGAGCTCTGCCTTTGGACTTTGGCCTGTCTCCTGTGGACCGATTATTGTTTGTAATAAACTTCAGCTTTTTGGATTGTGACCCCATTTGTGGAGTCATGCATTTGGTCCTTTGCTCCACGTAACAGTTCAAACCAACCATCAGGAGTATAAGATATTAATAAAAAAAACGCAAAAAACCTTGCTGAGTTCAAATATGCTGTTAAACACAATACAAAGCCAGGAGCAAATCTATTGGGAGTAAAATAAAGATCACATACAGAGAAAGGCAGATTCTGGGGCAAAGAAATAAGCGCCACAATTCTAACACATAAAACTGAGTGTATATTAGACCAAGCAAACAACTTTCCATTTGAAAAACTATGGTTGTTTGTGTGTGGGTATGTGTGTGTGTGTGTGTGTGGGTGTGTGTGTGTATACCTACGTCTCTGGCAACTGATTGTGTCTCTGGAGTGAGTTTGTGCTTTGGAATTCATTTTTTTTTTATTTGCATAACGCCTTTAGGTCTCCCATAGACATTAATTACTGGGATCTGTCACAACACTCTGTCATATTCTCTCTCTCTCTCTCTCTCTCTCTCTCTCTCTCGCCCTCTACTTAAGCACTTTTGCTTTGCAGCTAAAGGTCAGTGTTAATCACTGGCTGCAATAAAGGGGATATTTTTCTTATGAGAAGCCTGTTGTACTTTGTTTCCAATTAGCTTGGGTTTAAAAAACACAGCTACCCGTAATGGCCGTGGAGCGAGTGCATCTCATTTTGTTCCTCTCACGCAAAACACACAATATGCTGCACCGTGTGTGTGTGTGTGTGTGTGTGTGTGTCATTTCAAAGTCTTTTCTGTCTCTCGCCAAGCTTCCATTTAGTCCCAGCAGAGGCAGCAGATAAAAATACCTCATTTTGAAAGAGCGGCCCCAGTGCTGGTGGCTACTCACACTGAAACTCATTTGTTCTACTGGAAACAAGACAGTGGAGGCTGGTATTCAATCAAAGCCACTAAAAACAAGTCAAAAGGCCATCAGTCATCCTCCACAAGTATGGATTAACTGCACCCACAAGAAAATATCTCCACCATGAGGTCATTTATAGTATTTTCTCTTGCGTTGAGTTTAAGCCGCTGCTCCGTCCTCAATCTCACACAGAGCACACACATCACACCTAAAACAAAGGTCAGGTCCGTCACCCATGAATACAACAGGGCGCGATCATATCTCAGGGTTTTATGAAAACACCGGCTGCGCAATTCCTCACCTATAGACCTGACGTGAGAGATTTCAATTCCATTTCTTCGTAATGGCCTTCCAAACTATCTTTCTTCCAAGTTAGCGAAGTTACAGTTTGCCAACTCTCCGTGTGTTTCCCCGGGGCAGCACCTGAGGTGTCAGACGAAGAGAGAAGGTCCCAAAGCCCTCCACTAGTCATTTTAATTAACAACCCCATTTTAATTAAACATTGATTAGCTGCTAATTAGCCCCTGATAGTTCCCAGATGTGAGTGGGAACAGGCAGTGAGAATGACAGGCAGGGGGGCAGGATGAAGGATCTGTCGCCCCACCAAATTGTGTTGGGGATCCCCCGAGGGCTCAGTGTTTTGTGATTATTTCTTTGATTATAAATGATGCCTTTGTGTCACATTGCTCCTAAATGACATCGCTTTGATAGCTCCCGGAAGACGTTCGCATGGAAGATTGAGGGTGTGTTTGCGTTCTCATCAAATTTAGGCAATTTTCTGCCACTGCAAAGCAATAAATACATTTTTAAAAAGCAGGAGAGCTGCCGACTGCTAAATGAAAGAGAGTGTTGGCAATAAGAGAGCTGGTTTGTTGCGGGGAAAATCTGTCAGGGATTTCGCTATTGGTTGCTCCTCAGGTTGACACTAACACAAAGTCTGACTCTCACAGTGGCTGAGTAAATGTCTCAGCAGAGAGTTTGTATCATTTTATGAGTTTCCATAATTCCATAACCACAAAGTGCAATTATTTGTTTCTATCTGCCCTAAAGACTACACATTTTAATCATAAAAAGAGACCATAAAGCACATGCTAATTGATTACTGAATTGCCATAGCAAACGAATGCAATTTTTGACATTTAAATTGCAACTGGAGGAAAAAGAATAATCACTGCTGTTTCTGTTTCATCCATTCCATGAGATATTTCAATGTTTTGTTCAAAAAACAAAAATACATTACAGCTCTTTTCAACAATCAACAACATTCTTGAAGCCAGGGTAATTACCAGCCAAGTGTTACATGCATTATTTGGAAGTCATGCAAATGGGAGCACATCAAATAAAGTCAGTAAATAAATGCACAGCCATCACAAAGGCCCAAACCATGAATAATGAATACTGTCATCCGCCTTTCCATTAGTTCTGTGTGCTTTGACTCAACCCTGCATGTGTGTGTGCGTGTGTTATTGTGTGTCAGTGTCTCCCACACTGAAGGGGCCTGCAGCATCAACTGCCAACATCAATAATTATACAGTATGTTTTAGCATGTCAACAATCCACGGATCAGGCCTTTCTCCCCATCACTTCTCCCTCTCTGTCACTGTGTCCGACTTGTAGCAGTATTCATGGAGCTCTAGCTGCCAGCCCCACCCAGGAAACATTAAGGTTACGAGAATATAAATCCAACACTGATGCTTTAAAGCGGGACAAGCCACACATTATAGTTATTTTTCTGCTAACAAGCATTGGTCAATACTGAAACAATGTTTTCATAACTCTTCACACAGTAAGCCCACACTCTCCCTCTTAGCACACTGCGCACCTTTATATCCTTCTTACGGTAATGTAAAACACAATATATTCAAAAGCGTCAGCAGATGTAAACTATGAACATAGTGTACCGCACTGTAAAATGTAGTTCAATTGTTGAGGGATGAGGGTCTCACCTGTTGTTCAGCCAGAAAATTCTCAATATTGATGCAACAGTTGAACGCCGCTGTTCCCTTTAACCGGCCTCTCTCCAGGAGAGAGTCCTTGATTCAGCACATGGTCAATAACGGTGGCCCTTATCTCATCTGAGACCTCAGCTCTTGCTCTTCCTCTCCCTCCTCCTCTCTCTCCACCAACCTGTCCTCTTTATTCCAATGTTTCCAATCGGAACATTCAGGTGCCATCTACTTCCATTCTCCCTCCATCCTCGGCTTGCTATGAGCAATGAAGCCAATTACAAATTACCTGGGTAGGTCGTTAGCTGTAAACTGCACGCAGCTGTGTTTGGAATCATTATTATTTCATTTATATGTCAATATTTTTGATATCGTTTTCAATAGATTCCGTTGTGGCTGCAGCAGAAATTGAATATGTTTCCATCATTCTGTTTTGGTTGTGTTTCTAACATTTTTGAACAAAGTGTGTTAGTGTTTCAAAAAATGTGCCGCTAAAGTACAGTGTTGTGTAGGTGGTGGACTCTTACTGAGAAAGGAGTTCATTAAATGTGGTGAAAACGATTTTGTGTGAAAGCATGAAAAGTGACTCACAATTTGCTCCACATGGACTTGCTGACAGTGTGAAGGGTTTTGACGATGAGACTTCAGTTTTAAAAACCTTGGCACAAAAGTGAAAATAAGAGCCCAATGTATATATCCAACATATACATTACACATCAGCTATCATTCCACACGTTTTCTTTCTTAAAGTGAAACAAAAATTTGAGGAGAGTGTTTTGGTCACAGCAGAGGGCTGATTTGGGTTTTGGTCTGAAAGAGAGAAGTGGTAAGATATATATATATATATATATATATATATATATATATATATATATATATAGTAGAGAGAGAGATGGGCTCAGCATAAAGCGAGGCACTCAAAGTGGGGAATCACATCACAAACTTGTATTGATCCATGTTCCTACACAGTGTTTGGTGAGAAAAGATAGAGTAGACAGTTAATGAGTGTTTGAATGGGAGAGGGAGGCAAAAGACAGAGGAGCTGTGTATGTGCGTGTGTGTGTGCGCGCGTATGTGCGTGCGTGTGAGGAAAGCCAATGCGAATCAAAGATGATTCAACTGAATTTCACTTAAATGAAGTATTCATTCCAACGGAATAAGTGGAATTGATCTGCTCATATTTACTGCAGAGGAATGGTGCGCTTTAAATAAATCACGATTTTAATATCTCTAATTCCTCTCAAAGACTGTTGTGCATGCTCATAAAAACATATTGAAAACCAATTGAACAATATTTCTTTTTCTCTTAGATGGGTGTGTATCTCTATCACGCATACACAAACACACAACAGATTTACCATTACCTCCTGTCCCCTCTCTGTTGGTTAATATCTCTCAGGGATCAGCAGTGATTACGGGCCCAGTGGTGCAAGGCGCCGCAGTGAGATGGCCAACGGAAAGATCGATTTCAGTTTTTACTGACTTAATTCAATGCGGGCTATTTAAACTGGCAGGGCAGGGAGAAATTAGATTGTATTTGCTGGGTATGGATTTTTGCCCCGTGAAAGCAGCAAGAGCAAAAGAGGAAGGGGGGGTGACTACAAGGCCTGACTCTCAGTTAGGCGCTCCGCACACGTAACCGGGTAATCAGAGAGAGTTACCTTCTATTGATTATTCGATATTTTCCCAGATAATGTTGTTTTCATCTCTACTAAAAGTCTTAACAGGTTATTGATACCTGGGGTGGGGCACTGCGCACATACACCAGTGTCATGTCCTAAAGCCGTGGTTGCGGCAACCCCGAAGGGACAGAGCAGGGGGTTGTGGATCACTATGAAGTTAAGTAGAGATAAACAAACTAGAAATGACTGATGCTGACCTCCACTGCATGAAACTCAACTTGGATCCTATTGTATTATTTGTTTCCTCTGTCACTGTTCATGACTGATAAACGTTGTAGGTTTGGGGATGTTGACTTTCCTAAGAGTAGGTGAATCCCATTGTATTGTTGTATGTGAATAAGGGGAACCCGAATAGATTCGAAAAATGCAATCAAAAATAAATCACCATGAATGTCAATGTAGCTGAAAAGAAAAATACTATAATTATATACCATCATTGATAGACATAAATATTCTGGTTTCACGGATTGATTGCGAATCGATCGAGTTAAGTCCTATTATTTTATGCATTAAGCCCTTAAGCATTTATCGGAAATTACTATGGATGCTGAAATTAGTGGAGGTGCAGTTCAGTGAGGAATAGTGACAGCAATCAGAAACAAAGAGTAATACAAGCATCATGAAGAATGTGACTAATAAATGAACTAATAAATTAAATGACGTACCCAACAAACGAGCAAGTTGAATAATAATGGTGGTGGAACAATTTACAATGTGAAGTAAGTGAAATTATGAAATGAATGACATGTGAATATGTCATTTGGGAATGTTATGTACGGTGAGGAGCAGTTTGTTAACTATTTAGCAGTTTGACTGCTTCAGGACACAAGCAGTTCCTGGGTCTGCTTGTGGAGGATTTTATGGATGTCATGCTTTAGCCTGCGGGACCAAGTTCAAAGAGTCCATGTCCAAGGTGGGAAAGGTTTGCGATGATCTCGCTTTCACGCTGCTGGGCCCCGGTGAAGCGCACCTGATTGATGGAGGGCAGTGTGCAGTCGATGATCTTGTCGACTGAGTGAATGTTATGCTGCCCGGCTTTATGAAAAACGAAATACTTACCGTAGGGGTGCTGAGGCAATGGAATGATGCTTAAAATGTACATTGTTTATTTCTATTACCAACTCTCCAACCAAAATCTGAAAAGATGTAATTGTTCAAGCTGAGGAGTCATTAAATAAGTCTGCAATGATCTATGAAAGTGTGTATGTGATTCTTACAGTACGTCCTGTCCAGCTGGTTTATACTCAATGTAAAGCTTCATGTTGAGGTCATTAAACCCTTGCACATCTGAGGGCAGCAGGAATAATACAGAATTGCATTGCTGTGCTGTGACGCATGGCCATTCAGTGTGTTTACCTTCATTAAACTTCCCGAAAACAGCAGTAGATCCGTGAGACCTAAGACAAGTTGCATATGCAATAGCATAACTCCTTAGGGAGTCTTTTGAAAGTCTCATGTCTTATCTTAGTGAATTGAAGTTTGAGTTGCACATTGCATGGCTGTGTCAAATGTTATTTTTTTCCAGTAATGTCAGGTGAAATTATTATGTAACGATAATTCTTTAACATTCTTTTTCATAAATCAAAAAACAATTATTACTTTCTTTGCTTAAGTATGGAGATGTACACTCCTTTTTTTTCTAAATGTGTATTTTGTATTCCACATGGAAGAAAGGAAAAGTAAAATCCTCTCGTAGCAATTAAGTATAGCATACTTCTTTTATTACTGTAATACACTCCATCTCTCACTGCTTTCCTTGCCTCTGTGGTGCTGGATCAGCAGGCAAGATCAGCTACTGTTTTCTCATTGTCATTGTTCGTATTCCTATTAAATGGATTAATTGTAAAAAGCTAAACTAATTGTTTTATAGGTATATTTGCCATTTCTGACCAGGAAAAAGGAGAAAGAAAAAGGGAGGAGAGAGCTTACGGTTTGTATTATAAACAGGTGTATGTGTGCGGTGGGGGGTGCCAGGTGAAGTAAGTGGCACAACTGAAGTGTGTTCACTAATCACTGTCTCCTTTTAAAACACAGCGGTTTGCAGGAACCTGGAGGTTCAACTTGCAACACATTCACACTCACAAGCAGTGGATTACGAATTATAGGACTCAAGGACATTTAATGTAACGGCGGACGTAGCACTGAGGATGTCTGGCACTGGAGGACATGAGAACTATGGTGTTTTATGTAAGTGTGTGTGAGTGGCTAAATTATTAAATGCATAGGTTGGGAAACACTCTATCTACCGGTGTCCGTGCTGAGGGGAATGGCCAGGGCCTTGCCACAATTGTGCAATGGGAAAAATGTATCATTTGATTGAAAGTGTTTATGAGCATAACCTTGAATATAATAATGGTATATTGTGAACTGTCTCATATGCTTTGAGTTCTCCACAAAAAAAGTCAAGATTGCTGACACATTACAAAGCTTGTAAATGTACAATTATACTTAGTCTTTGAAACAGTCAAAGGGCTCAACTACCTTCTTCAACTAAGAGTGTCAGACGTCCGCAGCAGGCTGACAGGAAGAATGAAACTGGAGTTTAAGTGTACTGGACAGGCCTGCCACTCCAACAACTCAGAGCCATTGTGTTGCCCACTGTCAATCCTCTCAGCAAAATGATTTGCACTGACACCAGCGTTCTTCCTACACATTTTTTAGTTCAAAGCTCATATATATACAATAAGTGCATGAGTCTGGATAGCTCCTATAGGGATTAGAAGAAGGGTGTTGCATCTAAATCAGGGGGCAAATTGTAAGCGCACAAACATGTGAAATGTTTCTGGGTCCAATTAAGTAGAGAAACCACTGTTAGGATTTTTCTTAAAAAACTAAAAGATCTAATTCCATCTGGAGAAAAGGTATATTGGAGAGTTATACCTTACATGATTCATTGTGTATGTGCTCTTAATAAAGAGTTTATACATTAAACAAACAACAGTTAATAATATATGTGTAAAGTACAACTCATCGCTCTCACCCCTTTTCCAACAGCTGAACCATGTGGTGACCTAGGTCACTGGTCCTATAACTGCTTATTCTATTCTGATTACCCACAGACAGCCTTGGTTCTGATGGCTTTTTAACATACAACCATAGTCATTCGTATTCATGCTATGTAGATGAGTTGCTCCACTGGCCTTCAGAAGAGGCTGCAGGGAGACAGAGTACTAATGTGTGCTTAACCTTACAAAACAGACCCTGACCTTCCTGGGCAGTGGGGGATGCAGAAGAATGTGTATGCAGGTGTCAGCGGGCATCTTTTCTGGGTGTGTAACTGAACATGTGCGACATAGTGCCGGTGTGGTGCTGATTATTCATCGCCCACCCTGGATGCTTTTGAATAGGAGCAACTGGACCATAGGATACAGTGTATTACATTGTGTAAGCATATAAATTGTGAATTATATCTCCGATATACAGTATAGACCTCGATGTCTCAGGCTTTAAAATAAAGAAATAAATAATATATATATATATATATATATGTATAATAACAGCCTATTGTAACTTAAGGACGTAGATTTAAAAAGAAAATGTGCTTAACCTCATCCTTTTATCAGACTGTTATGATGAAAGCAGTCCCTGACTTCTGCACAAAGGAAAATTGATTTGATCCCTACTAGCGTTCTGTATTTATTTTGATCTAAAAAAAATTTCAAAGCAAACGGAAAAATGATTCATTCAAACCTCTATTGGATAAAAGTCATCTACTTCATATATTTTACATACAATTTTGTTTCTCCATGTACTCAAAATGTGTACCTACGAATGTGTTTATGGATGAATATTTAAGTGCCTAACTTAAACCCCTGGCCTTACGCTTTCCTTTTTTTTTTCTATCGTACCCTGGCAGTCTAAGTTTGAAGCAGGTGGTTAAGGATGGAGCCTTTAGTAGAGCTCGCTCAATGTCACTTTTTGACAGCTAATGTCCAAAAAATTGGTTTGGTCTAGGTTCAATGTAATCCAGACCACACCAGGACTCCAAGAGACTTGGAGAGACTTGGCTACAGTATTTTGTGTGTTTGTCTGTGTGTGTGTGTGTGTGTGTGTGTGTGTGTGTGTGTGTGTGTGTGTGTGTGTGGTCATCACTGAGTCACTCATTCTCTGACAGTCTACATGATTAATAGCACCTTCCACTCACAATGCTCTCCCTTTTCCTCAGCTCTCCCGCTGTCTTGAGGATTAGAGAAGTGACAGCAGTGGCAAAAGATAAACATGCAATCTCACACGCACACACAAAGACGCATAAACCATACACACAAGCAAGCAGACCACACGTGCACAAACACAGATATACCAGCAGAAATTGTGGAAAATATATATAAAGATTACGGAGCAGACAAACACAAGCACTGAAGTCCTGCAGGCTTGCGAACAAATACACAAAAGAGAACACACACACACACGGACCCACACACGCACGGGGAAAAAGACGGATAGGGTGAGCAATCACCTATGGATTCAGTGTGATCTGGAGCAAGCCAGTCTTTTCAGACCTGTCAAGGTCTTGTACTTTAAACAAGCTGTGTCCTTGGATAAAACAAAAAAAATCAATAAGAAGTCAGGCAGACACGTGTTATGTTGTCGTATAGACACTCACTCACCACTACAGAGTCACTGGTTCAGCCCTGACGGCAGTACTAGGATTTGGCAAGGCATTCCAGGATACACCGCTGGCTGTGATTGTGGTGGGACACCAGGTGAGGGATCATGATCTGACGATTGTGTAGTTTGGTCAGTATGAGGATGCATCATATGAGCATGCAACAGATGAAGACAATCTCTATGTTGTGAGATTAAGTTTATAATTCATGATATTCTAATTTAAGATTCTGCTTCAAATTAAACCTTTGTTTTAATCTGCAACAAAACTCCACCAAATATCATTTGTCATATTAATTTTTTTAAAAAGGGTAAAGCGCATGTGACGAGAAGAGCTGTGACTGGTAAGCTTGGGCAACTTTTTTAAAAATGATTTTATCTTCAACCATCTGATGGCAGTGGAGAAAGTTGATTGTGAAAATGAAGCAAAAGCAAGCCTTGGTCATCTGCTGCCTCTCAGTGGCAAACATTCAGCAAAGCCATCTCCTCTACAAACATGCCAGCTACAATTTGCAAAATGTGATATTTCATATTTTTCAATTAATGTTAAATTGTCCAGTGGTTACTGGTGACCTTTTCCCAACTGACAGGGGGGTTGGGTTGAGGCAAATTGTTTTTATGGTGCACTTTTTTTTTATGTGTCATTTGTACCTTAGGTAGCAGTATTGTAGTATTTTTCCTATTAAGTATTTAACAGTTTTCTTATTCCTCATATTTTTTTCCAAAGTATTTTTTCAGTGTCATCTGTGACTACACCAATTCGAACTATATGACTGGCACTCTCCGGTGAGTAAATATCTTTTGGCTGGGAAGCATCCCTAAAATGGAAGCTTGACAACCGCCCATAAATCTCAAGCCACCAGTGTAAATCCATAAATGAATAATAAAAACAAACACTCCAAAGAACAACTTGATGTCAATATGCCCCATGAAAACTTCCTCTCATCAATAATATTCAATAAACTCTGAGAAGAGCAATTAGAAATCCCTCTACTGATGATTATTCACCACAGCCCATGCAAACATTGGTAGTGTAGAAGTGCTGTTGTAATTGAAGACAAAGGGTCGGGCATAAATCCCGGCACTGAGATAATGAGTGGAGCCGATCCATTCGTCTCAATGATCCCCATCTCCAGCTATGATGGATCACTGCCGGATCTCTCACTAGCTATTCATAAATCACCGCAACGGGCCTCGGCCAGCCGTCTGCGCTGTGAGGCTCATTAGGTCAGTTAGTCAACTTGCGCAACATGAGAAAACTCGTCTGGAAAACACTCATCTGAAAAACTCCTAAATGATGTGGCCTTTGTGTCTGTCTCTGAGCGGGTCGGCTGGAAGTTTGCGGCAGGCGAGAGTAAAGTGTTCCCGGACAGACTGAACTTCGAGGCTTTGCCATCAATCAGGGAAACGGGGAGCGAAAAAACTAAGGTGCGATGAAAGGGAGGCTGAGAATGAGATCTATGGAAGCCGCAAACATTAACGGCTTTGTATTAATCTTACTTTCCTCCCCAAAAACGCCAACGACCCCTCCAAGGTCATCCTCCAATCATTCAGACAGCTCCGGCGCTCCTGTTGGAGTGCGCCTCGGCAAATTGACGAGGTTTCAGGGTGACACTGAGCCCCGAGCCCTATTCCTGCAAAAGCTCCAGTGTCCATAACAGGGACAAAATGGGCAATAATGACCGCGGAGTGTCTGACCTCTGTGATCTGGGGGGCTGTGTGTGACTATTAAATGTGTCTCTGGTGCCCTGCTCAGGGCCAGCACACCCCACAAGAAGGGTGCCCAGCCAATGAGATTAACCGTGTGGTAGGAGGGACATGGGACAATTCTAGTCCAATCTCAGCAGCGCAAGATTCAATATTCAAGCATTTATGAGTCACATGTACATTGAAATTCTTGATTTGCTTTCCGCCGTTAATGCCAAATAAGAATCAGGAATCCAGGCAAAACAAGCAATACAAAAAATATTAAGACTAGTGCGTGATGTGCGAACAGCTGTAAGGGTTGTCAATGAGTGTCTGAGGTATTTAAGAATATGTACAGAGACACAACACCAGTGTGAGATTGTCATATGTGCAAGATCAAGGAATAGTAAAGTTCAGGGTAGTGTTGTTTTGTGGGAGGTTCCACAGTCGTAGGTGAACAGTGTGTAGAGCATGGGCCTTAGGACACATCCCTGTGGGATGCCAGTGTTCATGGGGATGCTGGAAGATGTTTTGTTTCCTACTCTGACAGACTGCAACCTGCCAGTGAGGAAATCCAGCACCCAGTTGAGTGGGGGGATCAGTCCAAGTGTTAAAAGTTTGTCAGGTAGCTTGTGGGGGATGACAGTGTTGAATGCCGCACTGTAGTTGATGAAGAGCTGAAACCCTGCGGTGAATACCCTTGGTAAATAAAAGGGTCGGTATTTCAGCACAAGCAGCTCCACGTCGGGCGAACAGTGTTTGTGGGAAGTCTGCACGTCTCCACACCAAGCATTGTTTCCCAACACACACACTGGAGCTACACGGCGGTATTTTGTATGAAAGCCAGGTGAAAATCAAGGCACGGCATTCTCTGATTTCCTGTTGAGATGTTTTCCTGGCTCTCAGTTCACCTAGTTTGTTGTCCAGGGGCCACACTTTCGCTAGCAGGATGCTTGGTAGCGGTGTTTGGGTAGCCCAAGCCTTTAGCCTAGCATGAATCCCCCCGCTCTTGCCTCGCCGCCTCCGGCGGGGTCTCATCAGGTCAGCTGGTTTACCTGAGTGCGGTGCTGGGGCGACTTCCCCGGGGCGACGCTGGTCACGTTGTTGCAGGGCACAAAAACAAATACATACAAAAGAAAATTTTAAAACACGGCTTTCGGGAGCAGAGCAAGAAACACGTTGGCCATGGTGATATGCGCTATGAACCAATCCCTTTGTCCCTGTGCCACACTAAAACCCTCTTGACAGTTAACCTGGAAACAATGTGGGACTGGTGCTCATTGAACCTTAACTTCCGAGTGCCCCACATTGAAAACGCTGAACTGCTGGAACTCAGCACATTAATCTGCCACTGGGTGTTTGGATTTTAATTATCTAGCTGCAAAACATAACAAAGTTATCTCAGGGCACTTATATGAGTGGGAAAAAGAGAGAGAGAGGGGGGGGGGGGGGGGGGGGGGGGGGTGAGGATAAACAGTGCCACCTCAACACACCCCAAAACCACCACCTCCCAGGCTGGGAATACTTATGCCCTCTACAATCACAACTGCATCCGCTCCATAAGGTTTTCACCTCAACATTTGTATAAATGGTATGAACACAAAAGGGGGGAGCCTTATTGCTCTCCTGGCTAGCAACAGAGGTATTCACTCAGGGAAATACTGAAAATGCATGTGTAGAAGCGACAGAAAGATGTATTACACATTATATCACTAAGCATCAGCGTATACCAGCTGTATAAATGGGACTAAATCCACATTCACAGTGGGCTGTGAACTTTGCCAGAACGTAACTCACTTTGGGCCTTAAAGGAAAAAAATCTCAAAAAGAAAGGGAATTCAGAGAAAAAGACTGCGAGCTGTCAAGAAAAATAATGACGCCACCATGAGGTTCCACCAGGACTTTGCCACAATTCACCATGGGTGGCTGCACAATGAGTGAGTTTATAAATTACCCAGGGGCTGGGTGGATGAGAGAAGACTCCCACACCACAAAACAACCTTTTTTTGTCTCTGTGTGTTTGAGTGTGTCTGTGTGGGACACAGCCAAAAATACTTCATATTAAAAGGCAAGAACAGCCGAAAAACACAAGAATATACGCTCAATTAAGGCTAGCCTCAGCTGCCGTTTCCATAGCAACTAATAAATCTGGTCGTGGAACAAAATAAGAACCCAATTATGCAGGATGCACTGAACTCAACATCCAAATTTAGAAAACTAACACACATAAACACATTTACTTTTTAGCCTAATCTTTGATTTAACATTTAAAAGTTAAGATACCTTTAAGGTACCTCTCGTACCGTTTACACTTGTCCGGGTCAACAATGACACACAAAAAAAGTTGTTTAATTGCATTGGTGACAAGTTGGAACTGGTTCAGAAATTTCAGGAACATATGAATATAGTATGGCCCTGGCTGTGGAATCAGACTGGGACCAAATAAATAGCTCTTATAAAAATATCTCAAAAGGCATGTACCCGAGCAATAGTTTTAAATGGGGTCCTGTTTATAACTGCTCCCATGTGTAAGCAAGTTGTTTGAATCTTCACATCTTTTCCATAAACCTGGATACTTCTTCCAGGACTTTGTGCTGGAAGTAATCAGTTTTGAATCATAGTCATAGTGCCACTGGCATCAGAAAGATATTACATACAAGATATTACATGTAACCTCAAGCAGGTTATTAAGATCTTGCTCAAATTTAGTCAGGTAACACTTGTGACCTTGATGATGGAACATTGTGAGGCTCATTAGTTTTTCATTAACAGTGGCGTTTTGGTGCTGCAGCTGATTTGCATACACCCTGTGGACAAAGAAAATGTTTTAATTCAGCCCCAAGTCTGTAGCTCTTTCTGAAATATTTCATGTTTGATGAGTCCTGGCCTGACGTTTTCTAAAAGCCAAACTCAGTTATGGTTACAGTGCCACCTAGGAGCCTAGCAGGCTGCACATTGCACTGTTGTTTCCTAATTTTTACTTTTGCTATCCACTTAATTTTTAATTATTTTACACAAAGCTTTATCAGGAGCAGGCAAGAGATTCAGACGTTTCATGTCTGACCCAAGAGGCTTCTTCAGTCCTAACTAACTGGTGGAAAAGTTCAGGTATTTATCCTCTGTGAGATGAACATTCTTTTGAGAATGATAACATTCACATTCTAGCCAGAGAAGACAGGTGGTTTGAAAGAGGGGTGAAATAAGCCATCTTTGTTAACCTGGAAAAAACATCTCATAACAGAGCTGGAGGTGACACAATCTTTCAGCCACTTGCAATGCTGCTCTTCATTCTCTTCCCAGAAAGTTACACAAATACACCAACAACACAAAGGAACTCTCTGGTGAAGCGAACAACCCTCATTTACACCCAGAGTCAAGTGAAACTCAAAACCTGAATCTAGGTCAGAGGGCCAACAGCCTGCAAGTTTAACTTAACAATCCTCTAATTCGTTTTTCATCCTCTAATTAGGTATTTGGCTCACAGAGGATAAACACCTGAACTTTTCCACCAGTTAGTTAGAACTGAAGAGGATTCTTGGATGAGGTGACAAGTCTTTAAAAATCTTAAACCAGTCCAAACGCTTACTAGAATCGCTCCTGATATGACCATGACCTGGATGAATGAAAACCTTTGCAGATACATAGCTATACAAATTCCACTGCCTTTGCGTTTATGTAATGTTTGAATGATACTCACAAATGTTTCCTTCAACACATTAACACACACAAGTTCAAGTGACACACTCTCTTCTTTTTTTCCCTTCTTATTATGTTAACATGTTATATATGTACACTTGATTTTATTGGCCATATGCTGTGCTTTGAACTAATTCAACCTTTGGCTTATTTCAATACTTTTCCTCTTGTATTTGTTCTCCACAGTATTGTCTCTGTTTTGACTTGTTTTATTGTACTATTGTTTTATTTTTCGTTTCTTTGAAAAGAGCATTGTATTATGTATATATTTGTAAAATTGTAATTTACTTAATAAAAAGATATGGAAAAAAAGTAACACACTCTAGCAAATGAATTTTATCTGAACTGAAAGAATCCTGTGGAGACAAACTTTGCCCCTTACCTAATGAGGTCTCTCTAGAACACATAAACAGACACTCACACATACACACACACCTATACACACACACACAAAAACACGCGGACACACACACACAAGCAAACACACGCACACATTGAGCTAACTGACCTGTTTCCATAGACCAAACTATATCATAAGACGACTTTAATTTAACTATTTACAGTCCTGGAGAACAAAATAAGAATGGGGAATAAATTATGACACAGAACAAAGAAAAGTTGTTCTTGCGTTGGCACGGACCTGATATCAATGGAAATACTTACAGAGCTTTACTGTCAGACAGGACACTGAACAACCTTGAGCCGAGAGGCTAAGGCTAGCTAGGGTTCTGAAGAGGGAGACTGGCAGCTTGAGAATAAAAACAAGCTTCCCAGTTTTGCCAGCTGAATGCTGAATGAGGAAGCCCTTGTGGCTGACATTGGCTGAGGTGTGTGATGTTTTCCAAAGTTCATTAACTTTCCCCATTGCAAAAAGGGGGGGAAAAATCTCTTGTAACACACCACCTCGGTGTTTCAGCAATTGAAATTAATGACTGTAGGTGAACTTTGAACAAATTAGCACATTGTCCCATGTAGATTTATCAGAATTGTTGATTATCACAACGGTTACAGAAGTTATTAGACAGGGCATTTTATTTTTGTATATATACAAAAACTGAGGTGTCTTTGGGAATCATAATCCTGCAACACTATGAATCTTTCCCAACAAAGGCACAAACCAGAAGGTTTAATCGTGTCTCTGAATAAATTAGTGATACTTCTCTTTGTAGTCAATTAAGAGCAGGTGTCCAAAGGTACACCTGCTCTGAATGGTCAAAGGTAGGCACGCCACCACCATCAACATATGCCCCACCATAATGTTTCACTGAGAGTTTGATACACTGTGGTATAATTATATCTCCTGTATGTGTCTTAAAAGAGCATGAACACTAAACTGTCAATAAGATTTATTCAAGCATCTGTGTTCCCAGAGTCCTCCCACAGTACAGACACATGCTGAGAAAAAAATCTTCCATTAAATAACCTTTCGACTTATGACCCTTTCACTTGTTTTATTGGCACTCTCTCACTACCACAATGCTACCTGGTAAGCAGTGAAGTTGTGGAAAATTGAAGCGCAACCTAATTTATAAGAAATGGAGTGGCTGCCATGAGTGACTTGAACGAGGCCCTGAAGAGTTGATTCAATCCCCCTGCGTCATCCAAACACTTTCTTTAATGGGGCTCAAAAGAGTTAACATGAGCATGGTTCCCATGCTGCCCAAAACATGGCACAATGTTTATAAATATTAATTTACAAACATTAGTATATTTAAATGATTATTGATGCGAAATTTGTGAATTGAAGAATGCTTGAAAAAACATTGAAGCAACTTGAACCCACATGCAATGAAGGCAAAACTCTGGAACATGGTGGAGACGTTCGGGGAAATGAAAGAAAAACTGAATTATGTGGCAATAACTGATCAGATCTAAACCTGTGTGAGCTCAGCACAATAATGTAACATTTTTGTGGAGAAACCGGCCACAGAGTCAGACACACCGGCCTGAGAGCCTGAGGGCCCGGGAAACGGCGATGTTACATATTGCCCCCTGCTAAGACGCATACAGCGAAATTAATATTTTACCACTTTCAGTTGTTTGTCAGCCCAGCGGGAAGCACATTTCCTATTTAGTTTGTATGAAACATGGCAAGCGGTAGAAGGAAACCCATGGGGTGTGAGTTGCGTCTGCATTTTCCGAAGAGAAAAATATATATAAAACACGAAGGCGTGGAATGTAAATATGCCTAAATATTCCCCCTAAGGATGCTCAGCAAGTTGAATGTCTCCCCGAAGGTTCACACCCAACGCTACAGAGCCACCATCTTGCGCGTCCTCACCTCCTCCATCACCGTGTGGTTCCCAGCATCTTCTGCCCACACAAAACACCAACTGGAACGCGCCGTGCAAACAGCCAGCCGTCTCACGGGTCACCAACAGATGCCTGTGAGTGTTCTGCACGATTCCAGATCCAGGCAGCGGGCCAGCAGGATAGTGGGCGACCCGACTCACCCGGCATACAGCCTGTTTCGGACCCTCCCGCCAGGCCGCAGGTTCAGATCCGTCAGGACCAGATGCACCAGGCACTTGAACCGTTGAGTCTGGGTGTAAACGCACTGCATTGCATTATGATAATTTGATAAACGTCATTAACATTCACGCACTATCTATTGTAATATGTAAATGGCGCACTGCATACTGTACTTATGACTACTGCTAACATCAATCACATACCATATATTGTACATCTACAATGACAATCCTTCACTTGATGCATATTGTATATATTCTTTGTAACTTAACTACTCTCAGACACTTAGACTGTTATTACACACTTAAGGCCACTGAACACTTAAACATCGACTTCTACCGTCTTACCTCTTAATTTACGTCTTATGTCGTACTGTATGTCTTACGTGTTTATTCACTGGCGCTGTACACCAAGTTAAATTCCTGAGTACCTGTACATTTGGTCAATAAAAGTGATTCTGATTCTTAATGAGTAAAAATATTAAATACACATTCATAAAAGCCTTTGGTATAAAACAGTGTAAAACATTATAAAGGGAAATAAATGTTTTCTGAAAATAAGGTGCAGGTTTGGAAAAATTGCATTGAATAATTAAGGTGTTACACAGGCACACACACCAATTTTAGGACGTAATATTGCTAAACTTGGGTGTACAATAAAAGCCACAAGTGGTACTTAAGGTAGAGGTGAAAGAGCCAGATCTTATTGCTGGGGTAGGCCAAATGATCCACCTTAATTCCCATCACTACCGTTCCCCCTCCCTCTTTTAATTTCCTACCCTCGATCCTTATCTCGTATCCTTCCCTCTACACTTCAAGTCCAAAAGAATGAGGACTTCTGTCTACCTGCACAGTGACCTTGTGGGAGAATACCTGGTTGGAGTTATGGCCTTGTGGGCAGAGTCTGGAGAACAGAGGAGGGCAGGGAGAGGGGAGGAGAGGAAGAGTAGGATGGTTATGGTGGCGAGACGGGGCGTGAAACCTCACTGTCTGTTTTAATATTCCCAGCAGGGAGAGAAACAGACAGAAAATCGATCATTTCATTTATTCCCTCTGATATGAAAGTTAGAGAGAGGGCTGAGCTTCTCCCTTCACCACCTTGAAAATCATCTTGTCTCTCATCTGTAAGTCAAAGAAACAGACAAAGCGTATCTGAGGAGAAAACAAAAAGGGGGGAATGAGGATGCAGGGTGAAAGGAGCAACCCACCGTATATCCATATCTTTACAAGCATGACAAGTAGTATCTCACTCAGCTGCTTCCTCTCGCATTCATTCGAGTTTAGTTGGCTCGGGAAAGTCTGAAGTGATGGGTTTCTGTTGGCCTTCCTGCTGTCAAGTAATTCCCTCTTATTACAACCCAGTCTCACCAAATATACGCGGGACTGTTACGAAAACGTAATAGAAACCAATTTCTTTTCAATGGGGAGGGTTCATCGTTCTGGACACACATTATTCCAGCAGCCGTGCGCACAGACTGTGTTTTATCCACGGTTTTCCACATTGTCCTTATTTTTCTATCGGACAATATTCATCTGCAATTGATCTGACTTCCGGTCTGTTTCATCCCTAGGCTTCTCAGCAAATTATAAAGTGAAATGATGTTGCTTATGTTGTGTTTATGTTTATGCCCCTGGATAAAAATGTAATAATAAAAAAATTAGAATTCTGACTGATGAAACGGACTGAGAAATGTGCGACTTGGAGAGTACAACCTGACAGTATGTCAATGCACGGTAAACAAAACCCTGCGCGTTACCATGGTGACAACGCCAGTCAAGGATTACTGTGCATGCTTCTAGATACTATACTTTACACTGAAAAAATGAAAAATAAATCTAGTATAGCAATCATTCGGCTAGACTGTACGGAATACATCATTTGGAGCTGTCTGACTCTCTCTTTCTAATATCACTCCAAGCACGCACAAGCGGGCACACACACTGCAATGTTTTTCCTTTATTCTGTACACACGGATCTTAACAAAATTGTATATTCACGCAAACATCTACCTCAGTGAGCCAGCTATACACGATGACGTCCCTTCGCTGTGTTCGTCTACGTCAGAGTGTGTCAGAGAAGTCTAGACCCGAAAATATGTTTTCTCCTACTGCCAATGTATTTTACAGTGGTATCTGCACTGTTCCTTCACTCAAACAAACAGGTTTGTACTTGTTATTTGTGTGACATTAATCCCCCCTTAGTTCGTTTGATGATCTCCCCCTTCGATTTTGATAAAATCACGTTTTTGGGAGTTTTAGAAAGCTGAAAGCACTACATTACCCATAATCCCCAGCTAGCAGCCACCGTCCCAAGCTAGCAGTGACTCGTTTTAATGATTAAATTATATTTGTCCTACATAAATCAATATATACTCAATTTGCCCATAATAATGCATTGTAATAAATGTTTTGGCTGCATCAAATATTACCTATCTACCGTGGTTCTTTCACGATATACACGGACAAAAATATATGTGAAATAAAACAACATCTTTCTCTTCACATACTGTGTCTTAATGATGTGAATTAGTATCAATGCTAATTTGCCTGTGCTACATACTTTGTCAATACAGTAAATATAATAATATCTTATTAAAACCCTAATCACACACAACTCTGCATACTGAAAAAACTATGTGGAGTCGTTTTGTATAAGGCTGCCCCACCGGTATGCTGGGAATTGTAGTTTTTAAAGATATGGATTTTTGATTTAAAAAAAAAGGAAATACTGAGTTGAGAATACAGTATGGAGTTTTAGTTGGTGGGAAACACACCTATATAATTTGAATTTGATTATCTAATTATAAAGTGACTGAAACTCTTATTTCCCTATTTAACAGCACCCCCATGTGGTGATTCTACCCAGTATGGCATATCCACAAAGCTTAGACATAGTTATTTTTTTAACAAATCATCCCATATATGTAGTTCCTTTTGGAACAGAATGACAAGCGTTTAAAAATGCACTGAGGCCAAGGTTCAAAGGTAAACTGTTGAGAGTAGAACCTACTTGTAGTCTTCAAACTGACATTGTTTCTCTCCAGATTGTGACCTTTCTAATAATGTATTTCATTTACTCCTGCGACAAAGTTTTAATGTGGCCTTGTCCTCCACCCAGCCCTGGCCCAGAGTTACATTTCACTGACTTTTGAGATAAAGGGGTCGGACCTCAAAAATATAAAAATAACGTAATATTATTAATATTACCATTACTATTCAAGTATTACACTTATTTATGTGTCATAACCAAGCAAATATGGACTAGGCACCCGATCCGCTGCCTGTATTATTGTACTATTATGGGTGAAAACAGATTCATTGCAAAAGCCACAAATAGTCCATATTTGCCTGTTATTTAATTGTAACTAACAATTCATCTGAGTTGTAACAACCCATCAGATCAAGCGAATGGCATCTTAGTATGATGGATATACTATAATACCGTATTATGTATTTATATATGTTATTCACGATCTCTTAACTGTATTAACTATGTAATTATAAGCACATGTCTGTAATCCTTGATAATATTGTTAGATGCTCATCTTGATAATGAGACTGAAAATAACCAAAGTTGCACTGTTGCTAACACACTATTTGCAGACAGCTGTGCTATCTATACAGACCAAAGTGACATATCCAGGTACACTGAGATTTGTTGCTTAATGTGCAGCATCTGAGCAGCCAATTGATAGTAGCAGTGCACTTTCCGTTCATATATAAAGAAACTTAAACGTGTATCTTTAGCTCCTGTTCTCAGCCTTTTGTGTTTCTAAAGACCCAATAAGTATTTACATCATGTGATATTTTCTTTCAGTGGTCTGGTGAATTTAAGTATATAATCAAATGAAATGTGTAATTTCTAGAACTGTCTGTTATGTAGTGATAACACTGTCCATTGCTCTGTATATTAGCTGTCTAACAGTCCTTTAACTGATGAAACAAGGAGACGCTTGCTTGGGGTCGTCTGGATGGAATCAGATTGTCTGCCCGTCTCTCCAATCCACTATCAGGTTTCGTGGTGCCATTCAAGAAATTTAGCACAGACGCACAAATACAGAAAAGGCTGTTATCACACTCTCATGCACACATGCCCCCACTAAAAAGTAAAAAATCAAATTTTTACTCAAAACCACCAAAATTTGGTTGACACACACACACACACACCACACCCACAGACCCCACCGACGCACGCACGCACACACACGCACACACACGCACACACAGAGTTAATATTGAAAAGCAGGACCCCTGAGAGTGTCTGGCCAGAGTTTGATCTCTATCTCAGATCAATGTCATTGAAGGGGAGCCGTGGAGGCTCACATCTCCACTCAATACTAAGACTAGACCAAGCCTTTTGTGTGTGTGTGTGTGTGTGTGTGTGGTGGGGGGGGGGTGCTTTGCTCAGCGCAAAGTGACCAAGCCTTTTGTGTGTGTGTGTGTGTGTGTGTGGTGGGGGGGGGGGGGTGCTTTGCTCAGCGCAAAGTGAAATTGTTGTACAACTAGAATGAAACAGAAAGAAACAATTAAAGTGGGGTTCAAATTTGGACCTGTTTCAGAAAGCCGGTTTAGTGAAAAATCCTATTTTTTTTTTTAACTCAAATGAGGTCATCTCAGGTATTTCTGTTTCAGAAAGCGAGGTGAATCAATCCAGGGAAGGAGGAATAACGAATCAATCCAGGGCAGGAGGAATAACCCCAGCATGTTTTCAAATAGCAGGATATATCAAAGTCAGTTACTATGATAACTAAGTTGGGGCTTTTTGAAGTCATGGTGAACACGCTTTAGTCAGCGTGAACCTACTTGGAGTTGACAAACTCAAATCTGCTGTTCTGGATTGAAAAACTCAAGAGTGTCCCATCTAAAGGTAGATCAATCGGGGTTCAGGGTTAAACTCAAGAGTTTGATGAAACTCCCTCCTTCAGCCCTTTAGCCCAAACAACCCTAATACTTTATCTAAGTGGGCCCATGTTTAAATCCAGGCCAGGCCAGGTCTTTCTCCCAATTTACTGAATGAATTCCATTATTATTATCTCTACTGAGGAGGTGATGTTTACTTAATTGTCTGTCAGCAGTATCACTCACAAACTACTAAACCAAGGATAACACTGCGATAAGAAGAATAATACTTGCAACAGTTATGCAAGCAGCCAATCATTGTCCGAAAGACAAGTGCACGTGTGTGTGCGCGTGTGTCCTTTGGGACATCATGACAGTTCCATCTTCCAGACTAGGATGCAGGGAGATATTTGCATAAACATACTGCAATACCCATGAACACCATTGCCAGGATGTGTCAGTGAGGCAAGACTGACACCAGAGAGCACAAAGCAGTTCCCCCCGGTTTGGCCCCCCCCCCCCCCCATCATTCCTCTGGACAGGACGTAGAGGACAGAAAGGCAGGAGACAAAGCGTGGGAAGGTCTTCGGTTCCCAGGGGTTATACTCAAGCCTCCTCGTTGATAAAGGATTTGTTTTTGGTGCAACGAGTTATAAACCAACAAGACCACTAGCTCCCATACTATTATTAGCGGTGGAATTGCCAGGTCGTAGGAGAGGTACTGCTGAGTGAATGGTTGCACTTTGTGCATCATCTGTTTCTGAAACAATCAGAGCGCACATGCTTTGCGAAACTGCCTCTGCAGATGCATTTTACAATTTTGATAATGTGTGCTCAAAATAATAGTGAAGCATTGTGCCTCAACAAATACCTGGGCAGGCCACACCGAATTCAATTTAATATACAGCATTTTGACCATGGAGTAAAACCTAGTAAATGGCTAGATGTATGGGAAAAATAAAGGAAATATGATGTGGAGAACCGAGAAGACTCAGATTAGAGACACATACGGAGAAAGAAAAAAGAGTGCAGAAGAGAAAGGGGAGTTGAAGAGAAGAAACAGGAAGCAAAAAAGGGCATAGGAATAGAAGAATGTGCAGAGGACAGGAAAGCAGGTGGTGTGGAAGAAAGGGAAAGATTAAGAGGGTATCATCGTGGAGTGATCACACACAGCAGTCATCCATCACGGGCCCAACGGAAGGGCAGTTCTGCTGTCTGTTCACCCACTCCACTATTACGAGTAACAAGGCATACTTGTATAGGGTATAAAGGGGGTCACAGAGAAAAGAGGCGCTCGGGGAACAGTAAGAGAATTTTCAAAATATCTCAAAGAAAAACCTTAATAAACCTTAAATGATATTATAAGGAATAAAAGCTTAATAAGGACAAAATGTAAGATCGACGTGTGTTCCTCTCTCCAGGTTGCAGGTTCTGACTTCCCCGGATTGGTGGGTCACATTTGGATCAAAGGGCAGCCGCTTCAAATTGGCTTGCTCTCGGGGAACAATTTATTTATTTAATTGTGAGTACATTCCTAATTTGTTTGTACTCCCGGTCTCCTTTGTTTCGTTCTCTATCCGGGTTTAACCGTTTTATTTATCCAGTAATCCTGTGGACTCTTTGGAGAACTTAACCCTGATAAAAGTCTATCAATACAACCTGTTTTACACACATTGTCATAGTTTTATTCTAAATAATGTATTAAAAGAAATGGTCTATATTAAAGTTATATGTGTATATATAGTGCTCTTGTTTCAGTTGTTGTGGTGCCACTGTTAGTGTATTTAGAACTAAATTAGCGATAGATAAGATTTAAGAAGCCAAAACTTTGTACTTGCTCATCTTCGTGCTGCCGAAACATCAAAGGAAACTAACAAAAACCAACAAGTATCTTCACACCACCATGTCTACTGTGCATGAATGGCCAACTGACCAGTATATAAATGCCTCATATCATCCCGCGTGGCTTCTTGAAAATGATGTGGGCCACATAACATATTTAAACAATTCGTATCTATATCTATGTAGCTTAAATACCATTTTGAAAACAAATGACATGTTTCCAGAAAGTTGGCTTAATATTCATCTCTGCACAAGGTCCTTTACTTACTATCACAATGCCGTGATATCATTGAGGATGGTATTTAGCTGGTATATTTGACTCCAGTGTGCGTGACAAGCACAGATTGAAGGTGAGAACATCCGCATGAAAAGGGCGAAATTGAACCAGGGGGGTGACACAGTATGCCGAAAGCTTCCCACAAATATCCAGTCTCCTTGAGGCCAACGTAGATAGGGGTGTGAATGACTGAAAGGATTAAAAGATACCTCTCAGGATGTGTGGGAACACTGCAGCCAGTGTCACACCCAGGACAGGCCAGAGAAGTTTACCAATGAGCAGAGACAATAAAGAAGGTGTACACTTCTGTGAGGAGTTGACTGTGAACATCGGTGACCCACATCATAAGTGTGAAGATGAAAGCTTCAGGAAATATATTAATGAGAAAGAGCAATTAAGTATTAACTTGATTATTTGCTATGAGCAGAATATCATAATACATTGAAATGTTCAAATTGCTGTTATTTAAGCACTATGGTGGAATGCGTTTAATTCGTTTTGGCAACTTAAAATGGTGTGTTATAACAGTTAGTTAGTGAATGTATATTTGTTGTCCAGCAAACACAGACAAGCACTTCCCTGGGTGATTCCATATTATTGCCAGGTGATGAAGCGGTGCGAGTTTGATGAACAACACTAGTTACTGCTATTAAAAAATAATAATACAATTGTTTTGTTTTTTTACGTTTGGCAACGTTTTTAAAATTGCTCTAGTCCAAAAGGTACTTATATACGTGCTTCAACCAAAAATGCTTAGTATGTTATGTGTATTGCATGTGGAGCTTGAGGGTGGGGTGCAAACTCAAATGGCATTCCAATCTGCTGATATTTTTTGGCAGGTAGTGCACTGAATCCATTTCGAGCTACCACCGGGTATAACTGATTACCTACGGGTATGACAAATTGATAGGTTCATAGTTGGGGCAGAGTTGTGTTAGGACAGACGATGGTCCAGATTTGCCACAATTGTTTACTAAATGTAAGGACACCTTCCAAAAAAAAGCAACGCAATCTGCCCTTCTCATTCCAGCGGGAAGTTGGTGATCCAGCGAAGAATGGCATCATACACAGGGCTCTCCATCGGAATTCTCTACCAAGGATCTCAGTGAGCTCCGGCACAGACAGCTGCAGGACCTTTTCACAGTGAATGACCTCCTCAAAGTGGTCGGTGATATCGTGGAAGCCCTTTTGTCGCAGGTCAGAGCTGGTGCAGATATCTGTGAACTGCCAGATGCCGATGCAGTTCTCTGGACAGAGGTGCTTACAGAGGAAGTCTGAGGTATGATGCATGGTATGATGTCCACTACATCTAACATATCAGCTGCAATCATCAAGTGCTGTGCGTTGTCCATCGTCCCAGAACCAGTGTATGCAAACTCAATGATGAGCTTCAGGTGTGGAGACAGGCCAGGGATGTCCAAAAACCCCGTCTGCAGGCGTCACAGCGGGCGGAGAGAGCGCTGAGAATAAAAACGAGGGAATAAATATTCAACCTTTTTAAACTGATGGCATTAATACCATCAACATCGCAGAGCATTTTTTAAGCAGAAGCTATGAAATGAGAAGGAAAATACTGTTTCTCCTAAAATATGTTGATTTAGGGTGGTATGTTTTATTAGTTTATGGATTCATTCTTAGATGTTGTGTCTCTTGACCCTTATGTTAAGGTACAGTGCCTCGCGTTTAGTCTTGTCACTCACTTCCCGCCTTCCATAGTTTTCCCCACCCCTGATTGCATCCGCCTGTTCCCACTCACCTCTAGTTTAAACAGCCCTTGTCTCCCCTGCTCAGTGCCAGTTCGTCTTGTTCCTTTGTGTCGAGCTTACCAGCGTTTTCCCCCCTAGACATTTTGTCCCAGAGAGTAAGGTCAGGTTAAGTCAAGCTACAGTAGCATGAGAGCAATTATAGCTTAGTGGTCTCTGGTTTTGGTTGGATTTGTATTTTTATGGTGGATGTCACAATAAAACCATATTTTGTTCCATTGACACCCTGTCTGGAGTCGTTTGCATTCGAGTCCTTCTCTATTGCGCGCTTCGGTCTCAAACTAAAAACAGCCAGTAAGTGAAAAGTGAAAAGAACTGTGGCACTCGGAAGGCACAGATACAAAACAGGATAAATAATATGAGGTACATTTAATGTCTTGTTGATGATAAATCATAAAAGCAATTGAGTCACCGATATCTTACTTCCCACAGAGATCGGGCAACCAACTCACCTGAAATAAGCCCTGCAGTTCCAAAGGACGTTCTTGCGGAGGTGAAATTCGACATCCTGGACTCTGGTGACTGCATTGCAAAATATTCCCTCCAGACAGAGCTCATTATAGTTGAACTTTTGTACAAAATTACCTTGGCTCATCATTTTGATTTGTGTGAGTCTGTATTCGGTCTTCTTCCTCTTTGGGGATTTACAATATTTAATCCTACCTCAAGTGGCCACCTCAACTGCATCCTTCCCATGATCTATTTTTTGTGATGTCACAACCTTGATCACGGAATTATGACTTTAATTTCAGTAAGATTAAAGTAGATTAAAGCAGAGGCAGTGAAAAATGGGTGACAGGCATGCAATTTAAAAGACCGCCCCTGATTGGTTCGTTGGACCTTGGATTTCCAATCGCATCTGGGATCTCAAACGTAGACAACCAATGGTACGCCTCAATCACAGACTCACAAGAGCGTGTCACTATGACAATGTGAAATACTTTGTCACGCAACAACAGTGAACAGCCTCATGATTGTCTGGTAACTCCGAGATAATTAAGTCTTTATAATACTCCTTTGTTTTGGACCTTTGTCTGTGGATAGTTTCAGAAGGCTGTGACATTGTGTTAACAATAGTTGGTCTTAGCATGGCATCTGCTTAATCCTCTCATTAATTGCTTTCATATATTATTTTTATTTTTTTTGGTTTTAATATCTAGCATTGCTATATCTATCTAGAGGTCGGACATGTTTTGCTCCGCCCCCGGTGGACATTGGCTTGATGCAAGACGAGCTGACACATTCCACTGAGCAGAAGACCACAAGGTCCTGCAGCTGTGGAATGCAGTGAAGGGCGGTGACCAGCAGAACCCACTGGGGCCACCTTCGACTGTCGCGCCGAGCGGAACGTTGTTGTTGATGCTGCTGTGATGCAGACGTTAGCGATGGCCACGGCACCGGCAGAACAGAACACCACAGGGGCGTGCACAAAATGGTGAAAGCTATTGTGGACATCTCTCGAGGCTTCTGCAGCAGTCCTGAGAATGTTGGTTGAGGGTCCAGCTTAGGTGGAAAACCAGGGATACCTGGTCAATTTATATGAGCAATGAACATCAAAACAATCCAGGACTTCATTTATTGTCAGGCACCACAAAACAGCCATCCAGCATCACGAGGGCCACATCCATCTACTCTATACCATTCCCATACCAGCCAATACTCCCTTCCCTGCTCCAGACTGCCCTGTGATGGAGCATGTGCCCACACCCAGCACCACAAGGACCAACCTCATCTTCCAACACCAATTAAAAAAGAAAACCTTGCCACCTGTGCTATCACCAGACCTGTGCCCTCCCTCTGTATGTAAAATATGTATATTTGCGTAGGCGGAAACCTGAGCAGAGGCCTGTTGCAGCAGCTCTAGCACTCTTTAAGTTTCTTTTCGCACTTTTTCTACTTTTTTAATCTTATTTTTCTAAACTCAAACTGTGCACTATGGACACCAAGTACCCTGTGCTTTTCGTGGCCATCATTATCTTCAGTACTTTTTGCTCTACTCTTGCACAGTCTTAGTTTACTTTGTTCTGAACCTGTGTTTTTTTAGGTTTGTATACGTTTTACCTCTGCTGCTGCAACACTGCAAATTTCCCTACTGTGGGACAATAAAGGATTATCTTATCTTATCTTATCTTATGTGTACACTGTACATATTACAGTGAGCGCGGGGATAGGTGGCTCCTCCACCAAGCTCATCATACCTACTTCAAATGGCCACCGGTGCACACACTTCCTGTCTTTTGCAACCGCTCAATGTTGGCGGCGTCAAGGTCAAGTGAAAATGCACAAGGTCAGATTTAAAGTTCAAACAATATCAACATTTATTGAAAGCAATTGTATTAGAAATCATAGATTTCATAATGTTCTGTGTGCGCTCATGAACCTTTGTGTGTGTGTGTGTGTGTGTGTGTGCGCGCGTGCGTGTGTACGTGTGTGCGTGTGTGTGTGTGTGTGTGTGTGTGTGCGTGCGTGTGTGTGTGTGTGTGTGTGTGTGTGCGTGTCCTGGAGTGGATGTAGATGAGTTTTCACAATGCTGTAGGGGAATGGGCTGCAGTTGGCTCGCCTGACTGCAGACTGCTCTGTGGAAAAGAACAACTTTTTAAATTACCCATACATCACTGTCACCACAGCACAGACTAGAGCTGCAAGCACACTCACACATATCTACATGTAGACAAATTCCCACTTTACCTTGCTCCTCCTCCTCACTCAGCGGACTAAATCCCATGTTTAGGGACATGCCAACACTCAGCTTTGCAACACAAATCTTAAGCATTCTTACATGTGCAGAAGAACACATTATAGAAATGGGGAATGTTCTACTGAAGCAAATGACATATGTTATAGATTTATAAACCAAAATTACATGATTATCCAAACCAAAGCAGAACTCTAGAACTATGAGACCTATCGCAGTCACTGAATTTTTCTCCACATTCTTTCTTTCTGTACCTGCTTGGCAGTTGTCGCCTCCCCCTCATCCTCCCCATCGAACAAACTGGATCTTAATTGCAGGTAATTAAACTACTCATAGCCTACAAAACAGAAGAAGTGTTAGCAGCACGTGTGTCGCAATACCATCACACATCTAGCAGGGTTTACAGATGGTCGGCTTTCAAATGCGGTTTCGCCATCTTTCTGGTTATTCCACTCTCTCTCGTTTTGTATTTAAAATCTCCACAGATGTGGAATGTTTGCTGAACGCTCCCACTTAATTGGCATCTAAATGCATGACCACATAAAGTGCACTCGCCTTTACCTAAGGAGATGTTCACTGTAATTGCTGCAGTTGATAAACTAATTAAGACTAAAAAATGTGTGTCCACTTAATGAGTCATTTTGATAATTTTTTTATTTAGTAATTAGATTGACAGCAGGTCCCGCAGACATTCCTTACAAAGACGTCACTCAGAGTGAGGCTTAGAAGTAAAGGTATTTTAAAAATCATAAAAAATAGAAATAGAATTGTTTAACATATTGTCCTTACACATGCATTAAACCCAACTATCACCCACAATTTATTATTGTGATCACCATTAGATTACATTTCGTCGAGGCGATTTAGGATTCAAATGTGTAAGTTACATAGTTGCAGGTGTAATGTAAAAAAGTCATTGTTTCTTTCATGAATACAAACACTCCACTGTCTTTAATTTGCATTGTTATTTTTAAATCATGTTGATGAATGAATTAATCTAAGAAGAGATAATAGAGAACCAGAGACTTCATGGTGTGCGATAGGAAAGACAGAACAAACAACCTGATGGACTCATGGAGAGATGTCGCCTCCTGCTGGTCTTTGGAAATATTTGTGAGTCTGACTTGGTATGAACGTGAATGCTCCATTTAAAATCTGTTGCTTGATTTTGTGTTTTTTTTGGTTTGGTGCTCAGAGGTTATCACTAGACTGGGGCATAAGATTGCAATGTAAGTATGGGAATTTGTAGCACAGATAAAGTGACAGTAATCTCATGTATTAGTGTTGTAACTGGTAAAGTGAGATTGGTCTCAGTGATTAACAATGTTTATACAATATGGATGATAGATAGGTAGCTAGATAGATAGATAATGTATACACTTGTTGCATAATTAAAATATGACACATTAATGACTATGTTATAATTCAATAAATAAACACATGGATTTGTGTGATGACGACATACTGAGCATATTTTCCGAAATGATTAAATAGTGAATATTCTGTGTCTTCCACAAGTTTTAACTATTTTAAATCAAGACTTTTCAATTACTTCAAGCGCAACGCATGGTGGTCTTTTATTGCTAGATTAGTGAACATTTGTCGTTCGCTATTTTTCAAGATTGATTGGGATACTGTGAGTGCATATGACGTTATAGTTTGTATGAAACATTTGGACAGCCCTACAAAATGACATCCTCACTGTAAGGTGCATTTCATTATATTGTGAGTAGTGAGTAATTTCGGACACAGCCATACATTTCAATTCGTTGTTTCGGGACCTTTTTAACAAGAAAAAGGATAAATATAACAAAAACAGCACAAAAAACAATGTAACTTGTAACTAACTACAGCGTTGCAAATAAATGTTTCAGATGGTGTTACCGCTGTTAAATACCGCTGTTTGTGATCAGCATGAACATCATGTCTTGTTCAACAGGTTGAAAAGATAGCAGTGTTTTAATCTCTCTTTACAATATCTCTCTTTCTCTCGCTCCCCATATCTTTCCTACAATAGATGACTCTAATAAAAGCATAAATTATGTGAACTTGTTCTGGGTGCAGAGTAGATAAAAGAAAAGCTTAAGGTTGTATTCGCCTCAAAGCACACCACAGTCTCGTGTTTTCCTCGGAGGAGCGTCACACTATTGACTATTGGCAGCTGGAGTGGAGGAGCAAATAGATTTTGAACACGGAGAGGGCCTTTTTGCAAAGATACAGCGGCAATCAATAAATCGTAATTCACAGGATTTCACAGTCACGACCAGCTGCTGTGTCCTCAGTCATGTTGAGGATCTGCCTTGTTGCCCTCTGTCTAACAGCCAGCTCTCGTTGTGTTGCTGCCCCAGCGAGGGACTATGATCTGCCTGTTGCCACTGGGTCCGCGAGGAACAAGCTGCTGCTGGTCTCCTTCGACGGCTTCCGCTGGGACTATGACCGAGACACCGAAACCCCTAACCTGGACAAGATGGCACAGGATGGGGTGAAGGCCGCCTATGTTACTCCCCCCTTCATCACCATCACCAGCCCTTCTCATTTCACAATGCTTACAGGTAGGAACTAAAGTTCAATACATAGCTGCATCGGCACAGAGTGTAGTACAGCGTGTACAGAATTGTTGCGCGATCTGGATAACGAATCGGTAAATGATATGATGAAAGTTGTTTGAGGTCATCTATTCAGTGTGGTGAAGATTTTGTTCCTGACATCCTGTTAGAAATTGGTGTGACAACAAGAAATAAAGCTAAAAAAGACATGAAGATTTGAAATTGTTGTACATTGGTAAATTTGATTATTATCAAAGAATGAATGATTATCAGGACCTACTATTATTGTACATTAAGGACATTTTCAGGTAGTTAAATGAAAAAATAATACAATTTCATTTTTCTTCCTGTGGGCCACAGTACCAAAATTGATCCACGACATGGTTCTGGTCCATGGCCAGATAAGTATAGATATAGTGCAGATAAAAATCACCTTTACCATTTTTTTTTTCTTCAGGTCGTCACACTGAGAATCACGGAGTAATCCATAACATCTGGTTCAACACGACCACGCAGGAGAAGAAGCAGTACTACAGTGCACAGTTTGTTGATTCCTACTGGGACAATGGCAGCCTACCCATATGGATAACAGCCCAGAGACAGGTTCCTTATGTTTGTTTCATATTGGTCTAATTCTTTCATTATCAAGCTTCAATCAAATTCTATATGGAAGAACAACTAAGGAAGTTACTTCTTTACATTGTCCTCAATGTCATGATGTGTCATCCTCTTCCAGGGGCTAACAACGGGCTCTCTGCATTTCCCTGGCACTGCAGCCACCTACAAAGGAGATACTGTAAGGGTTAGGGTAGTGGAACCCAATTTCTATAATTATTCCAATGAGACCGATTGGAGGCTGAACATCGACAAAGTGATCGAAGAGTGGTTCAAACAGCAGGACCTGGACTTTGTCTCTTTGTACTTCGGAGAACCGGATTTGGCTGGGCATTCATTTGGACCAGACTCACCAGAAGTGCGGGAGATGGTCCAGCAAGTGGATCGTACGATAGGCTACATGCGGGACAAGATCCGTGACCACGGCCTAACTAACCAGCTCAACGTTATCATCACCTCTGACCATGGCATGGCTCAAGTTTTTCGGGGTGAACAAGTCGAGAAAATCCTTCTCTCAAAGGTCCCTGGCTTCAGCTTCAGAGATATCCAGTTCCAGCTGTTGGATTATGGTCCCGTCGGGATGCTGCTTCCTAAAGAGGGGAAGCTGGAGAAGGTGTATGAAACTCTGAAGGGAAGCCATCCTCATCTCCATGTGTATAAGAAGGAGGAGATGCCCGATAGACTGCACTACAGTAAACATCCCCGCCTCCTGCCAATCATCCTCATTGCCGACCCTGGATACGTCGTGAATGGGGTGAGAATGAGCAGCATAGAATATGTATCTCATAGTCAGTAAGGTGAGAGTGGGAGATTGTGCAGGATTTGAAAATACTATCCATTGTAAAATACATATTTGTACATGTAGGACTAATTTTGTTTGCACTTGTGGAATTTTCTTTTCTTGTACTCGTATGAAATGCAGAAGGCTATTTGTTTATGAAGCATCATTACAGAATAGTACACAAGTATGTAGTGGAGTTGTCAGGTGCATATTGTATAAAATGAAATGCATTCGTTTTTTTATATATGCTAGCCAAATTATGTATTATATGGAATTTGGCCTGATTTTTTTTACTTCATGTCTGTTATAGTTATCACATTTTAAATGTCAATTTCCATGTCCATACAGCTGCTACCTCTGCACAACAACAAAGGAGAGCATGGCTTTGATAATGAGGTCATGGAAATGAAATCCTTCTTCAGGGCAGTGGGGCCTGACTTCCAGAAAAACTTGCTGGTCGATCCCTTTGACCTCACTAATGTGTACGCATTGATGTGCCATCTACTCGGGATAGATCCAGAGGTCAACGATGGACACTTGGACAATACTAAACACATGCTGGTCAGCGAGAAAAACACTGGAGGAGGCAATGATGGTAAGTGAGCACCTATCCTTTTAGTCGGTTTATTTTGATTTTTTTGAATAGTGAGAGAGGTGCAGTAGTTCAACCAGGGTTATGAGATAAAGGGGGAAATTAGGAGAATGTGTACAACCTGTTAAGTCAGCAGGAAAGCATCCTAATTAGAGTCCCGTGGCTTGTCAAAACATCAATCCAGAGTATTTATATGTTTCTGCAGCACCTTTTGATCGCTGCAGCCACACCCTAAAGACAGGATGCCCCCCTGACAGAAAGGGGTGAACTGCAGCAACCTCAGCAAGGAGAACATTTATTGCGGGACTCATTTATTTGATTGCATTCGAGCCCTGACAAACAACACGCAATAGGTATCATAATTATACCAGGCTCTTATCTTAATGAAAAGGAAGGGATCCATAGTGCACTGTCAATGGTCACAGTATACACATTTGCTCAAATCTGATAAGAGCGGCATAAAAGCTAAATGAGTTGGCCTCGAAACAGGTTAAAGGTTTGCCTCCCATGGGTTTTAAATGTAGCATGCGTGTTTTACGACGCCACCTTTTTTATGGCTCAATCCATAATGCCGCCCTGTGACACTGTCAGCTCACACCACCGGACCAAAGACATGAATTTGTGTGTAACAGCTGATGCATCGCGTGTGTCACACAACTGCCTATTATTCTGGATTTTGAAAGTGATTTGTCTATCATTAATCATGGCATCGGATGGTACTATAACCAACCTTTGATCTCCTATGTCTGTCGGACAACGGTCATAAAGATAATAGCTTCCTGCAAATGTGAAAAAACTTAAATTGGATTTTGCATCCCCTGTGAACCTAAAGTATATCTTACATGGTAGATTAGAGCCCTTTAGACAAGTGATTACTATCAGTTAACTTTAGTGCTGACATCACATGGGCTGTATTATACTATGCAACCCCTGTACATTCTAATTCTCATTCCATTCATGTTGCATCCTTGTGTAAAAGGTAATTGTGTAGTCCAAGATGTTTGAAACTTTAAGTAATCAGGTGAATCCAAACCTTAATTCCTTGGCTCATTTGTCGCATCTATTATATGCATGTTCTCTGGCTATTTGCAGAAAAGAACACTGGAATGGAATTGGCGATTGGCTTGTCAGTGGCAATTGGGATTCTTGTGCTTCTGTTCGTCGTTACCACTTCGTACATCATGTGGAGAAGGAGCAGAAGAAATTAACAAATTGGTCCAGACATTCTGCCAAAGACCGACAAGAACAAATAAAGTCATTGTATGTTCTGTTCTGTAAGCAAAAGTGAGCTTAATGAATAAGAGGAGAGTCATGTGTCTAAATTATTGGGAATTCAGGATATAAGTGCTCAACCAATCTTGTAAGGGACCTACGTCAGCGGGAAAAAAACAACTTCTGACGCGTCCTTGGCTATGCTTTCTTTACCTCAGTCTGCAGCAGTTCCAGCTCTGTTCCCCTTTACAACAATGTAGCATTTCACTGCATAGGAAATTGATTTGACACTGTGTGAAAAATAAATAGGACACACTGGTCAAATTCTACCAGACACCACCGTACCAAACGTTCTCGTGGACCCCTGTATGTGACGGGGTAAGCTTGCCAGCCCAGTAAAATGGAACTCCAGGCCGGAGTTCTCCCCCAACCACTACCTTAAGTAGGCCCTTTTACAGATACAGAAGTCCTTGTCTGGAGTGTTGATTTCCCATACCTGCTGTGGTTCCCCTGCTGCTGTTTCGCTTGTTTCTGCCTCTGTTTGGTTTTGCCTTAATTAGTTTTGCTTAAGGCCTGTTTTGTTTTAGCCCTGTTTGGCTTGTTATCTTTTGTTTGGTTTTGCCTCTGTTTGGTTTTGCCGGAATTAGTTTGCTTTAGTCCTTTTGTCTTGCCTTTAGTATTTTTGCCTATTTTGTTTTGTTTGATATTCAATAATTTAGCCTTTATTAGTTTTTCTTAAGTCCGGTTTTGCTTTGGTGTTATTTTTCCTTTTTTTTTTTGGTTTGGCGTTAACTTTTTAAATTGTGTGCCAAAGCCAACTGGGATACATTTGTTTAACTTTGATTTTAGGTTATTTCTTTTTAGTGGAGCTGGGTGCCAGGCTATGGGGGGGCGGCTAGGCACCACCTCACTGTTGTGGTGCTGTGGCGTGAAACACTGGGAGCACGTGTGCCTGCTTGCTGTACGTGTGGTTGGCTGTGGCTACACTTCTGGTGAGTAGATAGTGGTACCTTGGACCCACTCTGTGTAGACTGCCGCCCCATTAACTGGCCTCGACCCACCATACTTAATTTAGTTCTTAGTACGCACAAGCTCTTAATATTGGCTTTTATACGAATTCAATTTCTTAATGAAAGAATATATTTTAAAACTATTTATCATACTGACTGTTGTGTTTAATAACTCTTACTTACAGCAGAAAGTCTGCATTATTTTAGCTTGACTTTAATAAAGAATACATTTCTTTTGAAACGCGTCTCTGTCCCATCAGTTAATGGATCTGTATGTCTTATTTTAAATGTTGCTGGAATTGGTGCCATACTACACCTATTTCTTGGGGTGTAAGTCCCCAGGTGGTGTTGTCGTTCTATTAAATCAATACAAATAATACTTTTTAGCCCCGCCACATAGCTCACACTACTCCAACTAAAACAGATGTCTTTTCTGCAATGGCTATCATGTCAGATTCAGGGATCACATTTTACCACATTTTAACCAGCTACGTTAAGTTCCATATATATATATATATATATACAGTATATATGTGTATATATATATACACACACACACAGTATCATATCAGTAATTATAGTTTATCAAATGTAAAGCTTCAGCACGAATACTGACGGGAACCTGAAAAGGCGATAATGTTGTGTTGGGTTTTCTTAATTGGCTCTTTATAAAATTCGAGATAGAATTTGGCTCTCCATAATGTTCTGTTTTTCCTCACCTTATGAGGCAAATATGAGTTCTGAATATGGGCATTTTTTTTAATGTTTGTATACTTTTTTACCTCTGCGGCTGCAACACTGCAAATTTCAAATTTCCCCTCTGTGGGACAATAAAGGATTATCTTATCTTATCTTACAAATAGCATTTGATGTTTTGCCAATATACATCATTAATAGTACAAGGTGCAAAATACACTCCCATACAAAAAAATATAAATAGATAATACCTCCTCCTTCACGAATATCTTTTATTTATTTGACTGCCATACTGCTCAACAGAAATTCCAAATCACAGCGTGCCAGACTACTTATCCAACCCCACTCATAGAGCAAGATTGTTCAGTTCTACGATGGCATGGACAGGCACACACTTTACATTACCAGCATGATGTGGAGGCGGTTTAGCTCAGAATCACACACGGTTCTCTCACAGTTGCCCCTTATTACCTCAGCGCAAAGTAAAGCACGAAGAAGCTAAAAAAAAGGCTGGATTGAAAAGAAATTTAAATGATAAGGGGCAGAGCATGATCATCTGCAAGAGCTTGTGAAGAACATGTGCTCACTGAACGGTGTGATTTCTAGACTCGCTTATGGCACAAACAGGGTCCGAATCCCAACTGGGACTTTTCCCAGTAAGCATGCTCTCCGAGGACTTTGCGTGACCCTCGTCCACGGGGACTCCGAAAGCTCTCAGCTTTGCCTCGTAGGTCAGCAGCAAATCCTTGCGGGCCTTGGATATCCAAGCTTTTTTATACTGCAAGTTCTTGATGGAGATATTAAGGGCGTCGAGATTTTCCTCAATTTTTTTCGTGACTCCACAGAGGGCCTTTTGGTCCATGTTGGAGGCCGAAAGCACAGAGTGGAGATGCGCGTGGGTCTTCTCCAGGCTGTCGGTCAGGGCTTTCAGTTTTAATTCCAGCAGCCCGCTCTTCAGACCCGGTTTGTTCTGTACCTTCTTAATACTCAGGGAGTATGTCTTGTAGAGCTCGTCCCTCTCCAGCTGTAGCTCGCTGAATTTCTGTTCCAGCACCTGGTAGTTCTGCTTCAAGTGATTCAGCTTCTTTTCTTTGACCTTTCCGTAGGCGTCCTTATTCATCACAGTGTATTTAATCTTTCTCTCTATTTTTGCGTTGTCCTCCTTGACTCTCATGAGAATCTCCGTAAGACATTTGTTATTATGAAAAACAGGGAACAGGTCCTTCTCCTTTAGCTTCGTCCTCTTTTCATTAATTGTTGCCTTGAGCGAATTATTGACTTCCATGGCCAGTTGTATGCCGGTAACGAGCTCGTTAGCCTCTCTCAGAGCTATGTTGTAGTCTTCTATAAGACTTGCAATGTGGCCGTTGAAGTAATCTTCCCTCACGCAGAGCTCATTTTTCCTCATGTTGTCTAGCTCTTGTTGCAGAAACTTCATCTGTGTCTTATATGTGGTATTCATGTCTGTGAGTTCCTTCTCCAAGCTGTTTCTCGTTTGGTCAATTTCCTCGTCGTGGTTCCGTGCAAGCTCCTTGAAAAGCCCTTCGTTGTTGATCTTCTGCATGTCTTCTATGATGGCCCTCATTTCCTTATGAAGCTCTTTCTCCAATTGCTCTTGCTCTTTTTGCCTCACATCGGTGGAGACGAAACCATCCTCTTTCAACTGAGAGGTCGTCGTCTGGTGTTCACACAGGAGCTGCTTCATCCTTTGCTTAATCTCCTTGATGCCTACATGGTGGCGCCACTCTTCTTCTTCTATGTCCTTCTCTAGGTTTGTGTATTCAACCTTAAGCTCCTGTAGCTGTCTTTCTGCGTTCTCCCAAAAAGTGTAGATCCTGTCTCTCTCCAGCTGAGAGTAGTTTCTCTCCTTTCTCTCTTCATCGATCTCCTTTCGAAGGCACACAACACGTTCTGCAAGCTGTTCCTTCGACATCTTCTCCTTGGGTTGTTCATCTTCTGGTCCCGGCTGCCGTGCTTTTGCAGATTTTTTACCAGCAGAGGCTTTCTTTTTGGGAGGCATTTTTGTTCTTTTCTATTGTTGTTTACTGGCAGTTGGCAAACAACTTTCTCTTTCCTCCTCTTCTTTTGGGTTTTAATGCAGTGGGCATCCTTTAAGTAGCATTAATGCCACCTTCTAGTTAAACCCCTCCGCTACTTCGCGTCTTTCTGACTTTTTTTTCTCGTTTTTCCCTCAGCTTTTTCTTTCCGGAAAAGTCGACATCAAAGCTGACACATCAAAGCCCCTCCCTCTTTGGGAGGCATCTGTTCTGTTCTGTTGCTGTTTTTAATTTGTGCAAGACAAAGATGCGAGAGTCATAATTCTGAGATTAAAGTATTAAAGCATTGGGAAAGGGGATTTTAATTAAAAACTGGGGGATTTTTAAATACAAATAATGGGGTTTAAGTTAAAAACAGAGGGATGAAACCCATACAGTGATGATGGAGGACCAAATAGATATAATGGAAAGGTAAAACCACGGGGGGCATTAATGTCATTTAAAGGATGCCCACTGCCGTAAAACCTAAAAGAACGAGAATAACATTGAGCACATGCTGATGTTTAGAGATGGGTTGAGCTATGTGCATTGCTATTAGCAATAGAATGGCCTAAAACATTTTGGAGTGAAATTGTAATATGTATTCACTCAGTATTAACAAGTCAAATGCATGTCTGGGAGTACACAGGCTCTACAGTGCATTTAGCCTTTCTAAACTCACTCCAATATAATTTTAACTCTCCTATCGCTTCTAAATAAGCTACAAATTTGCAATAATCATTATCTTCATTGTTTTGCCTACGTGAGACATTGAGATGTTGGGCACGAGAATACAAGGGCTATTTAAAGATTAGGGGTGATTGGCACAGGTGAAAACTATCAGGGTGGGGCAAGGCAATCTCATAGGCGGGAAACAAACAAAGGCAGGAAGTACGGGATCTGGAACGGGAGGGGAGAGTTACTTTCAAAATAAAAACAGGAAGTGACAGAACCAAAGACATAAGGCTAGACTAAAAAACATAACTTAACACAACATAACTGTAGTGACACAGCAGTAACTCACTGCCAAGCTTGTGTACTGAACTTATTTTTAGGTAGAACAATGCAGACTCTTTCCACTGAGTGGGCGAGGACCCCACTTCCTTAATCAAAATACTTCCTTGCCCTTTTCACTACGATTATTGACATACAAAATATCTTATTTCCATGCAGTTTTCTTCCTTGCTTTCTTTAACCAATATTTTATTCTAAAACATATTAATTGTAGTTTCATATTCCTTCACTGTAATAACTGACAGCCCCAGTTATGTACACATATGTTACGTTATAGATATCTCTGTATTTCAATAGCTTTGTACTTGTACTTTGCACTTTGACAGTGAAATTGAATCTAATTTAATCTAATTGAACTCAAGTTTTTTTTTAAGTTATACTTGCCTTGAGTAATGCTGAGTTTGTATAAGTGTGTTTTTTTTTTTACTTGTGGCCTCATCTGTATTCACCAAAACGCTTTCACACTCAAGTAGAGCTCAGACATCATTTCAAAGAACATAAGCTTATAAAATTGTGACCAAATGATCTTGTGATATATATTATATTGCTGTAGCGCGCTGTTGTAGCTGCCCTATTGTAACCACTAGAGGGCGATGTGTATTTGGATGTAGAGACTGTGTCTTGCCTTCCTGTGAAGGACCGATGTAACAACAACAATGGTGGCACGATCACGGAGGAGTCGAACTGATCATGAATTATAACCACAGGAGGGACTGAGATCAATCTGAATCTCAAGTGTGCTGGAGAGCACGCAGCGGGACGGACTTCCTGGAATATCCCTGGTTGGATGACTTGAAGGTTATTTTTAGCGGCCAGCGACCTCAGGGAGGAATTAAATGAACTAACTCAGCTGAAATAAGAAATCAGATGGCGGAACCCTACGTTTGACTAGAATTAGAATTGGAATCAGTAGTATAATGCTCAGATGAATTGGATAAAAGCGGTAGAGATGTAACGTGATTAAGCAACGCGTATGTACACAAGAGCCAGAGTGTAGCGGGAGACGTTAAGGAAGTGAAGAAGAGTAGAGGGAGGAGGGGCCGTTGCCCCAACATGTCTGATCCAGGGGATGCAACAAGTCTCCCCGGCTCTTCTGGCCTCAGCGGCAGGGCTGGACTCAATTTCCCCGCGGGCAGAGGACTTCCGGGAGGGACGGTCAGGAGCGTGTCCTCCCCGGCTCCACCCGGAAGACTGACTTCCCTCAGGACCAGAGACTTGACTCTGGGGGGAGCCTTCAAAAAACCCAAGGTAAATGGATGGCACAGCCCCCTTCATAGTTATACGTATCATGTGCCATTACCCTCAGAGGCAAGCTAAAACAAAAATAAAGGAAGCCAGTGCAAAGTTTGCTATACTTGTATAAAAGCCAGACATATCAGATGTAAACTGCATGAATTTAATATTCAGACAAGTGTGTAGTTTACTGCCAGGTCAGTGGAACAGGTTAATGTGTGCTGGTTGAACCGCATTGCTTTGTGGAAACGTGACAAGAGAGAGCAGGAAGCGTATTTAAGACCGATTGATTTGAGTGAGGACTCACCACTTGTTCCAGTCAAGAAGCTGTAGATGGCAGACTGTCTTATTATCGGTGAGGGCCAGTGGCAATGATGAATGGTCTCCTTCGCTTTTGTTGTCAATATTTTTGTAAGCAATCCCAACAAAAGGTTTGTTCAGTGGGTGTTTAGCCAGGCACCTTATTAACAAATGATACAATAAGCTCACATAACCCTGTTGTTTAACTTCACAGAAACTATGGGATAATCAGTTTTGTGTAGACCAGTCCTGTTTATTAGGGTTTATGCGTGCGATCATGTCTCGCCATTGTAGTGCTCGAGCATCCCAGTCATCAAAAGTGTGTGCGTTCACATATTGATTTAGTGTTCCTTAAATGACCAGGCTTCGTAGTTGAAGAGAAACAAGGGCCAGATCTGTTATTCGAATTGATTTTAAATGAAAACATCACAATCAAAAACAAAGCTCTCATTTCATTTGGGGGTTTCTTTATGACATGTGCTAAAGGAAGAGTCACGATGAACTATCTGAATACTTGCATGCTAACATGTTTTCTAGTCATGCAATAATCAATCTGAGCAATTATAGCATATTAAATACACTGTGTGTTTGTAGCAGGGTTGTTCAAAACTTGATATGGACCACAATTTGTTATTTCTCACTATTCTTTTTTTTTTTTTTCCAAAGAAGACCTTTGAGCCGAACGTCCATGCTGTCAGGAAAAGCAAAGACGAGTGAGTGAGAGTAATCAATCATTTCAGCTTCCTGTCTGGTTATGAAAGCACTGTGCATGTCATGTGTATTACTTGTAAGCACCATGTCTGATCCCAGGTTAAAGGAAAAGGTGAACTTGGCTCCAAAGAAGGAGAGAAGAGGGAAGGATGAGAGGAGAGGAGGACGAGAAAATCGAGGGAAGAGAAGAGAAAGGCCTCAGACCATCCAGTCTCATTCCATCTTTGAACAGGGGCCTGCCGACATTGTATGCAAAACAGGTGCTTTTTTTTTTCCTTACGTCTTTTCGTTGAATTTCAGCACACACACACACACCAGAGGTTCAATTAGAGACGCTATTGTTGGTGCACTCCTCCACCCCTCACTGCCAACCCCTCTGTACAGGTTGGCGTGGTGCTGTAGACCTGCGGGACTCCACCACCTCTCCTGTGTTCAAAGTGGTAAAGAAAGAGAGGAAACCTTCAGAGGAGGATGAAGATGAGATACTCAGTAAACTACAGAGAGATGATGTGAGTACTTCCTACTAAGCTGCTTGGATTTAAAGAAGTCCGTTTTTAAAGAAATAGTCCAATGCCCATATGAATATTGAAATGATGTATTCTTTTGGCATGGTAAATGACTCTTGCTACACATATTTTCCACAATTTCAGAAAGGGTGGAGGCCATGGAAGTAATTATATTCTTTGTAAATGTTTTGTAGTTTTAGTCGTTTCACAATTCTTAGTTTTTTCAGAACTTTGCATGTAAATGTCGATATTTCCAACAAACGTATCTTTTTCCTCCATCATTGTGCCTTTGCATTTCTTGCATTAAATGACATTCTTGCAAGATTTTTTTGTATCTATAGCTTCTGGACAGTAATAGGATTGTCAACATTAGCATCCATGTTTGTGTTAAAGTCAGCTCACAGTAGTTTTCTGAAGACATAACCACTTGATGGTCAAAACACACGGTGTTCTTGACTTCCACATCATAACCACAAACTCAGGAGCAACAGCATCAGCAAATTATTGTCCACTAGGGTTCAAAGTAAAGATATGGGGGCTTGTTTGTTATATTATCAATTATACTAATAGCAATAATAACCATCATCACTACTAACTAATCAGTTCATAACTTAAACAATGTGTTCTCCTCCCACAGTTCATAGATGATCCGGATTTGAGGAACGATGTGAGGCTGAAACCCATCCAGCTGCCTCTGTGTCAGTCCAGCAGCTTCATCAAGAGTCAAACCCTGTCGAGCACATGTGAGGAAAACCACTGTTACTGCTGCCATTGTCAAGTGTCACATTACAGTTCTGTTTGCAAGGTGCTCAATTCCCTCCAGACCCTCATTTCAAAGGTTTGAAATGCCAGAAATTGGCAGGTTGACTCTGCTCATGTCATGCTCTGCTACAAATCGGAGACATGTTGCAGCAACTGCGCCAACATAACTGGGAATATACAACATTTACTGGCAATAAACATGTTATGCAAATACACACTTAACTCACATACACTAACCAAGCACGTGATTCATAACACCTGTACAATTGCTTGTGCAGCCAGCCGTTCGTGTGGCAGCAGTGAATTAACTGAAGATACAGGTCAAAGGATTTAGTTAGTGTTCATATGCTTGGTGTTTGTATCCTAAGGTTTCTGAAACACCCAATCATGTTCATCCATGACAGTCTTTAGAGTTTTCACTCAGAATGGAGCCAGAGCAGAAACCAGTGAGCAGCGGTTCTGTGTCAATGTCCGAGGAAAAGGGTCAGACTGGTCAGTTTACGCAGATTATCCACACATCGGAACAACAAATCAGAATCTTAGAATGATCAACCCATCCAACTTTTAGTTGGAGAACCAGAAAACCAGAATTGCAATCTCTGTTGCTTTGCTGAATTCAGCTCAAGGAGTCTCTTCCCACATTAGTATGCCTGCTCCTAATACAATGCTTGGTGAGTGTGTGTAGCAAGTAAGGATGCATAGCTCATCATCATATGACTGAATGAGTGCAGGCTATGGACATCGGAGGGTGGACCAGCATCCATGTCTGTCTTATCACAGTAAGTATTTTGTTGTCGTCCAACCATGTGTTGCAATGTCTGCTCTGTGCTCTTCATGGCGGCAGGTCCAGAGAAGCCTCCTGTGCACCAGCCTCAGGTCTGTGGAGCTCAAGGTGGAGACGTGCGCAGCAGGACTGAGATGTCCAAACCCGAGCAGCCCTCGCTGGTGGAGCTGCTGCAGGACCTCAGCCTGTCAGGCAGGGAGGAGCTCTTCTTCATGCAGCTACCTGACTGCATGCCGGGCCGAGGCTTGGAACAGAAGGTGGCGCCCCCTCTCAGATCTACAACAGAGAAGGCCCCCAAGAAGGACGGCAAGCCTCACGACAAGATGCCTGCACATCCGCATGCACAGCAGGTGAGATAAATAGAATGACAACATGCAATTGCGACATTTAACGTCCCTTGATAATCTGTCGTTTACCTATAAAATACACATGGATAGTGACACGTATTCAATCCATGCACATTTTCTCTCCATCTCTTTAAGTGTCTGTATTAAATGCATTGCTTGTTCTAACCAGTCTGCACTCAGTGGTTCCCATCTTTATGTCTTTGTGTTGTTATGCCTCTACCCCACAGGCTTTGATAAAGGAGGGCTGCCCTGTGCTGTCACAATTACCAGAAGGATTTCTGGGTAAATTGCAGATCAGGAAATCGGGGAAGGTGGAGCTGAGGCTTGGTGACATCGTCATGGACGTTTCTGAGGGAACTGCGTTCTCCTTCCTGCAGGTACTAAGAGCGCATGTGTCATTATAGTCTCTGATAATTCTATTAGAGCCACCAGAGTAAGTATTTTAAATTAGTTTTTCATCGGGGATTCAAAGGAAGAGACTATATTTGTATCCTCATTTAGGAGAGTATCCACTTTGGTTGCTTGGGGTTCAAAGATAAATCCAGAATACACCAACAGACATGAATTAATTCAAGGTTTTTCCTCTTTGGGGCTTAACAGCAGTTGCTATCCAAAGAAAAATATACGTATAGAAGCCATTTACAACAAAGCTTGAACAACATTCACAGTTAGAGGTTTTGTTTTGAAAACTGTTCAAACTGTTTTGAAAAGTGGCAACTAATAAACGGTTAAATTGAAAGGTCCATCAACCAGAATCTTGGAATTGGACTACATCATTTTCTGCAGAATTTAGAAAGTAGTTTATTTTTATAGTATCACCCTTTTTATATTCTGTTCCTCTTTGAAACTGCAAAACCAAACCACAGCAATCCAAATGTATCGCCAATTTTCAACCTGTGGAGCTCTGCCAATAATCCCAATCAATAAATACTTCTGTGTGACTGCTAAAACGGAAACCATCTCTTCTCCTCCTTTTGCAGCAGCTGGTCTCTGTACGTTTGTCCGATGGAAAGACTGGAGACATGATGGTGTTGGGAAATGTCCACCAGAAATTGGTCTTATCTCCAAACTTCCAGTCTTTACTGAGACAAGCTTCAACACAGCAGCGAACAGAACCAGAGACCAAGGTGTAAGTGTTAGTAATTCACCATACCTCAGCTTTGAGGTTTTTAAGGCAGCTAATTAAGCAATTTTTATTTTTATTATTGTTATTATGCTTATAACTTGTATCTCCTGTGATAGCAACATTCCAGAGCACGTGTTCTGATGTTCCATGGAAAGACAAACTGTTTTGATGTGGTATGACAACCCACTGTTCCACAAGACCTCAGTCAGGTATTGGTACCTCAGCCCAGCTTGCCCACTCCTTTCTAAAAGCAGGACACATACCAGCACAGCAGCTGACATAATTGTCAGGCTCAGGCTGAAAGAACACCAGCAAGAGAAAACATCGCCTGACTGTAGACCGTATCTGAACACGATGAGATACAGTGGTTATTCCTAAGAGGTCAAAGGTCATTAACCAGGAGTCAGTGGACATTTGAGGAGTGACATTGGTTATCCTTCCCACCTAAATACAAAATCTGACTGCTTTTACTTTGCTGACTGCAGTGCAGCTTTTCATACAGTAGGCCAGTAGTTACATTAACGTGAACATTTTTGAGCCATGGAACACTTTTTACACAAAAAAAATACTGCAGCACACCACCAACAAAAAAATATACAAAATTACACATTTTAGCCTGATAAAGTATATATGATGACAATTAAGTCTCTCTCTTTGTTTATACTCACTCATCGCGGAACCTGGGATGCTTTAGACATTTTTAGCAGTAACTTACTAATATTTTGGGGCCCAATGAAGTGAATTGGATAATTTCCCAGAGCACACCTGACGATCTCTCACAGCACAGTGGTTGATAATTGCTGCAGTAGGCCTTGTCATCCTAATGAACAGCCTTCAGTACTTGGTTTGTACTGTATATTAAGACTGATATACACAGGATATCATATTTATATCCTGTGTATATGACCTCACATAGAAACCTGTGTTTAGGTTTAAAGATTAGGGGCTCGTGTCTTAAACCCTATTTGTACTACTGCCAGTAATTTTTTGTCTTTTTATACTGATGTGTCGTCATGTTTTATAGGCTGTACATTTTGGCATGTTTTTCTGACTTTGTTTTATTTCTGAAGATGTCACTGTTTGTTACATGTAAAGTTCTCATAAATGCTATGCAAAAGACATGAATCTTTGTTCAGTCAAGTTTTGTGGAGCGCCAAATGATGAAACGCATTGTTTTAAGGCACCCTTACAAAGACATTGTAAGAGTATACAATATTATAGACAAACCCTACAGTTCACGCAATGAGCAAACACTTGGTGACAGTGTAGAGGAAAAACTTCCTTTTCACATCAAGAAATCAGAACTAGACTCTGGTCTTGTATTATCTCATTAATTACTAGCCATGCCAGTGGTTCTGGGTTTTTTCTTAAACTTGTTTCATTTACCAGGGAGGTGGTTTTGATCTGTTTCATTAAAGATGTGTCCTTCAATACTAAGATGGGTGCGGCCCAAGCTAGTTGGAGATGTCATAACTACCTCTCTACTATGGAACATCATGTAAATATGGGCCTCCATCTCTCTGAACCCATCAGCGTTCCCAGGGTTCTCGGTTCCACTCTCTTTTATGTGTTTAACAATATACGTTATGTTGTTAATAATTCCTATACATATGTATAGACTGATTTGACATATATTCAGTTTGCAGCTGGCAATTTGTAGCATTAGCTTTATAAGAAACAGGCAATCCCACCAGTATCCCTAGGACCTGCAGTCAAGTTGTGAAGAAGAGGAAGATGCACGTAAATATATATATATATATGTATTCAGCTAATACATAATACAACAGATGTGTGATTTGTGTTACCAAAACAAATGACTTAACTAGTGCAAGGTGTCAAGTAATGCTAAAGAAAAGTTTTGATCACATTATTTCAGCCAACCTGCAACTCGCCGTGGATTCACCATTTTATTTATTTTTTTAATCTTTTTTATCATTATTATTTTGATTGAGAAGAAATTAGTCCTGATCCACACGCCAGACCAGTTGGTGGCTGCAATGCACCACAATGTCGTTTGCCAACCGGCAATAAAAGAGATCCAAGAAGATGAACTCGCTGTGGTAGCTAGTCCCGCCCACTTGCTCCGTTCAGGGAGCGAGAGTGTGTGCATTGACACACTGCACAAACAAAGAGAGCGTGATATTATAGTTGTGTGGAAAGATAACATAAAGGACAGACACGGGAAACAACGAGGGGATACAGCAACGTGGATTTTACTGCAGCCCGTGAAGACAACTGTGGTCGCTAGTTAAAATAAATACAAGTGAGTTATTTCGCTGTGTTGCCCCGGCTGGCGGCGACTCGCACCAGTTTGAAGTCCGCGCACCTGCGTCCATTGCAAAATCCTCCACACCAGGAAAGTTAACTCAGCTGATGTTAATTGAACAGTAATTGTGTTGTGTCTCATTAGCTATGCTGTACGTTTATGTACCTTTATTGTTTGTCCACCCTTTTCAGCACGGAAGCCGGTGAGCATGAGGATTTCATTTCTATTGGGGGGTTTAATTTTGTTTTGTATTTTATTAAGTAAGTTTATTGTTCGCAAGGGTTATTTACTGTGTTATTCCATGGATGAAGTGAAGTTATAATCTGCAATGTATGCAACTTTTTGCTCATTTCTATTTTCATGTGTTATGTTTATTAAAAGTGCCTGAACCGGGTTTGAATTTGGAAACTGAATATGTTAAATTGAGTTAACGTTGTGCACCCGAGAGAAAACTCCACTGTGCTCCAGCAGTCGAACCTAACCCTATACTAGCCAATATATTACCTCACGTTTTCATATTGTGATATTCAATGCAGATCCCTTTAACATTGTTACACTTACATGATAACCAGGGAGAATGTGCTTTACTAGAATACTGACAATGGATAAATGTGCTTCCAGACTAACTGAACTGTTAATGATATCGTATTACAATAAAATCAAGACATCGGTAGTTTTCACTTGTCATCTGGTGGTGTAATTGCCCTTTATACCAGTTAAATGTAGTTATTTGGATGATACTGCTGTAGGGGGAAAACGCTCATTTTATTATCAACCATAATGAGTACTTAAACCTGTCAACAAACAACAAAGCAAAAAGATCTTGTTTAAAGTTTGCAAATAACAACTTATCATTTGAGTTTTTGTGTATCAAAAAAAAATGTTATTTATTACAGTTACATATTCCCTAAAAGACAAACAATGGGATTTCACAGTTTGAGGTTGGGACTGTACAAACGTATTCTACAATAACGGCAATGATAAAAAAAGATATCAGTCAGGTTGCGTTCGCAGGAACCGTGGTTCTGCCAGATCCTTAAAATAAGTGCTGTAGCCAATGGCATATTTCTAAGAGCACAAGGTTTCTGCATTGTGGGGAGAACACACTATTTAAGTTGTTTTTATTTTTATACTTTCCAACAACAAGTCCCATTACAGGCGATGTGTATGTCCATCTCTTAAAACTTTTTGTGGCACCTCTTAAAAACCCCATCGTTTCCAAAAACTATTCAAACATCAGTCAGTCAACACTGTTCCTTCCATCGGGACACAAATAGTAAGTAGGCCGTTTGCACTCAACCCCACTCACTGCCCTGCTGCCACAGATATATCATGTCCTGTCAAAGCAACCAGCTGTTCAAGAGAACTTAAATGTAACCGTTTTCAAAAATATGCGTGTGTGGTAGTTTAATAATGCCCCACTCTGTTTGTGGAATCATAATTCATTGAGTAACTGTTTTTAAGAAGTCTGGAAGTGTTCCTCTCTACAAATACACTTCCTGTTTTTCAGTAGTAGAATAATGTGGAGTTTATGAAAATAAGCATGGTCGGTACTTGGTGAAAATCCTTCTTTCAAGATTCATTTAGTGATATTTTCACAGAATGAATTAACACTGAATGCTGTGATAAGTTTGCCCTGTTGCACCTAATTGGCAACTGGTTGTGACTTTCTGGTTCGTGAGGGGGAAATCCCACTCCTCTACACACAGTAGATACACACATTTTATGTCTTCTTTGTAGTCCTGACAGCTTTGGATGAGACACTTTTTGTCTTCTTCCTGGTTGTTTTGGATTTTCCTTTGGCAGTGAGCTTCTTCCCTTTGGCTTTGGCCTTTGCTGCTTTCTTGGCTGCAGATTGATCAACAGCTTTTTTCTGGGTTGACCGCGTCTGCTCTCGGATCAGGTCTTCACGTCCAATCTCCACCATATGATCCTCCCAGGATTTCATCTCATTCTTGTAGCGAATTTTGTCATCCTCTGCCAGCTGTGTGTAGATCTGAGAGGTGGAACGAACACAGATCATGTGTATGGAGGCCTTGAAACAACAAAGAATATGTAATGATTGTGTGGCCAACCTGTTTCTGGTTGCTGAGCAGCTTCCTCCAGTCTTCCATCAGTGACACCATCTTTGCCTGAATGAATATCAACAGCAATAATATATTAATGACTGTTGATCTAAAAAAAATATCTTTTGCAGTACGCATTACATATCATGTTACCCATCAAATAGACTATGAACCTGGAAAAGGGTGTGTTAAACACTACTTTCATTGTAATCAATGTAGTTGCTTAGTAGAACAATGGCGGTGGACTAGCATTGAAGGAGACTGACTGGAAGTTCAACTAGTTGGTGCCCTCTAGTGGACATACTATGTAATTGAGACCGCTTTTGGCATTTCTGCAGGGCAGTTTCTTGCTACTTTACAAATAGGAAAGGGCCCAAAAAGTAAATACATTTGGGATTGAACATTTACTCGAGGAACTGGAACTATAAAAAAAATAGTAGATACTCAGCAATAGTCACCGTGTTTTGCAGTGACTCTTACTGACACACCGTGTTTGCACTAAGACCTGATTAGATGGCGTGATGGAGAAATAAAATAAGTAGCCATGAGCAAAGCAAACTGTCTGAAGTGCGATGGGTCAGCAAGCGTAGTGAAGCCATGATAAATGTTATTATTCAGTATGCCTAAATTGCACTAAATGTAGGCCTAATAATAAGTTATGTAACATTTTTTTTTTAAATAAAAGCTATTTCATTATATGCCTGGGTTTTAAGTTGTTTTCTTTTTTAATTAAAGCAATTTGACATTACTGTATTGTATATTAGTTTTTGATTACATTTACCTTATGACTTATCCAGTCACCAGCAGTGACTACTACTGACCTGTAGTGTGGTTCCTCTGGCCTCCTCAAAGTGCTCCGACATGAAAATGTTGAATGGAGAGCGAGGACGTTTGGGCTTCCCTAGGCTGGTTAACTCCTAGATCAACGCACACAGGAAAGAAGTAAGTATTGTTCAACATTGTCGATGTTAACAGGGCTTGAGAGGTAAGATTGCCTAACTAAAGCTTTACCAGGACATGGTGCTTTCAACAAGCTTACACACTAGATCATTTGGCTATTAAGACGGGTTTCTACAAGCAGACATTAGCAGTAGCCCATTTAATACTATGTATCTTACCCTCTTCTTGCGGATGGCCTTCCTCTTGGCCAACCTCTGCTTTTTCTCCAGAGATTCTTGTTCGATCTGCGCTGGAGTCAGTTGGGCCTGGTAATGCTGGAGGTCCACCTTAAACTGCTCCCTGGCCTGCAAAGAGGCCACCTCGAATGGCTGTAGCAGAGAGAGAAAAAAATATTCAGCCCAAAAAAGTATTTTGAAACCTATAGGTCGAGTGACAGTATGAAAGCAGCACATGTTGTGCACAGTGTGTTTTACACTTATTCAATACCACAGAGGTTATAAGTAACGCATTATCATTACCTTATTTTAAAGAGTATGCACCTTGTCCAATATTAAAGCTAGGACAGACTAAAATGCATACTTGGCAGTTTATACTTTTTCACAAGTAGGGATGGATATACCTGTTTCTCAGCAGGACTCAATGTTCTCCACTGTTGGGCAATCTTTCTGATCATATCAATCGTCTTAATTTCTAAAGGCAAAAATGACAAGATGATAATTAAAATTATAGTAACATAATCGAAGTCAGTATCTTATAATAGAAAAAAAAACATTTCCATTTGATTTAAACACGCATCATTCACATTGTTGAGTGAAATATCAATGCAGTGGGTTTATTAGGTTACTCAAGGGTACTCACCTGGGTTTAGTCTGGATATGATTGGCTTCTGTTGCAGAACATATCGCATGTATCCATTCAGTGGTCTCTTCGGTGGGCCGCTGGGCTGAGACGTCAGACATTTCACTGGTCTGATGTTAACAGCAGGTAGAACACTGGTACACCTGCATGTGTACACATACACACAAAATAAGTTCAATTCTCAAACGTGGTAATCTAGGTGGCAAATAATGGTGCCTTATCAAGAGCAATTGATAAACAATATATCAAACATTTCAAAAATGTAGTGTTGTGCATATATTCTACACAACAGAGCTGCAATTCTGTTGATACATTGTTAACTTTATCAACTCTTGGTTTAATAATCCTTTTACACTGAAATCCACTGTGGATATGACAAAACAACCATTACAACATAAATATGTGCATTAAACTGCAAGGTCCTTGGCCCTAAACACACGTGCTTTACCAAACACCGGAAATAGCGCATTCTAAATATAGATCAACATCTGACTAACACTCCTATAATCTATATTTCACATGAGATATAAAAACCAAAGTTCACAATCAAACAAAATTGTACATTGATACTAAAATTGAAGCGCTAAAACATAACTGGATCTGACTGCTATTCGTTTACACTTGACTCGTTGTCACATAGAACTGCTCTCAGTTTTGTTTGCCATGATTGTCTCACGTTTTGGAAAAAATAAAAACGTGTCCTTGCTATGTGTAAAAAGCCGGGAGAGCAGGTTAAAACTAGCTAGCAAGCTAACTAAGCTCGGCTTACAACAGACTTGATTTTAGCTACCTTGCCAGAGTGCTCGTGCAGGACAAGACACTGAAGGACCGGGCCAACGAGCAAACACTTGCGGCTAAAAAGCTGAGCGGAGCCATGTCGCGGTGAATGAGCGTTAGCTACACGATGAGACGGGACGGCGTGCTGCTGTGTTCATTGAGGGTTAGCTTGACTTCACTCCTTGTTGACATGCACGTACACGGGAAGGCGCCTTCCCTCTCGCCCGATGCATTGTGGGAAATATTCGGCGTTAGAAGACCTTGAAAGCTCCCTCTCTGTGAATGGCCAGTATGAAGAGTGCCGGTTGGTCAGGGAGAGTTTCAGAAATATCTGGTTAATCCAATCACAGGCGAGGAAGAGGTGGGTACTCTCCCGTCTCCGGAAACTACTGCCTCTCATAAATTACATGTATATACAACCTACTTCCGTCTCCTTAAATCGTGTTCTACTTCATGACAATGATTTAACTAGATGGCAACTATTTCTGTCTGCTATTCTGTTTCTTTAGGAAAAAACTTCAGAGTTAAACGCCCTACATTGATAGGCACTGTCCCTGTTAACGAAACACCATGCTGTTAAAATCACAGATTATAGACAGATACTTTGTAGTGCATACCGTTTAAGTTTGATGTGGATGATGTAGCGATGGATTTTTTTGACATAGTCATCACTGACACTCAAAGATTTCCATTCGTTTAATTGTGCTGTCATATCTGATAGTTTATTGTTGTTTTGTTTGTACTGCCATTTATGTGCTGCGACATCATCGGGTTACTGCTGGGCTCAGAGGCTCACTGCTGCATCAGAAAGAACAGGTTTGCTGCTTTCCCCGTTTCGCTATTGTCTGTGATATTCCTCTGCTAGATGAGCAACACTCTAACGTGCCGTTAGAGTGAACTAATCGCCGCAATGCCAGGCGGATTTTACAGTTTACCTTAGTTTAAAACGTGCTGTTTTGTACGCGGGCATGTAACGTGATTCGGTTTAGGTTTCGAAGCAGTTTGTTACGTCACGGGGTTTATTTCACAGGAGGATGTGTTTTTTTTTTATGCGAGCATGCAGTAAGCTCAAGTGTTTATTGTGTGGAATTTAGAGCCAAGTGGTTCGCCTTTATTATCGTGCCTCTGCTAGCTAAAACTGTGATATTCCTCTTTTAATGGAAGCTGGTGAAAGAGACTGCTCCTGGTCTTGGACCCCTCGTTCCAGACAAAACAACCCCCTTTCACAGCTCATAAAAAGGAAAATTAAGACACATGACAAGGAAAGGAAAAGGCCTCTTAATTAAAAACAAAGACACGTCCTGTTGTCAGGTACAACTTACAAGTAAATCTCAGAGAGAATAAATGAGTTCATTTTTAAGAGGATCATTTATTTGCCTTTATTTTCATAAGAGATCAATGTTTTCTTTCGGTGTGGTATTGACACTTGCTATTGACAGTTATTTGCTGGAAGTGTATACTACATTTTGTATTTAGTCTTCATTTGATATGTGATGAAGGTAGATACCTTTAAGAAGATACTCATATATAAAAGCAAATTCATAAGAAGTCGACCCTGAATCCATTCTGATTACTGGTTACAACTGCACTATTGTTTGTATTATGAAAAACATTAACTTTTCAAGGTGCTACTAACTCTTAACTTAACTCGGCTCTAATTCATGTCCTCCATCACTATTCCCTTTATTAAAGTTCTCTTAATACATTACTGAAAATGTTTAAGATCTTTGTTTTCCACAGCATTAAGGCTTTTTCGACCGATTAATTCTAGCTTAGAATTAGTTGTGGTGAAGGCGGTTGACAATGAATTAAAAGGTGTGATCCCTATCCCTATAAGCTGCTCTTAACACATCAACACCATACACTGAAAAGAATCTGAGCTTGACCATATAGTCATGATTAAAAACCGTACCTTCCTTTAATTCAGTACAAAATGTGCCAGAGGCCTCAGACAAAAGTGAGGTTTACACAGGAACAGTTTGACTGGGCTCAAAATCTGATCCTTCCTGTGTAATCCAACCAAAAACCCAACATCGCAGCTACTCCCCACAAAAAAAAAAAATACACTTTATAAAATTTACATTGTGCTGACTCTAATTCCAATGACAAATAATAAAGCAATGGTATACTTCCAGATGATTTTAATACATTATTATTATAATGAAGAGATCAATACCACAGTAACGCATGACTTGTAATTGCTGGGAACTGCGAATGTACACTTTTTCCATTCAGCTTCCACTGCAAAAAATGCAAGACATCACCAAGAATCTCTGTCACAGAGCACATGAAGGTGAAGTTATTTTTAATGAGATATGATACTGTCTATATTTCTTCTAAAGACAAGAATAAGAATTAGGATAAATGCAGCAGATGCCGAATCTGGCATTTTCCAGTTATGAAGTAGCTCATGTCATTATCTTGTTGTTGGTGTTAGTGTGTGATGTTTTATGATGTACAATTCACTCAGTTTACTTACTTTAAATGTCAAGATGTCCCTTGAATGACCACAGGTAAACTTTTTTATTTGCTCAAAGTAAAACTCTGCTTATTTTAAAAACATGATGTATACAGTATGCTATAGTCTCTGATTATTAACAGTGACTGTGTACATGTTGATGCAAGATACCAAGGATTTATTGAGTTCATATTATAATTTACAGTGTGTTGTGACTTTAAAAACATGGGCAAACAAAGGAAAAAAAACAGCATATTTTTTTTTGCTTCTTCTCTGTTGTTATTTACTTTATACGGCATACTTTTGGGTCCATTCCTTTGCTAGTCTGTTGTATCTGAGGGGAGAAAGGAACAGTCACCTGATGTTGATGACTGATATTAGAAGAAAATGAAGTATGAACTGAGCCTCGGAGTACACTCACTTGTCTTTGTCGTTCTTGTAGATTTGTGCTATATCTGGAACTAAGGGATCATCTGGGTTCGGATCACAAAGCAACGAACATATGGACAATAAAACTGAAACAAAAGGAAATCAGTTAACTGAAGATAAAGGATTTTAGGCAAGTAGTTTTAGGCAATCAAGAAGGCATTATTAAATGCTTTAAATAAAACATAAAATGCAGAAGAATAAACAGAATGTATTGAGTACCCAAGACTGTAATTACCTTTAGACACTGTTAGTGCTGGAGACCACTGTGATCGCAGAATGTCCAAACAAATACTGCCGTTGCTGTTAATATTTGGGTGATAAATCTTTGTTGTAAATGCTACCTGTTAAAAAAAAGTGTATTTGTAGGTTTATATCAAAAAAGATAAGACTTCCACTTTAACAAGCTCTGAACTCTAGCACAGTATGTTAATGCAGCGGTCCTCAACCTTTTTCGTGCCACAGACCGGTTTAATATAATACAATATTTTCACGGACTGGCAATCAAGGTGTGGCGGATAAATACGACAAAATAAAATAATAGATCTGCATAAAAACAAATATGCTACACGTCTTGACATGTGAAGAGGTCATTGGGAGAGAATACGGTACTAATAATTCTTTCTGTGCGGCCCGGTACCAACTAACTCACAGACCAGTATTGGTCTGGGGCCCAGTGGTTGGGGACCGCTGCGTTAAAGAATCAAGTCTCAGCTATAATCTGAGAAAGTAGTTTTTAATCAAAATAATAAGACCTGTGTGCCTTTTTTTATAATGCAAATCTGTAAATACTACCATACATGAGTGTATTTCAGGTGAAATCTACCTTGTGGTTGTCAGCATTTGTGATCAATTAAGGTGTTTTCAGATTTCAGTTAGCATAATTTCACTGCCAAATAGAACACATCTGAGCTCAGAAATCAAAATAAATGATAAGCAAATATTGTATGTTTTTGCAGACTAGTTTTTCAAACATTGTTTGTGGTCCTTGTCTAACAAAGTCTGTGTTACAATCATGTAATGTACAACTTGTTGGGTATAACCCTTTGCATAATTTTTGAAATAGGAGAGACTGCCAGGAAAAGATGGTTACGTGACTATTTAACACACCAGTTCTTACCTTCGGTGGCTTGAATGGGTAGTCAGTGGGAAAGTGGATTGTGAGAAAGAAAACTCCTCCATGGTAAGGACTATCACCCTGGTGTAAAGACACATGAGACATTTCAGTAACTAGAACATTTCACACATGAAACTAAATGACACGCCCACCTTCTCAGACCTAAGCCTCTATCAAAAGATGTACTTTATTGGACATTATGTCTTTGCGGTGGCAGAACATTTGCTTTTTATTTGCTAACTTTTCTAGAATAAGATAAACAAAAAAAACATGTACCATGTGCACCCAGAAAGTAAAAGGAGCCATGTTTTGATTGTTCGTGAACCTCAAAAAGACAATGTAATGGTCTGTAAATCGCTGTTAAAGCCAAAGTAACACTGTGCTCTGTATACAGGAAAATTACAAGCTTATGCTACTGTTGAGACAATGCTGAACTTACTATTATTAGTTCAATTCAGTCAGACCAATGACGTGATGCACGTTTCAGGTTAATTTGTGAAAACCTACTCGAAAACCAAAAATGTGTTTTGTTTTTATTGCTCAGGCTATTTGTTACACATTAGTAGGGACTTCCGCAACAGTGTTGGGACGAACTTTGCGAGCAATGTTTGATTTGATGTCATGTGTCCAACATGTTCGGCTGTTGTCAAGGGTTCAGATCAACATTTAATTAGACAAGACGACTCTATAATAAGTAACAATGATAAGCCATCTACGTCCATGTAGCAACTAAGTACAGCACAGGAGGCTGCATCAGAGGACTTGAAAGGCTAAAGTGATACTCACTGGACCCATTATGGTGGCCTGCCAATGAAACACTAGAAGCAATTAAGGGAGAGAGAGAGAGAGAGAGAAACAGAAGAAGGTCAGACACAATCATTCATCCTTTACAACCAGCAATGTAAAATCTTATAATGGGGCAGATATACTGGCTTGTATAGTTAAATGTAAGCAATCAAAGGTGACATGACAAGACGGTTTTCTGTATGGAAGAATCATGTCTTTATTAAGTTCTGAAGGATAATTTTGGATCAACGCAATTGTTGTGATGAGACTGAGGGTTACAACTTGGTTAATGGTTAGGGTGAAATTAGGTTTAGGTAAGGGTAGGGGTGAGTGTTGGGCATCAAACTGTTATGATTAAGGGCCTTGGAAAGCATCTTGTCAATAAGTGTCCTCAAAACTATAGACGTGTTTTGTGTGTGCTGTGTGTTTGTTGTGTGTGGACAGTCACTCACAGTCATCCCCCACTGGTCCAGCAGAGCACTGTGCAGGCGGGTCCCTCTGCAGATCCTGCAGCTCCTGCAAAACAAAGCAGAATACGAGTTGGTTAATCTGGTCAATCTAATACTCCAAATTAGGGGGGGAGGTGGACTTGTGGCGTAAGAGACGCACATCCAACCCGAAGGTCGCCGGTTCACAGCCAACCCAAGCAGAACTCCACCAACTGGGTGGATGAAGACGCCACCATCACAAGAGACTCCACCTAATGCCCATGAGCAACGTACCTTTCTCGTGTTTTGCCACCAGATTATGATGCCATACACCCATTGTGGCCTACACACGATTGGCAGGACAACAGGATAAGCAAGTGCTCAAGAACAGGCGTATGTAATTTCAGATTTACTGTCATCAACAATAACCTCGTACAAAGGCCTTTATGTATACTGAGCTTTTGGAAATGACAAGGGGTCGAATTCCATAGCATTGCACGATTGATAATTCTTCGGAACAGTCTGAAATGCATTTAAGGATTATGTCGGTTTTAAAAGCAGGTTTTGACAACAGCCATATTCATGTTTATCACAAATCTATGATTCCAGACAACCTGAATCACAACTGATGATTACCAGTTCGCCTGGAACCTCGCCACGGAAGCGGCGCAAACAGGATACCTACGAAGCTAACGAGGCTAATTGTTAGCGAGCGAGCACGAAACTTTGAAGTCGTCGTTGAGTCTGTTGTGGGGGTGTCAGCAAGTAGCTAATTTCCAAATCCGTTAAAGGGCTTGCAAAGTGTTGTTTGCAGGTATGCACAATTTTGTTTTTGTTAACAAAGCCGTTTGAGATAAAACCGTTATAGTAGAGGAACTCTGCTGGGCCAGTTAGCTTCCATTAGATGGCAACCAAAGGCAGCGAGTCAAACTCACCTTCTGTATTCTTTTCAGTGCCATGTTTACTGGTTTAGTATTGTCCCTTGCTCACTCGGACCACTTTGTATTCAATCTTCCAGTATTACTGCAACTGAGGTCAATGGCCGGAATGTATTGCCTGAGTGCTTAGTCAACCAGGGATGAGTTTGTGATATCATGAAACCTCCTTTGTTTCCGCCTTCTTCTGTTTACGGTCACCCCTTCTAAAAGGATCATGGGAAAGGTAGTTCTAACACGACAGTGACGTGTAACGAGGGGTGTAGGACTCATACGCGGTCTTGCGTTCATTTTATGATCACGCTGTCTTGATAACACATCGTCATTTTTTATTGTGACGTTAACTATAAACTGGTGAACAGCAACACAATGACTACAAACCGTGCACTCTCTCAAATGACTAAATAAGGACATCAGGATTGTTCCAAATAGAAACCTGGACCTATGAAAGATTCCGTCATTTTCACATCCGAGAGGCTTCTTCAGTTCTAACTGACGGGTGGGATGGTTCACGTATTTATCCTCTGTCACAACTTGTCAGTTCGTGCATGTTCAAGTATTAGTGTGCCCTGTAACTGCTTGTGTTCCGGCCTTTGATGCAGTGTCCTGCAAAAAAAAAAAATCCTTTCTTTAAATGTATTAAAAAAGAAAAGTTATTTATATTGTTATTATTCAGCATATATATATATATCATGTAATACAATGAATGGAGATCTTCAGCATGACACAACACTGTTACCTGCAGAGACAGAGACAAATATTGACTTGAACATAATAGAATATATTCATTAGACTCCCTCTAGTGGGATTTAGCAGGGTACATTGCTTTTCAGTTTTAAGAGAAGCTGATGATTGTGTTCCCACACGTGAGGCTGGTTGCAGTAACTGCATTATTTTTTCTGAGGCTAAACCGGGCCCTATGGGTATGTTTAGATTCATTGTAGGAATGTACTATATCAACTGCATTTTAACTTTAATGTACTAGTCAAGTCAAGTCAAGCCTTTTATTGTCATTCTTGCATGCATTACATACATGCAAGGACGAAAAGACGTTCCTCGAAGCCCGCAAAACAACAATAACAAAAACAACTACAAACAACAACAATAACAACATACAACAACACAGTCAACATGTGTTGTCAAGCACAGTGTCAATACTGAGTGCTGCTTACTTAAATATGATGTGCTTCTAATCATTTGTAAAAGATAAACACTTATAACATATAATATAACATATATAACACTGCTGTATCAGAACAGTGTTATCTGCCCCTGTAAATTGCATGAGGAAGACGTAGGCATACAGCATAAACACTCATTATGTTGTTAGGAACAACCTCAACTCACTGTAAACGGTGGCAATCTGTTTACTGATCCCAGTATTTTGTTTGTTTTTGGATCTTTTAGGCCAATAAGAGGGAGAGCATGAACTTTCCAACAGATAAGTATAATTATAAGTGCAATTCTGGTATTATGTAACTCTAATTAAGACACACTTTCTCAGGGTTGATAACTGGAATATTTTCATTTCATTTGAACAGATTTTCACTCTTTAATTTAATAAAACAGCATTTTATTGAGACAACCAGTGGCAGACAGCTGAGAAGAGTTAAATCTTGGCTGTGTGCATTAGTGATTTGTAAGAGGGATTTACATCCTTGCAACATTTGAAGTTCATTTTATAGAAAACAGTCTGATATTCAAATTGAACGGTGAGACCCATCAGACATCTTAGCCAGTCTGCTGCAGTCCTCTGACACTTTGTTTACAACTACTATGTTGTGTATGTCTTTATATAGTTTAACTATGTGTTGTTAAAACTAAAACAAAGATACCCTCACATCTGCTGTTACCCTACACAGTATTGGATATATAAAGACATAAAGAAACTGCACCCATTGTAACTTGGCTGCCTGAAATCAGCTTTTATCATTTCATCCTGCTGGACTATGGACTTCAGTCTCTGCTGCGAGTAATATTTAGCCACAAGGTAAGATAGTCTCACACTTGGTTGAATAATAATTAAATCCCCTTGTGGTAGATCTGAAGACTCAGTGAAATCAGCATATTTGAGCTGTGTATCAGAAATACAGTCTGTCAATATGTATATCTACTGATCTATTTAGACACTCCAGCTGTCCGATCAAACAGCAAAGCTTATTGTTTGCGGAGGATCTTCCAGTGATGCATATACGTTGACAGCACTGAGGACCGGTCACGTCACCCCCCCTCCTCCAGTTTGAAGTAGAGAGTCAGTAGCGCTGCCGTAAACGCACGAAATGGGGAGTTTTTGCGACACATGTCGCAAACGTGTGTGCAGCTCTGGGCGTTGTTGGCTACGTAGCAAGGCAGCCACAGCCGCCCACACTACCCTGGATCTGCCTGAGGAGGAACACTCCTCCGAGATCATGGACTACAGGACCGCAACGCGCCGCGTTTGTCATCATCTCCAACGCACGCGCCTCCGTGCTGATGGCGGTTATACGGCAAGGGTGTCCTGTCTCCCTCTCCTGTTGAAGTGTGACGCTTGAGCAGCCTAATGGACGCTGTCGACACGTTATCGCTCGGGATCTGGACGGAGTCTGCCCCTATATGCAGCCGTTCGAGCCGCCGGCCCGTGGACCAGCTGACTGGACCTACATGTCCCTCCTATCCTCGTCCTCCCATCAGCATTACTGGGAGACAGCAGTATTTACTTCTCTAGTGAGGAAGTGGAGCTGCGTCAGGTCACCTGAATTGCACACGGATACACCCGATGTTTATGTCGTGTGCCCTTCACAATAAGACGTCAAACGTGTGATGAGGGAATTTTAATGAGGATGTTTTGGCTTGGATATAATCATTGAAGAAATGGACATAACGACCACCGACCCGCTGAATACAGTAACACAATGTCGCGACCTTAATCCATTTGCTGTACACCGCTCTCGCCCTCTCGATCCCGTTCGTTTTATTTTGGAATCTGCGAACGGGAAGAAGCGGTTGTCGCTCGTGCTGTGCGCGCAATCGGCAGGAAGGGGGGATGTGGCCAGGATGTATTTATGCCGCTGTCCAACATATGAAAAGCATTGAATCTCACCGCCGGACACAGCGGGCCTGAGAGCACCGGTCCGCCCTCCCTCCTCTCCGCTGTCAGCGTTAGGTCGAAAGCAACGAGCACCACCGAGGCCGAATGTGCCGGTTCGCTGTGGACTGGAGCGTGTTCATGAATGAAGGCTTCTCCACACGCCTGAACATTTAGTGGAATTAGTGTGAAGGACTGCTGCGAATCGATACTATCGATAACAGCATGTGAATCGATACAGTCACGTCGATAGTTTTTTTTTAGTTTTTTTTGTATTATTATTCCTTTTAGTCATTTAGTGTTTTGCATTGAGGGTTCCTGTTGTTCTCTTCGATAATTTGTTTACAAAACATCAACAACTCAGCACTCAAGTGGTGATGGAGTCCTCTCTGGCTCTCGGTAGACTGGAGCTGACCCCCGGCTCAGCCGCGATTGGCCTCGGCCTGACCCCGCGGCTCTCCGGCGGCCAGCGGCCGAGCGACTCCCAAGGCCCTGCTCATCTGGACGGCTGCGTGCCGTTGTCCCATCAGGTGGCCGGTCACAAGTATGGCGTGGACAAAGTGGGTAAGTGATCTGCACCAGAGATCGGTGCTTATTTCCCTACGAGCAGAAATCACGTCACAAAGCCTAACTTCCTTGACTCAGGGAATATATGAAAGTGCTCGAGTTCATAGGAACACTGTGAAATTGTGAATTCAGCTTCTCACCTATACTGCCAGACACGCTGGGTCGCAGTGCCTTTGCCAGCATGACATTAACCATATAAGAGAAAGATGACATTACATTCTAGGAAGTTGTGCTACGGTATGTACATTCTACATACCGTAGCTTTTGATGAGCCAGAAAAGTTCACTGTCAGCAAGAACTTACATTTTAATCGAATGTATTATAAGTATTATTCTACATAACTATACTAATTATTATGTATAATATCAGAATTCTTCTCTCTTTCTCTGTCTGTCGCACCCATGCACACATCTGACTTCATAACAGTCATAACAGGTCTGACCTCTGCATGGTACACCTACCTTTTTCTCCTCCAAAAGTAAAACAGCAACAACCGGTACATACACACTCGCACACATGCACATAAGGTGCTGTGATGCACGCTTGAGGAGCTGTAGCTACAGTCTAACACTGTTGTTGGTCATTGGAGCATTTATCCCTTTATCAAACACATGAAAATGCCACTTAAAGGGATTTAAGTTGGCGGACAGGATGGAGTTGTTTTTTTAATAAAAGTGGCAGGCCTTTAGGAACTAGGTCCTTTTCAATAACCACAAATGACTGAAGAATATGTACGCATAGATAAAGATATTTACTCCGAAATACAGTGGGAAATGACTTAGAGAAAGTGTGTTGTTCCTCTTGTTTCAGACTAGTTTAAGGGTTCCTCGGTATAAATGATTTGACTGTCCTCTCTGTTTGTTGTCTTCTCTCAAATGCAAGTAAAAACGTATAGCTGACTGAAGCACTGAGTCTATTTTACAGTACTGTGGAACGATGTTATCATAGTCCCTTCTTGGGCTTGGTAGTGAATAATCATTAACATAAGTTCAAACTAAGACACTGGTATTCACACAGTATTGAGACTCAACCAACAGGCTCTGTTAGTGTCCATGACAGCTGTAGAACAAGCATTGGAATCCTGTTCAGCTTGTACTGCAGCTGACTGAAAATGATCCTGATCGCTCCTCCCACTGTTTCCCCGGGCCTCCACTCTGCTTTTATTTCACAGGTCTTTATTGAAATGTGAGTTGGTGATGAGCATTTATGTCCCATGGTCTGTGGAAGTTTTTTTTTTAACTTATGTATTATATTAGGTTTTCAAAGATCTGACTAGCCTGATAACGGAGTATGGCTGATAGTAGCCTATTTTGATTCAATTAGAATTGGTGTATATGTTGTTGATAGGTGGTGAACAGGAGAAAAAAGACATCATTTTAAAGTAATTTATCATCCGTGTGCCTATTACAACTCCGACATGATGATTATAAAGTTTTCTAAATATAAAAAATACAGGTGTGTTTTCTTCACTCTGTAGAGGTCACATTCAACATCAACATGGCCAACATGGAATTAATCAGTTTTATTTATATCTCTGGCCAGACGAACCCTTCAGCTCCGTGAGATTTAATCTCTCTATACCTACCTATATATTTAAAACACAGCTGATGTATTGCTGTCTGTTATTTTATGTTGTTATATGTCAATAACTTTGTCAGCTAGGATATAGGGATTCATGTAATTTGTTAAGCATAAACACACTTTTGGACGTTAGCTCTCGTTTGTGAATTATGCCTAATTAATAACATCCTCGGAAATTGCTTGATACTTTCCTCATTAGTAAGCAAATGTGAGTTTGTTTGTTTTTTGCACTGTAGCTCCGTTATCGTGTGTGGTTAGATAATATATAATAATGTAGTAACAGAGTCTGATGCAAGGTGAAAGTCCAGCTGAGCCTCAAACACAGAGCAACGTCTGTGAGCTGCAGGCACAACATGACACAAAACTACAAAATCCACCTGATTGATCACAAATCGATCTGTTAAATGTAATTACCAATAGTAAATGTCTTTTTACCCTTCATTTATATTTAACTGTACCATCAATTAAATTGTTTGATAGAGTTTATGATTACATGTACTTCCCCATTATTTGCCGGACACAGTTATAGACTATATTTGAATAAAGTGGAGAGTTATCTTCCCCTTTTGTTTTGGCCTCCATATTTCCATGCCGGCTGTCTTTTACACCGTTATTTTATCTGTTAAAACAGACCAGTGTCTCAGCAACCTGCAGCCTTGTGTGTGGGTGCATTAACAACCTCAGTGTATATAAATATCTGCAAAAGTTCAAATCATTTGCAGACATGTTTAAGTACAGAAATTTGTTTGCAGTCATTCAAAATATAATAATGATAAAAAGCGAAATTTCCAGCATTGTACCTATACCTACTTCTTTGATAACAACTTGAATGCCTCCTTCAAATCAGTTTTAGATTAATGTGTAAAACAAGTAACTTATGTTATGATAATAATATTGACACCACTAAAAGTAGCCAGAATATGAATATGCTAATGTATCAATTGGATTAAGTTATACGCACTGAGTTACTGTGCACACATGGTTTAAAATTAGTTTGTGATTGAAGCCAACTGATGACATATCGTGCAGTGCTAATGAGATCAGAAAATGTGGTGTTCCTTGGTGTTGATACATAGATACCCACATTTGACGCTATGTGAGAGTGGCTGTGGACTGAAGTGATTAGGTTGGCCCCTGCTTCAGCCAACGATTGAGGCCGATGACCCCACATACACAGGGCAGATGTCCACCTTCAGGCTTGCATGATCATCCCCACCTGCCTGTGGCGCAATCGTTGTTCTGTTAACACACATTTACAGTTCATATTGTTTTGTATTTGTGTTTGATGTGTGTTTCATACATTGCTATGTTCTTAGGGGAATCTAGAGATGTGCCAAAGAACAGACTAATCCTCTCCGTTGCGGGTGCTTTCAGTTCATCTGTAAGCAGCTGTGGTCAGCATGTGATGATGTAACGGGAGACTCATCATCTTTCTTGGTACATCTCCTACTCAAAATGTAATTCTTGCAAACACACAACTTCTTGACAAATAAATTAGTTTTAGGGAAGGGTTGTCTGATTTCTGGACCAAACATTGGTCATGACAGATAGTCATCTGGTTTACTGGTGGCAGTGGCCAATGTTTATGTGTTGTCTGGCATCCATTTTGTTTTGGCAAAAGGTTGCCTTAGATTATCTGTGGTCTATAGCCTACTAAGTATATAGAGTAATGTGTGAACACTTCCGAGTCAAAATAAGGTTTTAATTTTGATTCCCGCCCTGTCGACACAGTGAGAGTGCAGTGCTTTCCATGTAGACGCGCACTGATTTACATTCCCCATAATAGAGCTCTGTACGATTTGACTGGTTTTTAATCAGGGCTGATGGGGTGAATACATTTTTAATCCATCGTATAAAAGTGCAGTACTAAAACACCGCATTTTCTCTGTTGCCAAAGCTTTTGTTGATGGAGCTGCTAACTCCACCATAATCACAGTCCCAAAAACGATTTGCCATAATTGTACTTTTTGTGTTAATTAGCTCACTGTCTTAACGTGTTTTGTAAACATCTCCAAGAAGTGAAGTGAAAAATATATATATCATTTATTCCAGTGTGATACTAAGGGGGGCTGTTTATGCATAGTGATCGAGCGAATAACAAAAAGTGAAACCCTGTTGAATGTTTTGCTTCTATGCAACATAATCTGGCAACACAGTGGTACCAATGGTGGGGTGATCAGGCTGCTGTCTCAATCTTTCAAACTCATAGATCCCTTTCTCAAGGACAGGCCCTAATTTTCTTTTAATTTGTACCTGTATTTTTTCATAAATCTGACTAAATTCTCTGTGCTCATTCATTTTCATCATGGAGATATAATATAATGTATGATCTTAATAATTATTACCCGAGGCATCAATTATGTATTTCTACGATTTTGACATGTTGTACTTTCTGCTTGCTCCCCGCTATGTCCGTCTGTCCTAATTTGACTTTTATTTCTGCTGTCTTAGCGTTTACTCCAGTGTTGTAAGGCGGTAGAGTTAAACTAAAGACGTATTTCCATTTGCAGTGACGTACAACACTCATTCAGCTGTTGATGAACATGGGGGAAATGTCATGGAAATCATTCTACTGTACGTCAGTGCTATAACGCTAATATGCCAAAACAAGGGCTGAGGCCGCATGACTGGGTCCTCCGGTCAGCTCTTCTTTTCTATCTTTTTTGCAACTTGGCCTTGCTTTGTGCTGATTTCCGGTGCCATCTCTGTGTTTGTTGCAGGCATTTTACAGCATCCAGATGGAACAGTCCTGAAGCAGCTCCAGCCTCCACCCAGAGGTCCACGAGAGATGCAGTTTTACAGCATGGTAATACTTATTCACTTTTTCAGCTAAATTTTTATTTCATTTATATAGTTATATATTTACCCAGATTTACTTTAAATAAACTGTTAAAAATCTGGATTTATTAATTCCCTCTTAACTAAAATGTGGGTGAAAACCATTGGATAATTATGGAATGTGCAGTTCAACTAATACAATAATGATCCAAAATACACAAAAAATCACACTAGGCTTTGTAAAGCCCAGTAGAATTGACTGTAAAATAAATCTTAAAAACACTTAAATCAGAATTAAAGCAATAAAAGTCTTCTTGCTGGTATCATCCATGCCCAGGATGAGGAAATCTGTCAGGAAATCAGATATGAAGGCAGATATGTTGGAGGCCTTGGTTCTGAAATATGAAAGTAACAATAGTGTGTCTCACATAAATTAAATAATTCTTCCTGGGCTTTGAATGAAAATAAATATTTTTGCATTAAATGTATAGGATTTGTCACTACCTAACACCTTAGTGATACTGACCAGGGGTGCATTCAGATATGACTTATCCGTTGTCGAGGATGAGAAGATGGATGGACAAATGTAAATAGTTAATGATCAGTGTAGATATCAGGCATTCACACAGAGGAGCATGTGTTGCGCCTCAGAGCGTCAGTGTTTGCTTTGGAGCTTATCAGTGCCGTCAGTCTCAGCAACTCTCATACCAACAGGGGTGAGTCATGGCATCGTGCCCGTGTCCCCATCGCTCCAACCAAACTCTGGCTCAACCTCTAGCTGTACACTTTCCAAGAGAAGCGACCCAGAATGAAAATATATTTTTTAACGATACTGCTATATACTGATACTATGAGATAGACGATATATTCTAGCGTCCTCGGTGTGAGAACTATGAGTCTTCAACATGATTTCCAAACAATTGTCCAAATCAAATTAAACAAAAAATAACAACGGCGTTTGTTATTGCTCCGTTGCCAAATATACAGTATCTACCTGTGTGTACAGTCGAGCGTGATGATGATGATGATGATGATGTATGTGTTTGTCTTCCAGGTGTATGCAGAAGACTGCCGTGACCCTTTGCTCCTGGATCTCCAGAACCACCTTCCCAAGTACTATGGAACCTGGTCCTCCCCTGACAGCCCCAGTGGTAAGGGAGCAACTCCCCCGAACCAGATCTGTTGACTGAACTGTTAACTAGAGGCAGAGAGTTTTTTTCATTCAAAAAGGCTAATCGACAAGTCCAAAGTAAATGCAGCTCAGAGAAATATAATTCAAAATCTGATCAAAGAAAGGAAACATATTGATATGTATCCCCCAGAGTGTTTTCGTCAGCCTCATCAAGAGCCAGACTGTGCACGGCATTTAACCGTTAAAACCTGTGTCTGTGCATTCTCTTGGACTAACTCTGTAATGGAGGCATTGTTTCCAGGTGAGCTCAAACCTGGCGTACATTTTCTGCCGGGACATGTCATCAGTGCCGAAATGCCAAGCCCGAATATAAGCCAAATACCATGCACTATGAGATATATTGACTTACAGTCAACGGGGAGAACAACCGACCGAACATCCATCATATTTAGAAACGTGTTCTGGACAATATTGACCGTTCTGTTTAATTTTTAACTCATCACATCAACCCTCCCTCTCGTGTGTCAAGAGTTGTACCTGAAGCTGGAGGACGTGACCCGTCGCTTCGTCAAACCGTGCATCATGGACGTCAAGCTGGGCCAGCGGAGCTACGATCCATTCGCCTCGCAGGAGAAACGGGAGCAGCAGATCAGAAAATACCCACTCATGGAAGAGATTGGCTTCTTGGTCCTTGGCATGAGAGTGAGTTTGACTTTTTCATTCATGTGGCATCTCATCCAACACTGTAATGATTTCTGAACTCGGCATGGCGTAACTACAATATTTATGGCAGGTAGTACATCAGTCTTGTTCATGTAGACAAGAGTGTCGAGGATTTTGATCATTTGTTGTACTTCAGTACTTCCCTCCGAATTACGTTATATTTTATCATTGTTCAATAATTCCTTAGACCACTGCAAATAGTTTGCATGATAAAATAACCACTATGACATACATCAATGATGGCTGTTAAGGGTTGATTACATATTGTGGTTGGCCACTGAAGCCAGTCCCAAATTTAATGAGATTTTTATGATTGCCCATCGATGCAGCAGTTTTTTTTTTTTGTGCATTTGAATGTACCTTGCCCAGGAACCCCATCCTTTACGGGCTTTCTCAGTCAGTCCGAGAATAGCGCATCTACTAACCTACCTCAGTTTATAACCCATCTGATACATGGAACACATTCAGGCTGTTGAACAGCACAACATTCCAACGTATGCATTTGATTACAAACACAAAAGCACATCAAGTTTGTGTCTCATTATTTTTGGCCACATGGGGATGAAACGGACAGATAACAGGAAAGAGAGAGAGAGAACATCTTATCTGTTGGGAAGGAAGGGGGTCAAATAGCGAATCCTTTATCAGTTTGATCGGTTTCCATTACAACCTACGGTCATCATCGTCATCAACTTAATCGGCGTCATCAGTATGTGTCCTGGTTTGGGTACTCCAGCCTGCTGCAAGAAACAAATTGCAAAACAACCAGTGAGATGAATAAGCGTTTTTCTATTTTAGACAACAGAGTCTGTTGATTTGATTTGCATAAGAGAGTAAAGCTCCATCACTCGTGCATCACCACTGTAAACATGTTTATATGTTTACTCGGCTTTAACAAATGAACGTTTCTCTGTTTCATCTGATCGGTTGGCCTCTGACCAGATGACTCATTGAGGATAACAATTCATTAGAACGGTGTAATCTAAAGTGGACCAGTGAAACGCAGCTTGCGGTTACAGCTGGAATTAGCATCATTCATCTTTGAAACCCCACTTACGGCCATCCTTTCAATGAAAGCAACCGCATTCATTTACTTTGTATTGATATTTTCGGATACAGAGAAAAGAAACGACGGGGTGAAGTGAATACATCGTTACCATTTTTTTGTTGGCGTACAATCCAGTCCTGAACTTCAAAACTACCAAGAAAGTGAACATCCCCATACGGTATATCCATGGTCACGTAACGCAATATAAGCTTACGTAAGAGGGACACAGAGAGCCGCAGTGGGAGTCGTGGATTCACGAGTTAGAGGGGATTGTGAGCTGTGTTTTTAAGGGAAATGAGTCATGTATTTGAACTGCCAGTCTTTTTGTACACAAGGAAACGGCGTACTGACTGATGGTTTGTCCTGAAAGGCCAGATAGTGTTTGTCTAACCAGATCCTCGGTGTAAATGACAGCCACTGATGGGACTTTGTTTTATGGCAACATGTACCCACCCTTTGTAAACCAGGCATCAACGTGCTGTTCCTTTGTGGACCTAATGTTTGCTTGTAAGATCTCTATGACCCCGTTCAGACCGGGTATTCACATCCATGCTGAGTGAGCCGAGATCACAAGAACATACAAGTACAGGTGTGAACGCGCCCATATGTCTCAAGATCTAATCACTCAAACAACATATATGTCATTTAAGCATATGTAAATATGTCCCCTGAATGCATTAATGACCATCTGCTGACCTGGCATCATCTGACCCGCCATAGTTTCACAGTAGACTGAAAGTACACAAACCAGATATGTCCTGCCTGTAATGCAGCCACTGCAGTTAACCTCAGCTGTCACATAAGTGCAGTGGACTTTATATGCCATAAAGAAGGGGGCTGCAAGAGGGAGGGCCACGTATCTGAATACTGTACTTAAATGCAGTGCAGGACTGTCCAGGACCTCAGAAAATGTCCATTTTGGAATTTGCTGTAGATTCAATTCCAGGGGTTTTAATTATGTTCATGGTTGTTGGTTATTAAGAAGGCGGTTTAACTGAGATGCAAAGGTTGTTAAAGGCAAACATTCTTTTTTATTTTGTACTAGCTCACGCTGTATTCCATTAGCTCTTTTAAAACTGGAGTCAGTGCTTGGCGTGCCTGGCACCGCGGCTGGAAAGGTCTCCATACTAATCTTTGCTCTGTGTTTGTTTATGTAGAGACAAGCCTAATTAGCGGTAATGAGCTTCCTGTTGGACTGATAGAGGGGGAAGAGATAAAGTAAAGAGTTAAAGAAAGACGGGGAGAAAAAGAGGAGGGGTCTAGATTTGTTTTCATCCCAGGTATCCTAGCTATCAGTGCACTCTTCTTCTGATTGGGTAAAGGTCAAAGGCCACGCACGGTATTCATTAGACTGGCTGAGAGCTGTTTATGTGATTTATATTCAGTGCAGGCTTGGGAGCGCCAGGCAACGGGTCTTATTTTCATGGTTTCACTGCATCCTTACGCAATGTATTTCCTTGCATTCCAGGTATATAAGTTGTGCAGTGACACTTTTGACTCTTACGACCAGCACTACGGAAGGGCACTGGTGAAGGACACTATTCAAGACGGTGAGTGTGTGGAACATCTGACCAAAGGTTTGAACAGGGCACCGATTAATATCATATGTGAGATTCTGATAATGAACACAATTAATACGCAGTGAGGAGCAACGCTGTATTTGCCGAGTTCAGTCCATTTTTGTGACCCGTGTCGCAACATCTGGAAATACCAGTAAAATGTGCATATTCTCTACCATAATAGAATATTCTACATGGGACTCACGAGTTGTAAAGGAATCTCCCTCCCTCTCCCTCCTTCAGGTCTCGCGAAATTCTTCCACAATGGCGTTTGTCTGAGAAAGGATGCGGTGTCAGCCAGCATCTACAGGGTGCAGCAAATCCTCCGCTGGTTTGAGTCTCAGCACCAGCTGGCCTTCTACGCCAGCTCCCTTCTCTTCGTGTACGAGGGTCTCCCCTCGTCTTCCTCCTCGTCATCCTCCCTTTCCTCCCTTCTCAGCACGCCGTCCCTCAGCCCGACAGTGGCGAAACCTGCCGCGCTGTCGCCGCCGGTTGACGGACGTCCCAGGGGAGACGGGAAGGCGAGACAGGAGGCGATGGGGCGGGAAGAGGACGTGACTGAGTACAACAACAACAATATCCAGGTGGTGGTACCCTGGGACTACAGCCTAGCCACCATTTACACCAATCACAGGAAACATGGCCACTGCGCCAAGGATCATCTCCAGGGCAACAGTGGAGCCAGCGAAGCTGCGGAGACGACGGCCAGACCGGTGTCCGGAGAATACATCTCTCAGTGTCAGGAAGACAACTCCACGTGGAAACGGACAGGCGAGCCCCTGCAGCCACCGAACGGCAACGGAAACAAATCACAACTGGATAGGAAGGCAGTGGAGGCGGAGAGGGGGGAGGCAGGGGAGGAGCCGAAAGGACAGGGGCACGGCGCGTCGGAGGGGAGTGGTCGGGAGATGGAAGTGGAGGTGAGGATGATCGACTTTGCCCACGTTTTCCCAAGCGAGAGCCGGGATCGCGGCTACGTCTACGGCCTCAAACACCTGCTGACGGTGCTGGAGCAGATCCTGTTTGACGCTGCCTAGGGCTCTCAGCGCTCCCTCTTGACCTATGAAGTGAACCACCGTCTCCTCCCGGCCATCCCGCCTCCTCTCTTAACAGAGGCTCCCCAGAAAAGACAGGGGGGAGACTCAAAGAAGTGAAGATTAAACCTGAACCATGATCATCATGATGATGATGATCATCGTCATCGTCATCGTCGTCATCATCCTCATCCTCATCCTCATCCTCATCCTCATCCTCCTCCTCCTCCTCCTCCTCATCTCACCTGATTGTGATGGTCCGTCTGTCATGCGTGTGTGTGTCTGCAGAGTGTGTGTGGGGTCAGCAGCATCACATGCACCAATCAGTCCACGAAGGCATTACAACCCTGTACTTAAACACAACACCATCCTCAGCCACATGATTTACTGAAGCTCGACCAGGCTCCGCGTTAGCCGACTTAAACTCTAGTCCCTTGGGAGTGCATTCAAATCCATTTAAAACCGTACGTCAGCATATATATAGATATAATTAGCAGTAGGCCAAATTGACAGTGAAACAATAGGAATTTGTTCACCAACAGTGATTTTCTCGATGCCAATTTCTCCCAATAGTGACCCTTTCGTACCTGTCTGCGACAAATGTATGAGGGCCACAGTGTAATGGTAATATATGGACTTACTAGTGTTTCACAACAATGTGAATCAAGTCCTTACACGTTTCAGTTATTCTACAGATGCCATCATTTAAGTCTCAATATCTTTAAAATGTACTTTATACTGTATGTCAATATCGCAATAGAAAAGGACTTGTACTGTGATGGATGATACATCCATTATCTCCCAGTATAATCTTTAACCTATGTGTTATGATAATCTCAACTCAAAAGTTTCAAAGTCTTTCAACTTCATCATGAAGCAGTCAGAGAGAGGGAGAGAGAGAGTTGTGGTGAGGCTGCATTGAAAACTACCTTAACTACAGCAAGTGTTAGACATAGCACAGTAAAATTTCATTCTGACATCCAAATCCTGGCTTACACACTGTTTACATCGATGTGGTGGAGTAAGGCTCATGGTGCACTGCAAAGACGGACACAGATGTCCCCTTCAGTGTTATATTCGGTCAATTTGTTGTTCGTCCTTCTGTGAGCATTCAGTAAAACAACAAGACTGCAGAATGTTGAGGTTTAAGTCAGGTTGTCATTTTGTTGTTTCGTTTAATCCACTGTCTACAGGTATCTAACTCAGGTAAATTTACTGTAAAAATGTTTAATATTACTACTACTATTGTCCTTCAAGTTGATCCTCATGCTGTCGATTTTTTTCAGCTGTAAATGATTGTTTTATATAGATTTGTGTTTTCTCATGATTGACCTTATCTCATTCTCTTAATCCTGCAATGAGCTTACATACATTGTATTGTCTTTTACTATGGCTGTCTTAATTGTTGTACATGTCCGGCTGCCAAATCACCTCCCTTTTTCCGAGGCCTGTGCTCCTTGCCGTGCTTTTTGCCGTGGACATCGGCCTATATATACCATGAGTTGCTTTGTGATTTCAAGTTATTGTAATGTATTGAACTGAGTTGTAGCTAAGCAACAATTGGAAAATCCAGTTTCCTTCCTCAATTCAGGAGAGCTAATTATCAGGATGTTTGTGGGGCTTGTAAAGAAGCGACATGGTTGAAGTACAATATGCAGTGATTGGTAGACGTGACAAAATTTCCCCCCAAGGGTTTTAAGATTGTAGTAAAAAGATTTTTGAGCCATGCTGCTATTGAGATTCTACTGATTGACTCGCTGCTAAAAAGGGAAAGACAGCAACTGAATGGTTTTATGTTTTATGTTTTTTTTAGGGGTTGTTCGATGCAGTTTTGGTCTTGGATCAGGTGGATGTCAGAGTTGTGGTTCCTAGTGAAGCAGGAGTCAACACTTTTAATTTGACACAGATTTCAGGCGGCTTAACAGGCTCATTAGTCATATTCTGAAGGGATACAGACTGTATGCTGTGGACACTAATAGTCTCATACCATATGTGTTAAAGGTGGAGCGTAATCGTATATGGACCAATGCTTGTTCCATTGACACCATTGTAATTCCTGTTGCTGTGATGGATTTTTGGAAACCCACAGCCAACATGCTTGTTTGTCCTTAGATTTGAACTTTTTTGTCTCCTCGAGAGTTAACACAGCATCTCATGTTCTATCAAAAATAATTACCTATCCCACATTCCCCCCACAGATCCCCACATTCCAGACATTTCTGACACATGGCATTGCCTTCACTTGCATATTGCGTTGGAGTGAATGCTGCGTATCACCAGATGTAGCTGAAAGCTATGGAAGTGATGAGATACGATTATATTCCGTTTATTTTCCGTGGATTTAGTTTGCTCAAGTTCTGTTAGGTTGTGAAATGACTATACTCAACATTTTGACATGTCATGGTCACATTTCCCATTGAATATGCCCATTGATTGGTTTTTCAATTTGTTTTCAAATGTGTTAACTAATATGCACCTCTAATCTCAGAAATGTAACGTAGGGACAAACAGTACTAAAGTTGTGGAGTTCATTTCCCTTCAGTGTTACCTATGTAATGAAAAGTTCTGTCGGACCGCTCTCTGTTTTCCCACACCAGGACAAATGCAACAGACTTTAATCAACGCTTTTTGCTTTCTGATCCTTAAATCCTAAGCCGTTGTATTTGTGCCTCTGTCTGGATTTTAGGGTTCTTTATAGGTTTACTTCAACCTCTGCCCTCTACACTAACAATAGAGCTGCTTTAAAATGTACTGCTAAATCTCACTGCCCCAGTAGGCCTCAAACCCGCTTTAAACAATAATATGCACAGGCCTCTGCAATTTTTAATGTATGAATATGACAAGAAATCTTAATTTTTGATCAAATCTAACATTTTTTTCTAAACCAAAAGAGACTTCTAGCTATCAGAATATATTTTCTCGAACGTATCTTTAAGAATAAAAATAAAATTGATAATTTGTCTGAAGTACGTTTAGGCATTTTTAAGGGGATATTAGCAAGAGTTAGAGAAGAATTTATTTTTTTAATCACTGCCTTATTTTCTGTTCATGTCTCTCTGTCATGTTGTTGTTGTGTTTGAAATATGAATTATTGATCATTCTGGCAGCTTTGTGAATCTCCTCTCAGTTTCTAGTCTGTTGTATTATGGCTAACTAACATCAGCTTATCATGTATTTGCAAACAGCATTGTTTAATCATTAAGTGGCCTGCAGTGACTATTTTACTTTAGCTCTCAGTATCGGTTGTGTACACATCAACTGATGTTATTGAGACATTTTGTCTCAACATTGTTTCTCGGATAAACTGAATGTTGAAAAGATTAAATGAAAGCTCGGCTGCTGATTCCATTTAAAATAAACACAGGAGGGGTTTTTACATGTTGATCCCACATCTTTCCATGACACTTTCTGTCTCCCTCTTATGTTTTAAAATCCCGTTTTTAATGAAATTGTTTGAGTTCCAAACTGAATACACATAAAAAAAAAAAGATAAAGCAGACATGATGCTCAGTATGAAACCAGCAGCCTGCCACTGGAGTGATAAAAAAATCATTTAGTGAAATTATCAATCAAAAAAATACTAACATTTAATGCATGACAATTTAAAGATCAGTAAATCATTATTCCAGGTATTTTACGTTATTCTTTAGTCTTTAAATGATCAGTGAAATCAAAATGAGTACGGTAGTCAAATGTAATGTTTGTGTTAAATGGATGAAAACATGCATAAAAACCTTTTGGTATATTCTCCTGTTGGAATCACAGCAAAACAAAACTTGTGACAGGTGGCCAGCAAATTTAATGTTTAACGTGAATATTTATCATATAAAATGTTTGGAACAAAGTATATAATCTCTGGATGCAACTTTACGCATATACTGGAAATAAATGTGACACCATAAAGTTCTAGTTATGGGACTTGATGTAATGCGAAAACATTCACTGCTCAGACTGCATCATATGTGTCAGCAGAACTTCTTACACTGACCCATGATAATCCAGAGTGAGATTACTATTCGAGTCCAGCAGAGGTCAGTAGTAGTGAAAGTGTTGCTTCACCTGCTTACCTGACCTTTCACAACTGACAATTAACATGCAAATTGTCACATTTTCAATGAAGTAGTCAAAGTGAACCTGGAATTGATCTGATTCTATTTTTCTCTCTGTATGTGCTGTTCTCATTTGTTTACATTTAAGCTGCCCTCATCATGACCAGAAAAAGACTTAAAGGTTTCTGTTTAGTTTTTGTCACGTGTCTGTCTCTCTTTCTGCAGACAAATTTCAAAAAATCAGTGCACCAAATTTCAAACAATACCTGGCCAGTTCTAGACCACTGATCACAAACTGTGCTGTTCATTACTAGAACCTATTTTCAAAGCATGCTAGACAGTGTACTCAGTAAAATCTAACAATTCTATATAATCAACTCTTTTTTTATGGTTATTGCTGTATTTGGATGTGTCTCTTAATGATTTATTTAACTTACTAGTATTAGGAAATTATAAATTGACTTAATGTCCAGCTTGATTCAGACATCATGAGTTTCACTTTATGAATTATAGTTTAAGTAAAAAATTGTGCACAAAGCCACATTATTTTTAAACATTTAACAGTTGTAAAGAAAACTAGTAAATCTAGAAATCTTCAAATGTATTGAATGTTTTCGCCTCGACATATTGACTATTCAATAACTTCTTTGTTACAATTGAAGTTTATAGATTGATATTACTATCCTAAATGTAATATCACAATTGAGAAATTAAGAACTTAAATTAGGGTTACAATACATTTATTTAATTACAAATTCATTTATAAATATATAAAAAATAATTGAAATAACTTATTCTAAAATTGGCAATAAAGGCTATTTTAAACCTAACCTTGGAATATATATTTTTTAATTCTGAATTGATTTATGAATTTGTAAAGGAAGAACTGACCATTTACTTTGACTAAATAAAAAAAAAAAATACGGAGCACCATGATAAACCTGAGCTAAAAAAGAAATTAATTAATTTAAAAATTTACTAAATTTGCTGGCCATTAATTGTAATTATTTTTTTATTTTTATTTTTTTATAATCTGTCAATACACGACCCTTAAAAACATAAAATAATAGATCTATTTATAGATAAATCTTTTTCTGTTCAACATCAGTCTTAATCATTATTAAATAATAAGAAAAATGGGTAACAGTAACTTGATATTTAAATGGGTTAAAATAGAAATGACCTTTGTGAAGTTACTTGATGTTTACTGTTTATGGCTCATCTCAGCCTGAGAAGATTTCTCTAGAGTCTAATATGAAGGCTCTGAAACAACTTAAAAAATTGACCTTTCAGAGTTGAAAAACGGAGGTCGTCTTGGATTTGAAGGTCAAAAATAGGAACAAATCACGACATCAATTATGCATCACTCAATCCAGAAGGTCCCAGAAACCATGAAATGTTAAGCATAATCTTCAACATGGCAGATGGTAGTCAATTTGGATTTAGGGCTCTCCAGGGTTTAGCCCACATTTTTCTAAATTTGTTTCCTCATTTGTACTAGTACTTTATAACATTTTATGTTTTTTTTGATGACTTGTAGTGCGTGACACTGGTTTGGCGTGTGCAATCTTGCTTGGCCTGTGGGACAAAATGTGTTTGACCCTCATCGTCCCCATTTATTCTATGAGCTTGTTTGTCAGCTGTGTGGATTTAATATAGATATTTTAATATAGATTTTTAATTATGTATTTATCCCTTTATTTGAGCTTACTGCCTTATTTAATCAGGTTAAAAAATAAAATTATGTTGCTGTTCTCGTTGAATTAATAACACTTAAATTGATGTACATGAAATTAAAAATATCGAATATGAAATTTTACAAAAATGTTTATATATAAATGCTGACTTTGTCTGGGGTCAAAGTTAAATACTTTTTTCAAACAAGTAGCCCTTCTTGTTACTCAGAGCCATTGACTAAGCTCCCCATTGACTTTTTCAGATTCATTTTTTTACACTTTTTTAAATATTTTTGGATAACATACTATACTTTTTCATGATCAAATTCGGACGACATACTACACTATGACGTTTTTTGCCACATTTTGGATGCCATACTACACTATGACATTTTTAACTTATTTATCCACCTCCACCATAACTTGCATTTTGAAGTCTTTTAAAATGTTTTGCCTTTTTTGCCATCTCTGAACGACATACTACATACTACATTCTTCGTCAAGTTTTGGAAGGACATACTATGCTACGACGTTTTTTCACTTTTGTCTTTTTTTCACCTCTGTCATATATTTCTGATGTTTTTATGCATCTTTTGACATTTTTTCACTTTTTTGATTATTTTTCTTATATATTTTCATTTTCATTTTCTGAAATTTGTAATGTTGGTTAAAGAGTTTGGCTGACCTTATATACTAATATCTTTTAGGACATTTTTGGTGATTTTGACATTTGATTGGTTACATTTTGGACAACATAATACACTATTTTTGTGAAATTTTGAACAATATTCTACACGATGGTGTTTGTTTTGTTGAAAGAAGGTAAAAAAGCATTTCAACCTGATTTGCTTACATAAGCATAATGAACACAGGAAATCTGACTGCTGTTCAGTGGATACATTTTATTGTGTAACAGACAGAAGACACAAACCTGAGGAGACAGGTTGTTCTTATTAGTCTTCTGAAACATAGGGCAGAGTCTCATATTGGTCAGCATGCCAGAAATCCTCCGTCCACAGGCAAAGTGACTCCATTAGTCATGCTGCTCTTATCACTAAGCAGGAATAAAATACTGTTCACCACGTCCTCCACCTCTGCACACAAACGCACAGGAAGTTCAGTTAATACTTGGGCTGAACACATTTATAAAGTGCATGTATGTGCACAGCATGGTTGTCGCACAGTGCTGCCATACAGCCAGGGACGTTTCAAGACACTCTGGGGGCCCCAGGCAAAACAAAACATTAAAAAAACGAAGCTTTTGACAGCAGGCAAGTACCATGGGGGCCACTATAAGGGGGTTCCTGAATGGGTCATTGCAGTGCCCCCTCATGGCAAGTAGTTATAGGAGCTTTCAGGTTGTCGTTGCTGTGGACCAATGTAAAAAGCCGTCTTTGGGGGCCCCCTTCTAGCTCGGGGCGCTAGGCAATTGCCTAGTTTGCCTGCCTCGTTGTGACGCCTCTGCATACAGCATAGATACTGTACAATAGCAATAGCACACACACTTTTTTGTCCTATTTAGTCAAACTGTTTTAGTTATATATTTGATTACTCTGTTTGGCTGCAGATAAGTCAAAACCACAAAGACAATAGATGAGTTAACACAGTCTTGATACGGTCCAGCTCCGACCAAGACATTTCTTGACGACTGGCACTCCAGTTATAAGAGAGCAATACTGGTAACCAGTCTGCGGTTTCACCAGCCTATCACCTAATGCATGGTGCGATTACCCTGGACATTCAGCTTTAGGCAATACACAAAGACAGCTAAGCTATACCGTGTTTTCAGCTTAAGTGTCTCTTTCCCATAGAGCGTGGCTGAGATCACCACGGTCACCTGCACCATCCTGCTTTACTAAGGTCAACAGTGGATACAGCTTGCTGTCTCACCTGCGAAGTGGCCAAGAGGGATACGGGACATCATGGGCTTGGCTTTTTCGGGGTCACTCCAGGCTTGACGACCCATGTCAGTCATCACCACTGTGGGGTTCACGCTGTTCACACGGATCTGATGGCAACACAACACTGGCACATAAGTTCAAATTGTTCCAACACTCAGTCAATGAGAGCTGACTTTGTAGTCTAACATCTCATCGGAATGTAATTTAATGTTCTTTTAACAGCATGTACAAATGAAGTGAATTAAATTGGATTCTATTAATGCAGTATACAATCTGCAATGTTATATTTATAGTGTAGCAGTAGGACTAGCAGCAGTGATCATAGTGAACTGGTTTGGTGAAAGAATAAAATAAAAGATGACATGACACTTTACTGATTCCAAACAGATAACAGATTGAATAATGAATTTAGATCAAATCAAATATATACAGTATAATTAACGAACAAGATATGATGATAACAATTTATAATGTGAATGTATTGACATTCGCGTTGAACTGCATTTAATATGTAATTTTTTACAGTCAGTGAATGAATATAAACAGTCTCGTCCAATATAAGGACCTATTATAGAGTAACAGGAACTCAGGAACTACGTGTGTTACCACTTGGATGATTCAGGGCCCTTGTAATTTGCTCTTTAAACTGCATCCAGTTCTTACAGCCGAAATACTAAATGAGAAAGGCTATATATGTATTGGGATGCTCCACTTAAGTAAGCCAAAAAAAATAAATGTGATGGTACCTGGTGGGGTCCGAGCTCCAGAGCCATCACTTTAGTCAGCATGTCCAGGGCTCCTTTAGTGGCACCTGAATAGATATAGGGACACCGAGACAGAAACGACAGAAAACTTTTCTAGTTTTTGACACTCAACCATTTTCATTTAGCAACTTCCAAAACTGAAGTCCCCTTTTTTGTGTGCTTGAGGTGAATGTTGGCACAAGGCTGTTGCCCTCTTACTCACAGTACATAGCATGCTCTCTGAGGGCACATTGTGAGGCCTGGCTGGATACATTGACAATGGAACCTCCTGATCCTCTGGCTTTCATTCCACGGGCCACCATCTACCCAGAGAGAGAGAGAGAGAGAGAGAGAGAGAGAGTGTGGTTTTGTCTGATTTGGCTGAAGCAGTTGAAATATTGTTAGATCTATTTGTCTTGTTCCGTCATTATAGCTGCTAAAGCTATATTGTATTGTACATAGCTCCCCGAACATTAAAGCTGTGTTAATTGTCAATGTTCTGATATTAAGAAATAAATTAGAAGAGAGCTGTAAATTGCAATTTTAAAGATTTGGAACAGGACTCAGGCCAGCACGTCAAGCAGATTGGTGTCATCTCATAGCAATATAACTAACTGGAGACGTGCAAAAGTAAAGGACCCCGGAAATGATCCTCGAGGTACACGTTGGAGGAGGTCGTATTTCTTTCTGGAAATAACAACCTGTTTGGTAAGGACAACGTTTAAACAACCTATGTTTTGTATAAAGATCAGAAGGGTCAGGAAACACCAAATGATTTGCTCCGATCTTGAGTCTTTGAAGTAAGTCTCTAAATTGATGTGAACGTAAGCTGTAGTGTAGTGTAGTGCACACTTTAAGTGTGGTAATATGGTGTTTCTTTTATAAGCTCCATTATCTTACCTGGGACACATGCAGCACAGCTTTCACATTCAAACTGAATGACCTGAAAATGAAAGACTCCACATTACTGACTGGCACACGATTCTCACATGATGGGCACCAACATTTTTGTTTTTAAAATATTATATTCAATTGAATCTGTGTTATTAATTCAAAAAGAACAGCAACACAATTAAATATTGTTTTCCATGGTGACTTAAGCCATTGCAATACACCTTAGGTGAGTAGAAGTATAACCTGATTAAATAAGGTGGTAAGCAGAAATAAAAGGAAAGATTGCAGATTAGGCCCAATGAGGCAAATTGTTATTTGTGAATCGGGGGAAAATTGAGGCCACATAAATTGTGTAAATGAGCACTGCAGGCCAAGGAAGATGGCACACACTAGCCCAGTGTCACACACTCCAAGTAATACCCACGGCAACCCCGTTAAGGCACTGCACACCACAAGCGGCACTGCAAATGTAATCACACCCTGAATCCGCTGGCCCTGCAGCCCGGCTCCTTGTTCTCACCGTCAGCAGTGCTAAACAGCTTACATGCTGCTTCACCTCTGATTCTACACTGTGCTGTGTCTTTTGAATATTTTCGAGGGGAAACATAAAAGGCATATAGTCACATTCATCTTACTTGTCAAATTGGTCCGGTGTGACCTCCAGAAATGGCTGCAGGTTGGCGTAGGCGGCGTTGTTGACCAGCAGGTGGACGGGGCCGATGTCCCGGAGCGCTGCCTCCGTGGCCCCCCAGTCTGCCAGGTCCACACACACCGGGGTGATGGATGCACACTGAGAGAGAGGGAGACAGAAGCGGACGTGTTGGTGCTGAAAAAAATCCGACGGAGTGGGAAAACAGGGAGGTGTAAATGTGATTCGTTACATACATTAATACAATGAATAATGCATGTAATCCAACAGAATCATGTACATTGGGGAAATAAAACATATACTATGATACTACTGTCGATTACACTTTGGTGACGAAAACTAAATGAGGAGAGACAACACAGATGATAAACAGGGGTGATACCTCCTGCATTAGACTGTCCAGGTCAGCCTGTGTGCGCGTGACCGCTGTGACCTCCGCCCCACAGCGTGCCAGAGCCAGAGCTGTGGCCCTGCCAATCCCTGAGACACAAAACATCCATAAACACAAAGACTTATTACGGAGTGGATATGTGGCCGTGACACCAGAGCTGACACACACATACACACTCACACACATTCCACACATGTCTCAGCCCATGCCAAAACTGCCCTATGTGAGCAAAGCCTTTTATACGATTTTCTCAATGTGTGTGAAGTGACCAGGACTCTTTAAGTGTATGTAGATCAGTTCACATTTGAAATTCACATTTATTATCACCACCTCAGCTCCTATTAGCTAATGTTGCGTCACACTTATAACTAATAATTATTATGCAGGATATAAAAATTCAATAAGTGGTGTATGAAATGTGAAACATTGCGGTTATAATCATAAAGAATTTGTGAGCGATCCTCTCTAGGAAGACATATTTTATATCCTTATATTATTTTACTATTTTGCCATAATTATCTGTGTATACAACAGCATATACTTATGGGTGTCCAAGGGAAGAGTTGCATTAATGAACACATGACAGCTTGTACAATGATATTTTGTGCTCGAAATGTAACATGGGGAGAAATAAAATATTACCTTTCTACCTATATCTTTGAGGTTTGATGAACAATCTGAGAATGGAATAAATCACGTATGCCCAAAAACTATGAGTAAAATTCATATTCAAATTTATATTACAAAGTCTTCCACAAGGCAGAAATTAGGCAGAAAGGGTTTTGTGTAAGGCTGGGTTCTAAAGGGAACATGGGCGACATAATGCAGAGGAATACAGACTCTATTGCTGTTCAGACAGTGCGGCACAGCCGTCCATCTCAGCCCGAATATGATCTAATAAAGTATGTCCATGGCCTGCGGTTCACACAGTAGCCTGTGGGTGTCAGTGTTGAACACTCTTAAAACTTCTTGTGGGGGTATTTTTTTTTCTATTGTTGTGTTGTGTTTTTTTGTCTTTTACCTTTTCCAGCACCGGTGACCAGGGCTCGTTTACCGGCAAAAGATATTTCCATGGTGGGTTGCGTCGCAGGTCCAACCTGGACGAGGATACAGACTTAAAGAAACCGACATCGGTCACGTGACTCCTCCAAGTGCGTCTGTAGTCAGCAGAATCGGGCTAAACTTCGGCTGATCAACCCTCGCAACATCGGATCTAACACGTGTTTATGTGTCCATGGATTCAAACACCATTTAACATTGTTCGGTCAATGCGTAGGTAAGGACTCACCAACAGCAGAGTAGGGCCTGCGGGAACCAGCTGGGTCCGTGAGCTCAAAGTTTAAACCTCTACACACTACGCGTGTGTCTTTCTGAGTAGTCCTGCAGTCACCGTGAACACTCCCAAACCACACTTTGTGTTGCAGGGTCAGTGCATCCGCAGAACAACGCGTGTTTGGTCCAGGAAGGTTTAACCGTGTGGCGTTTTTTTTCGGTCCAGGAAACCGGATGCCGTATCTGTTCGATGAGCATTATTAAGTAACAATAATTGTATTTCTGTATCTTGGTTAATACTTTAACCCCTTATATGAAATCAAGTTTCCACTACTGCCATTCAATCACAATCAAAGTAAAAAAATAAATAAATGTTTCTCCATAATTGTAAATTATTGTAATTTATTGTAATTCCCTAAAGCTGACCTGTATCCAATCCACTGGATGACAAAGTGTAAGGGTTTATATAAACAAATGTTGGCACACAACAATCAAAATATACAATAAAAAGTTTGCCATTGATGCCTGACCTTGTGGACCAATCAAATCATTTGATGGTGTATTACTTGTTTCTCCAAAATCACATAACACATAATTATAAAACAAAGAGTTTATTTTATTTAAAAATGTGTATATTGTCCTTAAATTCTGAAATGACCCATGTACATACAGCATACAGTGTGGTCCAATGCCTACCAAAATGTTTAAAATAAAAATATCAATGTTTTATCTATCACATAGCATAATGCACAAACAAAAGCAGCAGGCCTGCTGCTGGAAATTACGAATGAAAAAAACAAGCTTTATGAAAAAGGTCACAGGTTAAAAAATTAATTATAATAAGCAACACCATTTAAGATGAACGTGAAAAGCTTTTGACTCCTACATATAAGGCTTATTTAAACATGCATGCTTACCAGTTTACCTAGTTGGTGTGACCACAATATAATTTCCTAGATGCAGTGCACACGCTTGTCTTACTATTGTTGTGAGGACATTCATTTACAGGATACAGCAGATAAGGTGCTACAGGATCAGCACCTTATCATCACAGCTAAGGGCCTGACCCCACCATAACCCTAATATAAAAAGGCCCCCAAAATAAATACAATAGCTATTTCATTCCTGCATGTTCGCAATGATTGCTGTACTGCCACAGTTTAGTCAAAGTATAATTGTGTTCTGCTCTGTGATCCAGATAAAACCAATTCAACAAATTCAGCATTCCACGACTCCAAAACTGTGGCCGCTCTGCAAGTAAAGATTCGAACTCGGAGAATGCAGAAAGATTTTATTTTTAAAACAATGTAATACGTGAACGGAAGAAGAACTTCTCTCACACAGGGTCGCTCACTGGCCTGCAGTGAGACACAACAGTTCTGCATTTAGTCTTGTTTGGCAAAAAAAGGCAGAAAGCTATTTAAAAACACAAATCATTTTTAGAGTTACAAATACTGCTGCTGGTTTGTGTACCATGAGTAGGTCCACAACAAAACTTTCACATCAAACTCAAACAGTGGCCTGGATCTGAAAAAAAAATAACAGTTGCACAAATTGAATGTACTGATCACTCAAGATAAAAAGGGTCTATGACCTCACATGGATCCTGGGGCCCATACTTATAAAAGTCACACAGGACAAAGGCAAGGATTGGTGTTGACCTCAGGTTACCACTAAACAATAGGTCAGGGGTCGCTGAGTAGATCAGAAACCATCCTCTAGGCGCCTTTCATTCCTTTTGTCATGGCAAACATTTTTGAGACATTCTCTGGCTCCACCCGCCGAGGTGAAATGGAGCAGTTTGAAAAAAATAATCACAAATTCGTAAATGGCAGGGACATTCAAAGACCCATCTCGTGCCACAGACACAGTGATCCTTGGTATGGCAGTTATCCTGGTTTTATCTTACCTTTACCTGTTACATTTGCAACCACACCGACACGTTTCCTGTCCCTTCCTGCACATCAACACATCACAACAGGACATTTTACCAGGCAGTTTTGGTCTGACTGCTCGGTCTTTAAGTGACCACAGATTTACTGTTTACACCAACATAAGCCAAACTCACTTATAAACCAACACTAACATGTAACCACAGCCAGTAACTTAAATAGAAGTAACACGATCAAAGTAGTGCAAAACCATAAAAATTAGCCGGCTGACACGTGAAGAAGTTATTTGGCTGAGAAGACGAGGGGCAGAAGGGTTAGAATAGGCTGAGAACAATGTCCTCAAACAACATCTGAACCAACATGCGTGTATCGTCAAGTGTCTCAACATAATGTTATTAATGACAGCGAAAGAAGAAAAATGCACATTTTGATGCATGTGTCTCAGGCCCATTGAAAGTACTTCAGACATTTTTCGTCACAACGATTGTGGGTTTACACAGACTTTGGGGCACCCCATCAACAATACGAGAACATGGAAATTAACAAGAAAGTCGAGTAGGTGATTTGTTGGGGAGTAGGAAATGACACTGTGGGATCCTTCACATTCTGTAGCCTGAAGAGGTGCTCCTAGATTAGGTGCGTGGCACTGGTGCGTACAGTGACATTTTGCAACTGACACAGCCTCATTGGTACAGCCAAAGAAAACACGCTAAGCTGGAGACTTGCATAGTCACCCACAACCATGGTACAGCATTAGTGATTTTCTTTTTTTTCAGACTTACATGACAATAATACTTTTGTGGCTCTGGCCAGTAAACGAGCCCAGCTAGCTACTCTACGAGTATACGAGAAACCACAGTGGATAGAGCCAAAGAATTGCACTACTATTTCCTTCTCCCTGCCTTTGGCCAGCTCAATACTGGTTTAAACTGGCTCCCTCCAAGTATTGCATCACAGTCACCCATTTGCCAATGAACATAACTTTGAGTGTGTGTCCACAGTTAGCAATCGGTCTGGGTTTCATCTTTTCCACTTCATGACTCCGTCACTGAGCTTAAGAAAACCTTCCACTGCGGTTGCAACTTTACCAAGTCGAGTAGCAACAATATGCCGTATTCCTGTATAGTCTATCATGCGCCCTGTCATACGAGCACTCGAAAAGCAGGAAATAACTTTGTAGGAAGTTTCATCAACATTATTTCCCATTTTGGGTCAATTTAGCAACTTAGTTGCAGTGATGACTCCTGACCGTAGCAGCAAAGTGCTCTGAATATTGTTTTATGCTTCATTTGCACCTGGTACACATGACTGGGAACAGCTCCCATTATTATTAAACGCTAAAGGCCAAGGCTTACAATTACTCTGTGTAAAGTATTATAGGAGCAGAGAACGGTTTCACGCCTCAGGACGGTGTCTTCTGTATATTAATACCCACAGCATTTAAAGCCAAGTCACACACCAGCACCTTGTAAAGTGATGACTTGCACAATTTCTACATAGTTGCCATGACATGAGTCTAAGTTATCATGGAGACTGTTGCCTTACAGTGCAGGTCAACACTGCTGTCCGACTTGGTAATCAAAGCTAAAAAAAAAATGGAAAAAACTAGTATTCTAGATTCTTACAGCCATGAACAACAGAAAAATGTAATTCTTTGGTTCCACCTGCTCGATGAGTTCTTCATTCAAATGTTCCTTAGACTGAAACTGTGCAATCACGACGCATGAGGTGAGGCTTCTCTGGGTAAAAGGCATCAACTTAATGATAGTTAAGTATTCACAGGTACACATAGTGGGAGCCAAATGTGGCAGAATGAGGGCGAAGGTCCAGCAGGTGTCAGTGGGACCGGATGACAACTCAGTGACTTTCAGTGTTTGTGGTGAGCTTTGAGTTTTGGACACCACTCAGTATCTGGGTACAGAAGGCAGTGGACCGTCTTAAACCTGCAGGATGAAAAATTGACCGGAGTCAGGAAAAGGAACACATTTCATGAGTTCAGTAGATGTTTCTAAGCCAGTGGCACTGTGTAAATTAAATGTTTTATTATTACGAATTGGAAGAATGGATACGAGTAAACAGTGTAGTAATGATCAATTCAATTATAAACAAACAAATAATCAAAGTAACTGCATATTTTGTTTTTAAAGATAGTGCTAGTCAGGTTCTTGTTTCAATTTCAGATATGTCCTTGACTTACCTTAAGCTTACCGTTTCCTAAGTAGTACTGCTCCAAAGTTGATGTCACAAAAAGCATATTTACATATCATACTGATATGTATATAAACCAAGGGTTGAGCACTTTTATGTTTTACCTCGTGGGGTCTTCAGCCAGTGAAAAACCACCGAAAATGCTGACCACATTTCTTCTGTTCTCGAAGCCTCCGTAGCTGAGAGTCACCTGTTACAGAACAAAGACGAGTTTAAGCTCCACCGAAAAACATAACCAGGAATATGATGTTGACATTTTAATGTCAACCCCGTTGCAAGCCTTTGAATAGCCATTATTCAAGGATGATTTGGAGTCAACGCATTTTAATGGTAAAGGTTTTCCTAGTGTCATGTCATACCATATAGAACATACATATACACATCAAATAAATACACATACAGAACACACGCGTTATTCTCACCTGCTGCAGCACAGAATCCGTTGGAAGTTTCCGCAGGTTCTCAAGGTGAGAGTGGAAAAGGTGTGTGTGTGTTAGGGAGACCTCTAACAAAGCCTCGATGATGTAGCCGATGGTGCAGTCGTCAGGGAGTCGGATCTTCTCTGCTGTGCTGATGAAATTTCCCAAACTGACACCACAGGACAGAGTTAACCCAACAAGCCTACCACAGAGTGTGTCCACACTTACAGGCCCAGGCTCACTTTCTTCCTAAGGGCTGGGTTATTCTTATAAAAAAAAATACAACTAAAACTGAAAAACTAGTAAACATTTGTTTGGTCCACAATACCACAACATGTAGCTTCTGGGATTCTCTTGGCTTCAAAGACAGCTCAATAGCTGGTATTGGTTCAGAGAGCAGGAGAGTCCATGACGTACCTGGCCCAGGGGCTCATTTTTAGTGCCAGACCTCTGCTGATACAGAAACCTGCTCCGCCCGTGGCGAACCAGAACTTAACAGACACCTGAAAAGTACCGGAAATCGGTCAGCTCGACCAGCAGATAGTTGTGCAAACATCACCCATGTTTCTTAAATGTTGGATTTAAAAAATAAAGTCATCAATCTACAGAGGGCTAACGTAAAAGAAGTAGTGAGTCAGAAAGTGCTAATAAGTTGGAAGTGGACTGACCGAGCCGTCACTCTTGACCCTCTCTGCAGCCTCTATCGGGTGATCCAGGCTGGGCCGGCCCAGGTACACATCTTGGCTGTGATGGTAAGAGGAGAGTACCCGCAGCAAAACGGGCAGTATCACGTAGTTATCATCATCCATATGGCAGAACCACCTGCAGTGCGCACACACACAAATAAACATTAGCGTGGCCACAGATAAAAGTGAACAAAATAACCATGTCATTCCCTGCCTCATGCTTTGAACATTGCGTCAGACTTCTGTTACTGTCAATTGCCATAATATTGATCAGCTGCTTTCCTCACTTGATTGAAAGATGGACGAATTGACATTTTTATGCTTGTCCAATTCTACACAATGTGGAAGTTAAGCTGCCGTCAGCTATGACGACGACCAATGTCGGTTCCATCTACCTTGGCTATCTTTTCACCAAGTATACAAATATACACAAAATCCTTTCCTTATGCTATGTAGCCAAAAATATAATCACTGAAGGTTTTGATTGTAATCGCTTAAGCCACCTTTAAATCGATCCAATCGGATGTGGCTAAATCATGATTTGTGACATCATGAAACCCCGTCTGTCACAAGCGCAGAGGGGAGAATAGGAATCACTCAATCTTCTTGTTGAACAAAGTTTTTTTTTTTGTAGCTGTAGATAACATCAGTGTGCTTAATTAGCATTTCTTTAGGTAAGGGACAGAACAGGGTGAACTCACTTTTTCTGGGACTCGATGAATTTGTCGTACTCCACAGACATCTTGCAGCACAAAGCCTGTCGGGTGTGAGCTGCTGAGCAGTTAGTGTTGATGATGTTGGCTCCTGTTGAAGAGTCAGCAGAGGACAGTGCATATTTACAAACCAACAAACAAATTCAAAAACATCCTTTAAGTTTGAGGAACTGTGTATGGTGCAAACCTGAGTGTATATCTCTATCTCCTTTGAGTTAAATAAACTAGATGAACAATTGGCTTGTTTGAAGTCCTACTCTTTATTGAAATCCTGACACACTGGAGCAAACATGTGACTATTATATGGACATCATGTATTTTTCAAAGATATCCTCTCTTTTTATGTTGGCTTTCTTCGTTCCTAGCACACAACTACATATTGTTATGACGCAAACACATTGCACAGTATGAGCAAGTATAAACGCTAAACTCTATGTCAACTATTCTGAAAATGTATATTGAATGTCTCAACCAAGCCAAAAATGTTTGCAATACATTTCTTATTCTTCATACTTGCAAGTATTATTCATATTTATTGAGATGTGTCTTTATCACTACATAATTTAGCCACACACAAAGAATAAGGACACATTTAAATTACATTTGTGTTTTCTATAAGAAACTGTGACGCATCTTACTCGTTCTCATCCGCAGCTCGTTGTCCTCACCATCGGTGAACATGAAGGTCTGCAACAGACAAAGACGCACCGTTAAAAAAAACACATAAACATGGTCCTCTACAAGCACACAATCGAGTGCTCCATTGTTTTTTCTTATTTCATGGGTACATGTGTGCAGTGACGAGACGAGCAATTCACAGAACACAGCTAATATCGGAGAAACTAAGATCACAGTGACCTACAACGCCGCATTACCCCTCATGAAATATTGTAAGTAATGGACAGTACTTAATTCCAAAGGTTGGAAGTGTGATGGTGTGCTTTACGGCAGACCTCGACAGAGACACTAAGGGATGTCGAGTGTAGAGCAGGCAAAGACACATGCTCAGTCTGTTCAGCCCTGCAGGCAGGCTGTAACTTTCACACAGTCAAAGGAGCCACTCAGTCAAAGGGGTCATTTGAGTTGACCCTGTCCTACTAATAAAAACGCCTCGGCTGTATCTTTATGGGAAGATAACTTCTCCACTAACCTACTGTAGGGTCAGAGCTACGCTGACACATTTACATAAACCACAAATAAGTATGAGCAGCTTTTAATTTTACAGGGAGTCATAATCACAGGGGGCAGAGTTTACTGACTAAGAGCAGTGGGGGGAAAAAAGACGGTGGCAGCATCTGGGAGTAAATGGTTGGTTGAGGACAGCTAATACAGACCAGACTCAAGAGTGTAGCGCTTTTACAGCAGACCTGGACTCCGAGACTGAATGGCAACTCCTTCTGGCATGAAAACCGGCTTCGTCAGCCTGTTAATGTACATTTTTCAGTGAATTTATATCACTCTGCGTCCCTGACAAAACACAAGCCTGGTTAGTGGCTAAACTTTATTTTTGTGTCCAGTATCTGCTCAATTGCACCATATTATAAGACATAAACATTATGTGCGTACAGAGACAAAGACTAATGCCACAGAACATTAAAAGCGTGAGCAAGTTAGACAATGTGTGATTTGTTTTTGTCCAGTTTGACTGACACATCACAATGCGAGTGCTAGGTTCACTCTGGTTACCTCACGATAGACGGTGCTCAAAGCATAGTAGTGTAGTGACTACTTGTGCTCTACCTGGTTCAACCGACAGTAAGTGAAAAACACTGTAGAAGTAGCACTGTAAGAAATGGTTTGCAATTGGTCAATGTTACAAATGTTACCGCAAACACATCATAAATGTACCGTGATGTACTGTGGTGATTCAACAAAGACAAACAGGTCTTGTTTTAAGTTACAGTTTGTAACAACATCATTGCACATCTTAGGAGACCTTCCTAACATAGCGCAGCAAAACAGGAGGAGAATGTAAGAAGATTCATACAATCTGCGTTTTTTTATATTAAAAACTATACACACACACACACACACACACAAGCACACACACACACTAAATGGCCAGTCAGTTTTCAACTATATCATATGGTCTGCCTTTATTGGCAAACAGAATGCTCAAATTACTCATTTATTATGGAACTGTAGTTAAAACGGTGGTGTGTGTGTGTGTGGGCGTGTGTGTGTGTGTGTGTGTCGGGATATGGCACACTCAGAGGTAAACACAAACATGCAGCATGCTGCTAAAAGTGTAATAATACCAAGGTAACCTACATAAACAACTTAATCTGATAGCAAAGCCTGTGGTTATGAGGGGTGAAATCAAGATTTAGTTTTCCATAAACACCATGTGGTTCCACCAAATACCAGCATCTAACTGCAACCACTGCGAAATATCTGGTGGTTATGAGGCAACACCCTGAAGATCATCCCAACAACAAACAGTGTGCACAGGCAAGAGCCAAATGCATCACCACATTGATCATGTGTCTCTCAGTGTGCACCAACTCAACTCCCACTCTCACCACTACCAGAAATCTTAACATTATATTTGCTGTCTGCAAAATATGCAGCTGTATCATTAAGTATCACAAACCTCAGCATCCATCTAAGATGGGGCATGTTTGTTACTAGACTGAAAAAACACTACACCAAGCAAATACGTTTGGACAGATATTATGCAATGTGATGAATAAAAACGTTGGGTTTTTTGAAAAGGAGGCCAATATGAGTCTTTCTTTATGTTTTCTTATTTGCCGTTGCTCTTAAGACTACTTTAATAAAATGACAGATAACTGCATCCCCATTTGTCACATCTTCTCTTCCATTATGTGTAAGTAGGGGTGTGAATAAATCACCCACTCCCTGTGGCAAAGCATAACTGCAGCATGGTTGTGTGGAGTTCAATGTTAGTCAAATATTACTAAGTCGCAGCCTCGACCAATGACAAACTTTGTGTGGTGGACCCCACATGGTTGTTGCTGACTGTAGTTTTTATATTGAGCCAAGACTGAGGAGACCCTAATATAAGCTATGTCTTGATATCGTTTTATTATGTCAGACATGAAAATTATTAAATTAATACAAATTATTGCTGACCCACAAAACAGAGGCTCTCTGACTCGCAGTGAATTTGAAGACATCAACCAACCCATACCACAACTTCAAACAGACTGCAAACCACAGGACTGACTGGTGTGAGTTAAGACTTCAGTAGAGCCTTTTCCTCAATGTTGCTTTCCATTGTTTACCAACTCTTCTGTGTTGCGTTTCTTCAGGTTTTAGCAGGTTGCCTTTAAAATTCTCAATTCTAAAAGAAATGGTCACCTTACAATGACGATAAACAGATAAAACTCAACATTGAAAAGCGAATGACTTAATATTGTGTACAGCTTGATAAATGACTTCAATGACAAATGGACTCATGAAAGCGTTCCTTCAATTCAATCAGAACACCAGTCATTTATCCAGTTATATAGCAATGATCAAGCCTTCAGGACAGTGCAACCCTATAAGGACCACAGTGCAGTTAAAGCTATGTGACCAACAATAAATGCAATTCTCCTTACTTGTTCTTTAGCTTGAGAAACCCAGGTCTGAATCAGCAACTCCAGTCGGGATTTGTGGTACTTCCTGGTAGTCTTCACAGCAATAAAAATGTCATTCAAATCTAATGGGTCGTGAAATATAGATCCTGCAAATCGATCGCCCTGTCGTCCAGGGAGGGAACCGCTTTCTAAACTTTTTTGAGAGTGCAGGCCTTGCTTATCGCTTCTATTAACGTCCGCATCCATGGATCCCCCCTGGCCCTGTGTGCTTCCATTAAGCCCTGTGGCTGAGTCAGTTTCCCCAGCATGGATGGAAACTGCTGGAGTTCTGGTGTTGTGTGGTGGGCCCGCCCGAGTGTGGCGTCGGGGCTGAGGCAGGTCCACCTGGCGAGCTGGAGGCTGGAGAGCCGGGATGAACAGAAGCAGGAGGCCACATATTGCAAGGGAACACAGGAAGCATAACTTGCTGACTCTCACTGAGGCTATGTGCATCCTGACTGGCCTAGAGAGCGAGTTCATCAGCCTCCAGGGCTGCGGCCACTCCCGACACCACCTTGTCCCATCCTCACACCATTACACGGAGCCCTGCGCAAAAAGAGAGGATTCAGTTGCAGACACATGTTAATGACACGCGTCTGTGGGGAGATCACTTTCTAAACATGTGATTCATAGCCAATACGGAAAGAATCACATTTAAAGTCAATTCGTTAACACAAAGACATGGAGGGGTTGTAATACTACTTATATTTCTCTATGTGCTTAGGACACGCTTATTCATTGGTGCACGGCATTCGCAATGTTACACTAATGGTAGGCCCACAATGAATATAACAACATGTCAGGGAGTATTTTAAAACGGTGGTAAAGGAAATAGTGGACTGGTAAAACCAAAAGGTGTCTGGAATGCAACGTAAAGGACGCCAACTTGCAGAAAACCCGAAAATGGAAAAACAATTGTGTCTTGTTTCATGATCTTTAAACATTTCCATTGCCTTTTAACCATGGGATAGGGGACCAGTCAGTACATAAATAACGTAATAGGCATTTAGTGAAAGATGAGCAACATAACATGTGAAAGCACATTCAACAATCTCGTGCTTGTTTGGTGTTTTGAGGCAGTTTAAGGTGAAAAGCGAAAGGCACAGGGGGGTCCTCTGCAGCACGAACTACAAACATAGCAGACACACACTCGACGTATGTTTTACACTCGAAATTACACTTATAGGTCAATAAAGTAGCACTGAGCATTTACTGAGAATTCAACATTTACTGTGACACAGCTAGCTTACTTGGAAACTTATGTTGGTCGATTGTTGAATGGTGAGTGCCACCGGATCCACAGCGCGGCTTGTTGTCTTGCTTTTGTTCCGACGTGACTTTTAATTCACTTTCAAAAGTTCCAATGCTAGTTTTCCTCTGTCCTCGCGGATCACACGACGGGTTATATTGTGTGTGCCGTAACTAAATCATACGAGGTATCCACTCACACACACAGGGATCCTTTTAACCTACTGCCCGTTTAGTTAACACAACTCGGCGCAAGCTTGGACAGCCAAGCAGGTTGGAGTCCGTCAGAGTGGAGTCCGCTACCTCATTCACTTCCGCTCAAATGTTTACAAAATAAAATGTTCAAACAATTCATATTAAACGTATAAGTTCGTAATACTGTGATAATACAATAACACACTTCTAATATTTATGAAGTATCTAGTTAGAATCCACATACACCCTTAAAACGTAAATTATGCACACTAATGTACATAACATTCATTTAAATCACAGTTAGATGTTTTTTTTGCGTATGCTAGTTACATTCATACCACTGCCAAACAGATAACATTGAGCGTGTTGTTCGCAACCAAATTTTAACAACTCGAGATGGTCACGGATAATATGGAAAATTGGTAACAGTGTGAACGTTTTATTTTTGAAAACATGAAATTCTGGTATTTGTTTGGCTACACTCTCGTTGACTTGACGAAGCTCTCACTGGCTTCTCTGTCCTGTGGTCGTTGTTTTGTTTTCAGCTGCTGCTCAGCGCCCCCTGTTGGACACGATGTCACAGAAGCGGTGTATTTCCATCATTATTATTTTTTTATTTACGGTTTTATATAGTGCGCATCAGAACATTATTATAAGTGTGATATTATGTAGTAAATATGCCATTCCATTGTGCCATAAAGCATCACTGTAAGATTACATGTTCCTCCTTTGCAATTAATACACATACACACAAACTGTCCTTTATTAAGACAACTGACCGTCATCTACTACAGAAGAAAATCCCGAACATTATTTATTTTGTATATATATTATTATTCATTACATATAATAAATGTTCCACTGCATATACTCAGATCACTGTATATATTGTATCTTCAGTACTATTTGTATTTTTCTACTTTTGCACAGCTTTAGTTTACTTTGTTCTGAACCTGTGTCTAATTATGTTTTTATACCTCTGCTGCTGCAACACTAAAGGTGTATCTTATCTTATCTTAAGTCATACATGTATGGAATATGTGTATTCCCACTGTGATTGTCTTCCTATGTAGAGCTAGTCTGCTCTGAAGACAAGCTAATTGCCACATGGCAATGATGGACATTGCTCAAAGGGAGAGACAGAAAAGAATATAACACAAACTGAATCCCCAAGTCTTTGTTTATTATTGACCACAAACACCTTCCTTGTCACAATTCACTGATCGATATCGGATGCATTTTGTTTGTTTCAACCAACATTAACCCCAACATATCAGTTCTTAAAGTGGTTACAACATTTCACACAGAATGAGCACAATCAATCCACAGATCACAGCACAAAGGGCACAATCTCCTTTCTATTCTCTCCTCATTTTAACACTACTTCATGCTCTGATATTAGCAATTGAGATTCACGCGCTTACATTTTTACTTGATCTACCCTGATCAAATCCAATCTCATATTGCTTTGCAGTAATTTTACAAATGTGTCATGACGTGACAACTCCACATTATGTTATTTTATGGTACAATCCCCACTGTAAAGAGTACTTACTGTATGGCAGCTGTTAACCACACAAATGAAAATATATCATAGATCTCCTCCTGAAATGATCTATTGGATAATGTACTTAACAGTATCGTAGGTGAAGGAGAAGTTGTGACGGAGTTAGGGACCACGTTGAGTAATCGGCACAGTGATCTTATTGTGTCGAAGAAATGTAATCTCCTGTTTAGGTACAGCTCATTACTGGTACGATGGAAAAAAGCTTCTTGAAAGATTACTCCACAGCTTTGACACACAGGTTTCACAAAAGTAACACAACTTGCCACTAGAGGCTGTCAAAAGGCTGCACATGAACTCATACACAGTCACACAAACACACACAAATAAGGGCAGGACTGGGGATTCCGCTGGTTCATGCTGTGGGGGTGGAGGTCTGCTCACTCATCAAATCGTCCATCGAGGATGCTCTCAAATGAGAAGGGGGCAAACTTGAACCCCTGACCGCAGTAGAATTTGTTCTGGAACTCCACCCTGAAAGAGAGAGACAAACAGGAAGAAACTGTTGGTCAGAGGTGTGATTTAAGAATTATGGCTAAAACACTGAATGAATGAAAATAATTCATTCCTGAATGTGTATTGTAGAATACTGTGTTTTAACAAGGTTGACATTTTTATTTTGGGATTCCTTGAGAGAAGCTTTGCATCATTTAGTTTAAAAAGTTTACATTTTTCTCACATGGCCGCATACACAGCCATTCAGTTAAGCATCTACAATAAAATAGACAATTTGCTCTGGCCTCGTATCGAGGCTTTCTTAAAGCCAAATTAATTTCTTCTAATTGGCCAACCATCTGGAGGCCTGCTGAGTGGCAGTGCGCACAGTTGTTGTTAGCAACACCTCATTCTCTGAAATAAAACCAAAATTGCAAAACTAAGCAACTGGAAGCGCAAACTAAGCAACAGAACATCACTGATTGAAAACAGAAAGTTCTTCAATCATCCTCAAAGGTTCAAACCTGAATCTGACTCAGAATATGAGCATGAAAAATAGTCACAGTAACAAATTACATCCACACTCCCTACGTATTGTGGAAATGGTCTTTCAATCACACGTATCTAAAAAGTTTTTGCAATACAGCGTTGGATGCTGTGAAAAAGGTATGCTGTGTGGAAATTCAAAAGATAACGCTCCTCATAAGCACAATACTAAATCTGCACCGTCAAATATTTGTACACTAGTGTTCAATGAGTAACTTTAATGTCGTACTACTCAAGGAAACAAATGTGTAGAATGTAAAATATGTTTCTTCTAAAAAAATGGCCAATTATACTTATCCAAGACATACGGCAGCAGATCTGATAATATGACCACAAAGTAAATAATTGATTGTTCTGGTACGAAGTACACTTATGAACAACCTAATAAGCTCCACATGATGGGTTCATCTAAATTGTTTTGGATCGCTCTTCATCTGGCTTTCCCCTTGAGACCACTTTCTCTTGGGAGACCCAACCACGGTCTATTGCCCTAGAAAACACAGTGCCCAGGTTCAGTGTGGACACGCAAACCTCTTCCTGATGATGGTGATAGATAAAAAGAGTATTGATTGGTGAACAACAACTTATAAATGCACTAAAATAGGGCTGCTCAACAGGGGCAGTCAAACAGCGCCGGCTTTATTAAGCATAAAGCACGTAACATTAAGCATAAAAGTTTTCCAAGGACACACCATGAACGCCATGTCATTGACGTGGGTACAGATTTACATGAGGTTTGTTCCGCTGACGGATTTCCCGTGAAAGCACCACAATCAAGCACACACTCGGCAAAGAGGTACATGCTGTAGGTACGTCACATTTCTTTTTACGTTTTCCGACAAGCAATATAGCTGTGTAAGTAAAAAAATAACTAAAATAATATAAAATATAAAATAATATTTATATAATTAATATGTAATATAAATAACAAACACTAAGATCATATCATAATAATACAAATAGAATAATGATCAACATTTTAATCAGGGGAGACATTTAGCCAGCCATAAGCCACACAGGGTTGTATCCTTCTTGATGATATTTCTTATTATGCCGAAGATGATACGATTCATACATTGGACTGTTATGACTTTTAAGGCGGGGCACATTCCTTTAAAGTATGTCAAAGTAAAATTCTCCCACACAACAATGGAATTATTGTATTTTCAGCCATTAGAAATGGCTTCTCATGATCCAAAACATAGATGATGAAAATACCTTTAAAATATTTAACAGTGACTAGACTATATATGAGTTTAATAAAATATCAGCCTTTTTCTAGTCAGTGTTGTAGAATTTGGGTCAACATAAAAACTCACACACGAACAGCCTGTGCCACGGAGCACTGGCTCACTACAGCAAACACATGAGTGTTGTTTAAATGTGTTGTCTGGGAGATGACCCTGCTTGCGTCCCTTTACAAATGTATCCTCAACAAAAAGTTTAAATGTATTAATAAGTTGTAACTAATGAAGGTTTGGGACGTGACAGTTTTATCTGGCATTTGAGACAATTTAGGACAACAACTTTTATTTGTAATAAAATAAAATGACATTTTAGTTGGACTGACAAGCCCTTAAGGCTATACATTTTTGGCTGGTAACCTCCTGAGTTTAAAAAACTTGAAACTACGTGAGTGCTTCCATTTTGCACATGGGCTTGTTTGTGTTTGACAGATGTCCCTGGACATATACAAATCTTTTTAAGACCTTCTCCAGGTTCTTTTGGATGTTTTAAGTGTGTCAAATTTGGATAAAATTCGACATTTCAATGGGAGCATTTTGTATTGAAGTCAGTATAATACATCATTTAAATGTTGTTAAATAGATCAAAAGGAAAAGATCAAGGCTTTTCCACTAGTGAGTTTCTTTTTTTTTTATAATCAATCTGCAATACACGGCAGATAAATAAGACAGCACTACCTTTTTTTGATTCTGTCCATGTGTTTACATTTTGAGTGAGCAGAACCCATCTTTTTGTCTCAAATGCTGACAACCTCTGACGTCTTCATTTAGGAGGGCTTTTTGGTTCCTGCTGGTTGCTGGCCTTAGAGGAGAGGGGAGTGCCCAGGAATGTCTCCTGGCTGTGGCAAATATTTGGCCTGCCAGAGTTGTGTGAGACGACACACTTAAAAAGAGGAAAGAAATGAGAGATCCTCTCATCTGCCTCTCCACACAACCGTAAGAGGTGGGAAAAGAGCTCGTTTTGAACACCCACTAAACTTGCCTCACCCCGGTGTGTGTGTGTGTTTATGTAGATAACTCATCAGCATGTGTGTGTGAAGAGTGGACTGCGGCACAGCGGCTCCAGCTTGACTGCCCATTACTTGTGACATGACTATTTCCATTTACTCATCTCTGTGAAAAATGCTCCACTACTCTTTTTAACTTTAGCAGAGACCTGCTGAGCTGACATGCTGCTGCAGTATTACCAGAGTTCCTCACACTCACACAGGTACACACGTCAGAGCCTGCGAGCAGCACGGTATAACCACAACCTCCTTTTTCTGCGGCTCACTTACTGTACATCACATATCGACATTTCTGCCACATCTACAGTATGTAAGCAGCTTGACCATTGCTACTTATCAGAATTGGATTAGAATTTTGTTATCAACGCAGATGAAAGACCAAAAACAAAAAATGTGACAATGTGTCTGTCACTCCCTTCTGACATATCTAACCTAACTGTGACCTTCAGCCTCATGCCCTCTGGTTTATTTTATTTTTAGGTTAATATTAAAAACAGATCACACAGGTAGAGTATATGCATTTTATAATTTGAAAAAGGCTCCGCTGTACAAGCATTACTCTAAATAGTGTTGGGGACTATTAGAATGAATCCTCTAGTGTGTGCGTGTTCATGGTGATGAGACTTTCTTGCTGAAGTACAACCTAGGATTTAAAAAAAATGAATACGGACACATATGTACTCCATACGTGATAGCTTAAATCAAAGCGTAATTCATAATCTTTTCAGGTTATTCAGCCGTGACAAGATATCTGCACGGTTCCACAGATGTTTGCCATCACATCATGCATGCAGTTTATAGAGACCTTAAAGGTATTTTGTAAAAATAATTCTTGTGACTTATCTGGTGAAAGAGACACACCGCAGTTGCTGATGTGAGGACAATGTGTTGACTGGGCTTTTCAATCTTACCCATTCTTTACAGAATGTGTTAATTATGTCTGTTTGGACTCAGCTGATTCCACCTGATTCCATAAAAGTCTGGTCCGCACAAAAAGCTCTGTACTGCGTGACTGGAACACGCAGCTTGTGAGTGTGTAACGCAGATTCCCTAGTTTGGACTATACAACAAAAAACAGCAATTGGGCAACAACATAGTGTAGATAAAGGTGGTCAGATTACCTTTCACTGGTGCCTCTTACAAGTCGAGCAATGAGCCCTGAGAGCAGCAGTTTACTTCTGTCCAACAAAAACACGCGGCGTAATCCTCCTTTCTGTGGTCCGTGTCAAAACCATGACACGAAGCCCTGTGCTGGGAGGGACCAGGCCAGAAGAATTCAGGAAAATAAACGTGTTGCTTTCACTTGAAATGTTTGAGAAGAAATGGTCTGTCAGACAAAAATGGGGCAGGGTGCACTTGTTCAAATCAACTCGTTTGCCAATTGTTATGGCCCCATGGCTCGGTCCGGAAGCTGCCTCTGCTCTCTGTTGCAGTGCTTGCTAGATTGGTCGAATCAGGTAACGGTGAACAGTGATCGGTTATCATTGGTTGAACGCTAATTAGTGTTGTTTTTGGCCTGAGTTCATTTGAGTTTTAGTCTAGTCTTTGTGTCAAGCTGTCATTTTAGTTTGTATTCGTTTTAGTCACGTTCCTACTCTATTTAGTCTAGTCAAGTTTCAGTCGACTAAAAGTCTGAGCATTTTAGTCTTATTTAAGTCCCAATTTTCCAAGACTATTTTCGTCTAGTTTTTAGTCCCATTTAGTACCATATTGACCCAAATATAAGACGTTTCTTTTTTGTTTTCGAAAAAAAAAATCTGAAAAAGAGGAGTCGTCGTATGTCCTGTGTAATGACACAGCCAGGTGCGTCCCAGCCGACGACTACCTCAGGGAAACCGGCGAGACGCACTACTTTGCGGGGAGGGAGGCAGAGGGCCGCACCGACGTAGCGCACATTATTTCCATTTGATTGATTGTCAGAGATTGAAATATATTTTATCTTGAAAAATTGCCGTATTCTCTCCCAATTACACACGTCTGTGCCTCTTCACACGTCAAGACATGTTGCACACAGAGGCGTCACAACGGGGCAGGCAAACTAGGCAACTGCCTAGGGCCCCGAGCTTGAAGGGGGCCCCGGAAAGACGGCTGTTTACATTGGTCCACAGCAACGACAACCTGAAAGCCCTTTAAAATACTTGCCATGAGGGGGCACCGCAATGACACGTTCAGGAACCCCCTTATAGGGGGCCCCATGGTACTTGCGCGCTGTATTTTTTATTTATTTTTGCCTGGGGCCCCCAGAGTGTCTTGAAACGTCTCTGCCTATGCAATGTAAACTTCCTGTAATATTGTCCTCCAAGTTAGGTTGCCAGGTTTGATACCCTGGTGTCTGAGACCAAAAGCAAACCATATATTAACCGTGTTTATCTGGCAACCCATGTTATGGCAAGAGATTCTGCATTAAAGTGCTGGACGGATGTAAGCTGTTCCTCATCGGCATATGTTGATATTCAGTATGTACTTATGTCAAATTAAGTTTATGTGAATAGTAAACAAAATGGGACTGTGTGTACTCTGTTGGAATAGATGGTTCCCTTTGGGTTACTGCACATTTACCATCCATTACTTTCACGACACCTCCTCCTCATTGCACATCTCACATTACCATCATTATGATTCACGATGATAGATGATAGTTTCAAACCAACTTCTGCTGCATGTCGATACATATATTTTTATAACTGTATGGCTACAATACAGTAAATCGTCCTGTTTCTGGGTAAACCACGATGTCCTGTACCCAACACTGTTCTGTTTCCTCTGCAGTGTCGGAGCTGTGTACAGTGGTGCTAGGAGGCGAGGGAGCCGGGTGTGTGTGAGGTTATCTGGATTCGCATGTGCTCACAGTTTGGTAAACCACCCCCCGGGTCAGGAATGCTTCATGCTGCAAGCATTCCTCATGAGCAAGTACAACCGAAGAACTGCAGCTCTGGCAGTGTATGTTTTCAATCAATGTGGAACTCGCAGTATAAGCAAGTGGGAGTGTTTTACACTTTTTTTTTTTACCATTTACGATGAGTGTATGTGATCACCGTACACACACAAACGTGTGCCACCTATTTGGCAATGTACATGTAGGCTGTATGTGAGTGAGTGTGTGTCTAACCAGTGCAGACGCAGGGCGTGCAGGAAGGCCGACAGCCCCTCCATGATGAGAAGGATGGCGACAGTCAGGGTGGCAAAGGCTGCGAAGATGATGGATAGGCCAAAGAAGCCGCCCCCACTCCGGGTCGACAGGCCCAGGTGCATGACCATGGACCAGAGCACCTCTGACAGCTCTGCACAAGCAATGACAACAGCATTAAAGCATGACATACATGTATTAATAGACAATAGCAACATGTAAGCACCAGCATCTACAATGATCAGCTACAACAAGAACACGAAAAACTGATTTTAAGGGGGTTGGGTCAAACATAGTCCGTGCAGAGGATCTCTGATTCCAGTATCATAGAGCTGATGTACCTACAACGGGGGCTTTACACAACTTCAACAACCTCTTAACATTCTGCAGATTATGTCGAACAACAGACTCACGTGCATGAGCCAGGCTGAGGGCCCAGAGGCGCAGGTACGAGGCAGTGTTGGAGATGCATCCCAGACAGTATTCTATGGTATGGATGGCTTGGTGAACAGCTACATCACCAAAATCAAACTGTGGTGGAAAGACAAGCTCATTAGAACAAACGCCATGTGTACAGTAATGTATTTGTCAATGTTGATGTCAATGGTAACACGTGACCGTATGTCATATATGTATGTGGCATATACGTAGCATTTAACAATGGATACAGATTATGAGAGGTATATAAATGAAACTGTGCGGCAGATTAACAGGTGGGGGAATTGTGATTTACACATTCAAATACACAACATTTGCCAGGCAGCTACAGTGCTATATATCTAGTAATCAACATTTTCTCTGCATGGTGCTTATTTATGCTGTCGTAGGGAGACTAACTGTTACCTATTACTTTTACTGACAAGGCTGCACTGTCGTAGCCTGATTACTGCAAATCCATCTACATGACATGAAGCAGTCACAAGGCCGGGGCCCAAGCCCTCAGGCCCCTTCGATTCTTTCTCAAAGTTCTTGTGAGGAAGTGCCATCAAGGACACGCTATTGGTGTCCGATTTGTTTGCCTTGTTTTGAACATTCGGTGAAGAGTTTGTTGGGGTTGCGTTTTTTGTTTGAGTCTAGAGTTAATTCTAAACAGTGAAAATGGACATTTTTGCAAATCAATCTACACATAATGAATCACAGTGAGCAAGTGAAATGCTCACAACTTGCTGTGAGACACCACTTTGTGGCCAGGTGCATTTTGTTTGCTGTAATTCCTTAAAATGGGTGGGGGATGTGATTGCATACTTTGGCATAGTATAGAAATGTATGTGCAATTTTATTGTATAAAATGAATAATAACAATTATATAAAGTGTAAATCAATTTACAATCCAAACATACTGACTGCATATGTATCCTCAATGACAAAAAACGTTTTATATATATATATATATTATATTATATATATATTAGTATGTATAATGTTTTAAACGAAGATTTTAACCTTTTAATTTAACACAGGAAAATAATTATTGCCCAGCTTTGCTTTTCAATATGTGGCCAGAAATAACAACTCTACTGAATATGGGATGAACAATGGAAAAGACTTGAAATGGAAATGATTTTGTCATCCTATATAGTGTCTGCTCTGACCTGTGACCCCTGGCTGAGCCTGTGGCAGAAAACAAAGATGTTTGCATGTTTGGGGTTGTCTCTTCTCTTTTCCCTGGCAAGATCACAGCACAGGGATTTGTTTGTGTATTGTAAAGCCAACAGTGTTCCTCATTTCTCTCCGTTCTGGAGCAAGACAAGCCTTTCCTGTATGAAATGGGCCGGGAGGGGGGAAACGTGGGAGTCTATTGCTCCACCTCGCTCTTGTTGGGTTTGGCTCAGCACTGGTCTAGTTTCCTCTTTCCATGCTTTTCTTTTGTCCTTGGACCTTGTGCAATGAAGTTGACGGAAGCAGTATTCATTGTTCCCATTCAAACGTTCTCTGACTTAAGTGTCTGAAAACAACACCAGTTAACATGCTGTAATGGAAAATATATATGGTGGCCTTGATTAGGAATTTTGTGACCGAACACTCCCCAACATCCATTAAGTGCATTAGGCGGGGCTCTTCCATATACAGAAGGGTAGCTTTACATAGATGCAATGGGCACTGAGCCGTTTGATCAGAAAACCTTTCATAAGTATGGCGAAAATCTGCAGGGGGAAAGAAGAGAGCCAACATTGGCAGCTCCTACGAGTCAAACACTTTAGCCGCAGGCAAAGCCAGAGAGCACCTCTGCTATCCAGGTACCCGTAGAGAGCACATTACACCAACTGCTCAGCAGCTGATTCTGCGACGCAACTCTGCATCTGCACTCGTTCTGGCTGGCACAAACACAAAAGAAATCGGCCAGACACTCCCAAAGAGCGTGTGCACCTCGCAGACAGCTTGGCACAGGGTAGCAGGTACGCATTGCCCCCCCCTCCCCACCTCTCCACATCTGGCTAAGGGGTGACTGTACGGACAGATATAGCTTTTATAATAGAACGCCGTTTTTTAAAGACCAGATGTCCTCCATTCCTCCCAGGAAGGCTCACACCTTTTTATCAACAAACACTGAACCGACCTTGCATTCCTGTAAAGGCTTCTTGCTGAAAGTTTTTGGCATGTCTTGATTTTTCTTGTTCTAATCTTGGTATTTCAATTCTAACAGAAACCCAATTGTGGAATAACAACAATTATAATGCAGTTGCACAGGGTGATAAACATGGTGGGTGAACTTGACCACTGACAGAGAGAGAGAGTTATTTTTATAGGAAACTGTCTCTACTGGATTGGTCTTTCTGTCAAAATAACCTGAATTGCTGGCAATGTCTCTGACCATGCTATTGAGAGGTAGGTTAAATTCCCTATTTTATTCATCAAAGATTGTTTTGACAAAGTTAAACCTAGGAAGAGGGACCCTTCTAGTTTGAAGATATTACAGGTAAGGATTGGTCTAGGACAGGTAAAACATTAAAGGAAGGAAGTGTCCCACTAAAGGTGCAAACAGATAAATCAGTAAGACAGCATCCAGACATACTAAGTTGACACCAAACGGAGGCTCTTACCGGCTCATCCTCTGAGTGCTTGAAAGTAAAGAGAAGTCAAAGATTAGTGGCAGAATCCAGGGACTGTGTTAATTCAGAGGTCTCCATCCAACTTTCAGATCACATTTTTGGAGTTCATTCGTCTCGGAACAGTGGGAAAAAAAAGGAGAGGTGAAGTGTGCAACCCAAAAAAAGAACTCCATCGGCCTAAAAACAATGAGATGAAATGAAAGCCTCACGTTTGGCCTTCCAGTCCACGAGGAGGTCTTGTCATATCAGATCTTTTCATGTCTATCCTAATACAATATTAACACAATATTTTCTCATATTCTCAAGAGATATGGGTCACTGTATTTTGGAATGTTGCAAAGTTTGAGTATTACATGTACTCTTTGCGTTTCCTTAGTGACACACCACAGACCAATACATTGCATACTGGTATTCATATAAACACTGTAGGTTTGTAGTTGAGCACTCATACACAGGCCAAAAATCTCCGTTTAGAGGCCATATAGAGCTCCAGAGCTATACGTTGAAATAAGGTTCTCATTCTATAAGTGTGTTAATGATTATTATATTATATTATATTTCACAATAACCTGCACTGCCATAAAACACAAATTAAAAGTTAAAAAGTCAAAGAATGTACTAGATAGTATTATCAGTACTATAATATAATAATATATGTAATGTGATATCTTATCCAAACATAAACATACTGAGACTTATTACTCGAGACAACTGCAAACAACTGCAAAACACCAAACCTCTGAGTCACAGAAAGACAGGAAAAACAGAGTAGTGTTCTCAGAATTCAAAAATTCCTCTTGCTGCTTCTCATGACAACCACCTTTCTGTTTATGTTTCTGAAATGGAAAATCCATCTCTTATCAGCTCTGTTCCATATCAGCCCTTAACCCCCCCCCCCCTATAATTACCCGGAAAAGGCTGTTCTCTGATATGAAGCTGGTAAATGGGACGTACACATTAACACAAAGGATTAACAATATGTTTTATGATTAAAAACTCCATATGAAATTAAATACTTTTAAATACACATACTGTATATGTATAATCTTAAATCAAGAAACTGCGGGTAATAATTAGCTGTGCCCAAATCCAGTGCCAAAATGATTAGACAGTAATCCAAATACTAATAAGTTAATTTATTACATACTCATACATAATCATCTCAAATAAGAAGATCTGCTGCTCTTCTCATAACTTTGTTCTTTCACAGGGTGGTTGGGATTTTAGAAGTTAATCTACAATTGATGACGTTCAAGAGGCTCACCTCATCTCCTTCCTCTGAGTGCTGGGACAGCTGGTCGTGGTCCATGATGCCAGCCTCGTCCTCCGTGGGCCCGTTGCCCACCCGGACACCTCCGAACTTCTGAGCGCCCTGTTGGGTGAGTCCGGTGCATGATGAGGACACGCCTGTTTGCTCTAAAGACTGCTCTAGATTCTCTGCAGGGGTTTCTTCCCTCTTCTGGGACTAGATACAAAAGCCACAAGAGCTGTGTCTAGCTTAAAGCAAGCCTTAGAATCAACGCTTTTTTTCTTGATTTGCTTCCATTTTGTTCATTAGATGGGACACCCAGTACAGTGAGTGAAGAATTTCATTCCAAGAGGAAATATAGCCATCAGCTACACAATTTTTGCAAATGCAAAGTCCAGTTCAGTAACATGCATGTACTTGTATCACAGGCTTTGTAATCCCATTCAGTAAAGCAATAACCCCTATAAATTGCCATATGGTAATTGCATGACCTGCAGCATTATTAAGCTGCATCTTGTTTCATAATAGCCATTTCTCGACAAAAGAATACATTTATCTTTACCAAAAGTAGAAAGAAGTTTTAGAGAAAAAAAACAAGTGGGCAACAAATCAATTAGTAAAATCAGAATTGTGTGAGAGTTAAAAATTCGTAATAAAAATTATAATCACCAAAAATAAATATCTTTGTGGTGAAATATTAAAAGGTAAATTCAGTATTTTTTGGATAAATGGCATTTAGACCGAAACTTTGAAAAAGTTAAGACTAATATGGCAGATCATACACTGTTAGGGTGTCCTCAATCTAAGTGTATCTTGCAAATTTCCCATCAAAATATAAGCGTTTCTAAGGCAGGCTTTAAGCAAATTTCATGGCAACACAACCAACCACGTTACACAATGTGCATTGAAATGAATGGCAGAATAGGGTTGGGAAAAAAAAGGTTATATCAAAGGTTATAATTGTTACTCAGCATGGCAATTTAGGTTATTGTTGGGCGCGGATCCACATACCAGGTGCATTTTCCATAGGTGCTGACGCCGAAGCACCATAGTTTTCACAATCAGCATACAGGGTACACATGCAAGGGCAATCAGCACCAACAAAACCTGGATCCCCATCTACAGATTCAAAAAGAGAGAGGTTAACATGATGTTGGTGATTGGAAGCAGTGGTCAGAAGTATGCTAAATTGGCCTGAGTCGGTCCTCTCTGTCACTGCAAACACGGGGAAACCACACGGCTTGTTTTTTACTTTCCCTTTGTCTTAAAGTCTGATGTTACATGGGAACTAGCAGCTTTGATTCAAGGTTTGGTTATTTGTCGTTTGAGTGTAATATAATGCTGCGCTGAGGATGTGACAAATGTAGCAGATGTATCAGTAAAGAAAGAGTGACGGCTGACTGTTGATCTCTTAACACTAATTGAAGCTGATGAAATAGAGCAGACTTCTCTGCAAGAATGTTTCCACTGATGGAAAGGAGCAGGATATTAACTGTTTTTCTGAAGCAGAGCCAAAGCATTGAAATCCATGTTACTGTTCCCATGCTGTGTGACTACACTGTAGGTCTGGCTACCATATTTAATGTTACTACAGTGGTTTGAATGACTTTCCCTTTTCAACAGGCCAAAGCCTCTGAGGGAGAATAACGTCTACAGAGAGATCCTGAAATATCACTATGCCAAATCCCTGCCAGATCCAGTCGTGCTGTGCTGTAGCTGAGCCTGACCTCTGACCTCTCTGAAAACAATATATTGAATCGTTTTTGCTGGCTTGTTGACGATGAGCTACTGTGCACCTCTCTACGAGTGTTAAACTAAGTGAGTGCAAGAATGAAGGTCAGGAAAGTGGGAGTAGCAGAGGGGGGGAGGAGGTAGGGAGCACCTGTCCCCTGTACAGGGCCTTGTTAGTGGGGTCGTTGTAGTTGAAGAGACACATGTTGATGAAATGGATGAGGAGGCTGGGAGCGTCCTTGGAGCTGAATGCGTCGTAAGCCATCCACTTGTAGAAGACCAACAGGACAAGGTAGCCAAACAGGGTGGCCATGAAGACAATCTCTGGGATGAAGCCCAAAAAGATGTTCAGTGGCTTCTTGAAGTACCTGCAGTACCGTAAAAAGAAGTCGCTCAACAACACAGACCAAGCACATGCACACAGAAACTCTGGTTGTCACTGATGGAGATCTAGAATTTTGTGTATAGTTTTACAGGCCTTTTTTTTTTCAGGGCGGCACGGTAGTGCAGGCGTTGACAGTGTGTGTGTGTGTTTGTGTTTAGTTTTACTTTTCTGGTTTTGTCTTGCAGTAAAAATATTGTTAAACAAGCAGGTCATATGATTGTGGTGCAGTTAGTTCACACTGGCATTGTCAATCAAGAGGTCTGCATGGACATGCCTCAGAGAGAATAAGAAGATCTATATATCAAAGAGAATATGAAAAGAACTTTGAATTCTGGTAAATATCTCATCACGTACACAGACACGTTACTATATATATATATATATATATATATATATATATATATATTCATTGACTGTAGCCCTTACAGGTGGTTGAAGAGACTGAGGGACACTCCAAACAGCATGTGGATGACTCCAAGGATCACAGACATCTTCATCTTGAAAGAGTTGAGGAAAGTCAGCTTGTTGGTGGCAACGTTCCAGATCTGCAGAGATCACAAAAGGTGAAAACCAAGACTCAACCAAAGCAAACTGTTCCGCTTTACCCTATCAGGGTGCACTAATATAACCACCAAGATGTGAATTATTCTTCCTTAATGTTTGCTGCTATGGACGTAAACCTCCATTTGTAATATTGTAACATTTGCAATACTTTGAGCATGTTTGCATTTTTCTTGTTTTTTGTCTTTTCCTGAAAGTTGCCGATGGTAAGAAAAGTAAAAAAAACACAGCCTTACTCCTTAAGTTTACACACCGGAGGAGAAGTTTCAAAACCACATTTCAAACAACTGCCAGCTATCAATGTCGTTACAGTGAGTGTGCAGGTTTTACCGGGTCGATTCCGAGTGGGTAAGGCCCGCTGAACACACCAGGAACAGCTGGGTCCAGCTGCAGGACTGCATTTCCACGCAGGGTCTCAAATCTAGGACAGATCAGGAGCAAATGAATGAAACTTATTAAAATGGTGCAGATGATTCACATGCTGTGGGTTTCAGAAAAAAAGTGCATATGGTGTCAGTGGAAAAAGGGGCCCTTCCATAGGTGCATGTTATAAAAAAAATTAAAAGCCAGGTGAGAAAATATTCTTCCTTTTGCACAAACAGCACATTTCTATAAAACAGGCTCAGTATGCACATATTGTTCACCTGCCTCTGAAGGTATCATATTACTGTCTTTATAATAACGGTGAAACACTGCACCCCTGACAATAAGCCAGGTTTCTCTTCGTCAGACTTTTTCCACTGCCTTAAGACATCTGTGCTCCAACAACTCTCAGGGCTACAGCTCATTTTAAGACCAACACGCCCATAGGTGCTCAGATGAGCGCAGATGCATTTGTTGTTTAGACAACATTGGTTTTATTGCCTCAAAAATGTATTTATGTATTCATATTCATGTCTTTATTGTGTGACAATGGCAAAACTAGAGACAGACAAAAACAAGAAGTGTCTGAAAGTGTTTTTTTTTCCTCTTGCTGATGAGCTTTAGTCCTTTACATATAAATCCCTATACCGTGAGAAGGAATTAGGGAATGGGGGAGTGATTTCAGACACAACCTTAGCTGTAGGCAACTCGACATGCCACTGATACACATCTTCCTCTTCTTTTTTTCAGGTTTAAGATCAAGTTTCATTAACCTCTTGGTCTCACCACTCCGCTATCTCCTTGTCAACAGCTATTTACACTTTGACTCGGGGAAACCCCAATGACCCACAACTTGACCCCGGGGTACAACGACCTGCATGTTTTAGCCTCTCAAAATAGATAAACATCCCACCAGTCAGTCTAGTGAAATAGACTCTTGGGTGAAAGGTGAAACATCTTCAAAACAACTGCAATACAAGTACATACATGCACTGTACATACGATCCAGAAAATTGCATGATCTGGATGATTTCGTTAATTGATGGTAAAACATGTCCGTTGATTCATTTGAAGTACATAAAGAGTTGACTTACGTCCAATTCGCTCCTTTGGGGACAAACATAGGCCTGACGCTCCAGCCAGAGCCAAACATATTGAGTGACTTGGAGAAGCAGTCGTTGTAAATGATGCCGGTGTACATGGAGAAGATCCCCATCAGGAGGATGATGTAACGACCGGCAAACACCATGTTAAACATCTGAGCAGACACAACAACAACTTGGTTTGTTTGATGTACTGTGAGAACGTACTGTGGACATTTCATATCACTCGGTCTTACTGTACCTCGTTGTCACTCTTCTGGGAAAGAAGGCGACTCTCTCGGATGACCAAGTAGAGGGCAGCACAAGTCATCAGCGCACCGTGACCCATGTCGCCAAACATCACCGCAAACAAAAAAGGGAAGGTAATGATGGTGTAGGGAGCTGTAACAGACCACACACAACGAGGCTTAAATATCAGTCATGTTCTGTAATGCTTGAAGAAATGTAAGGTGCAGGTAACTGCGTTCATTGGACAGATCAAGGAGGCTTCTTTTCATGTGCTGAATCACTGAGATACCACTCGCCATGAGTGAAACCAAGATTACGCATCGCAAATAAATACAAACAAGGACATATTCACAAAGGCTCATATTGCTATCATAATATACAGAAAATAAAACATTTGCCGCTTTCAATTTCCTTGGCAATCAATTCAGGCTGAAGAACAAACATTGCATAAATCTATCAAAAATCTCATGGCCATACTCCATAATGTTTGTCATAAGGTAAATTTAGCTATTATAGTTAGTTCGTAGCTGTCATCATGGCAACAACTGAGTCATTTCATTCTCACCACTTTGCATCCCTCATTTACTCTTTTGAACAGTAAAAATCGAGTTAACTTGGCTTCACATACCAGGAGAGCGTCTCTGTACTTTCAGTTTCTGATAAGCTTTTAAGAAGCTGTTAATGGAAGCTCAAGAGCAGCTCAAAGAAAACAGTGAATAAGGAATATGACGTTTGAAATAGATGTTTGACAAGAGACAGTGAGAGCAGCAGTGTGGTAAGAAGGACTTGGCTCTGTTGCTGTACAGATGGAATAAGTGCATATCTAAGAAGATATGAAGTGTTGACTTGTCCTGAACTGGGGAAAGGGAAATTATAATATGCCCAAATGAACAGTGACGAGGTGAATCCAAACACAAAGAAGGAAACTCCTGTTTAACCTGGATTGATCTCCCGGTAGTTCCCAATGCCGTAGGCATCAACGATGTTCTGGAAGCCTGACGTGAACTTGTTTGTCTTGTTGAAGGTGGGTGGAGTCTGCTTGGTCTGCATCCTGTTGAGGATGGAGGGCACCGTCGAGCCACTTCTCTCCTGCCAAATAAAGTCTCACACATCAGTGACATGTGCTGCAGGTCTAACACAAGAGGACTTATAAAGATCTCAACACACCTCATGATGTCGTATGACCTCATGTATGACCTTTTAAAAACGACATTGTCTGGTCACATAACTGGACCTTAGCACTTCAAATGTTACTCATGGATTAAGTAAGTTGGTTCGTCTCCGAGACGAACTCATGTTCACTAAGAAAGCCGGATTCCCTGTCATTGTGAGTTTTCAAATGTTATCGGCACATCTGTGACAGCTAATGGCTTACAGCCAGGCCTGCTCTCTTTGGTACCACATACAGAGGGACTCAGCAGGTGGACAAAATATGCAAAGAGCGACATCAAGTGCAAAAGTGATAAAGCTAAGCTTTCCAATAATGAGCAGAATACAATGGATACAGATGTTTGAGGCTCACAGTAGATGCTGTTTATATGTAAATGGGCAAATACTGTTTAATCATATTTTCCTTGCAGGAACCTATGCATGTTCCCTCTCAAAGCTTTGGTGAACTGTATGCTATTGTATGCAGAATGGGAAAAGCATTGTGAGTGCGGAGTGATAGTTCAAAACAACAGGAAGCAGAGTAACTGAGAGCTGCTGGAATATACAGACCAGTCAGAAAAAATGGACTCACCGTCCCCCTGCGCAGAGCGAACTGTATGGAGTCCAGGTCGGAGACGGGACACCACACCTCGGCGATCAGACACTTCTGTGTGACGTCAATGTTACAGAGGTTGAGCGTGTGGTAGATGGCCTTCATCTTTCTCACTTTGATGAACCACACTCGCATTGTCTTGGAGGCGGCCTGCAGCACTCGCTGACGGTGGTCCTCTGTCTGGTTCAGCACCTACAGTGGCAGATTTGTTTCAGACTTTCCAGTCAACACTGTTTCGAACGGTGCTGGTCTATGGAGAGGCGCGACAGAGGGACAATTGGGGGGGCTCTGACTACATTCTGAGATGGGGCGGTGGCAGTAATGCGCCTACCAATCACAAACAAAAATTTACAGAATGAAGGTTGACCCTTGACATTTAAATTTAAGAGCAAAAAAAAATATTCTGTGACATTTGACATGTGACGTGAAAAAATCTTCTATATCATCTATATATGAGTGTGTGGATGTTAAGATGTTTTTGCATTGTACAATGTACAATGTCAGAAAACAATTCCGTTGAATTGATATCACCAGGAGTGTCCCAAATAGGGAACTGGACTAGTTGAACTGATATTACTGCACAGGTCATGTTTACTATTAGTTTTCTATGTAAACCTGAGTAAATTGCTCTATTGTAATAAGGTGTCATAGAATGTATCAGGCTGGAAGGCTCAGACCACTCAAGCCCAAATAAGCTTTTTCCAGGCTTAATAAGGGCAAAGCTTGGGGAACCACAACACTGTGAGACAGGACAAAGGTCTTTCACAGATTAGAACCAATAGGCAAAAAACACCCACCTATTCTAAAAGCGCTTCTGTAATTGGATTGGAAAAAAAAACTTTATCAAGAAAACTGAGCAGGGGCCTGTACACACACATGCTGCAGTGCAGCGTTAAATCCATTTCCGTAGGCAGAAGTGTAACAAAGACTACAAAGACACTTTGAAAGCATTCCAATGCAGTAACTAAAGCATTCCAAAGACTTTATTTCGAGGTCAACCCTCTTGCCTCCATTTTATTCTCATTTTTAAAAGGCTAAAAAGATGTTTTTGACATTTTAAGAATATATTTTTATATGTGTATGTTATGTACATATCTGTTCAATATATTTTCAAGTTAGGTATCATGTTATAATGGGAAAGAAATATTGATAACATTATTTACTGTTATAACAACTAAAATGTGCTTGTATGTAAAACAGGATGAGGTTTTGTATATTGTAATAACTTATATAAAATAAAATGAAAATATCTCATATATAGCAATAACATTCTCACATTATGATGTATTATGATGTTGTTCTGGTGTGGCAATACATTTTGGGTAGATTTTAAGCCATCATCTGTTTTTGATCGAGTAATGCTAGAAAAGGGGAGGTAAAGCTCCATTACAGTGACACACATACCATCTGGAGGTCATCAATGCGGCTATTGACCCCGGCCAGCATCTCCTTCCTCTCCTGTGGGGTCTCTGGACATGGGTAGAGAGAGGCGCGGAACCTGGAAAAATACACCCACACCGTCAGAGTCCGCTCACAGCATCAAACGCATTCATTCTCTCCCACTTTGTAACACAGGCAGTCTGTTAAACATTTGTCATGTCTACTCCTGCAAAATGATACGACCACAACCACCAAAGCTGACTCCCTACCGTGACCTGCATTTCATCAAAAGGCCATTCAATCCCATCACCAAGAAAATGCGCAGTCCACTGAATATTTTCTTCGTATACATGTCTCTTGTTTGCATGACTGACAGCAAACTCAGACAATGTTCCTCAAATGTTACTGCTTAGGCGTCTAACTTTAGATTTATCCTTTTTTTACATTTTGTGTACCCTTCCTGCCTAGATCAGACATTCATTACTTTCTATTGCTTGTGGTGACAGCCTGTCTTTGTGTGTACTAATCTAAAAAAATATATAGCATTCTTACTCATCTTATTATCTTATCTTATTTAATTCTCATTCTAACCCTAAACTTGATCTTATCAAAATTAAATCTTACTCCTAAAATATACACTTTGATGTTACCACAACCTGTACTTATTAATAACGTATTAATAATTTGAAATAATAATAAATAATTATTATTAATTACGGCACCTAATTTAGATTACAAAAATCTCTCCACAAAAAACAGGATTATGTTAAGTATTCATTCAATTCATACAGTAATGAAGTCTTTTCTCGATTTTCTTTTAACAATCACCTCCTCATCCAGAAACATAAACAACATCACTGACCATAGCACAAATGCATCGGTATATGTTTACAATTCTTTTTTGGATATATACTGTATATATATTTTTTTTTTTACATAGCGACAGGGAAAAAGTTCTACTCATGTGATTTTGATCATCTGTGTATTGAATAAGCAGAGTGTGCAAGCATTGTTCTCCCATCTATGAGATAGCATATTACTATTGTGAATATGTAATAACAGTAAAATACTGCATCACTGCATTAGACCAGACCAGTGAGTCAGTTTGTGTCCACTGTCTCAAGATATCAGCTTGGCAAGAAATGAGCTTGGCCAGATCTCACTGTAAGACCATTGTGGGCCGTGCATACAAAGCACATTTGTATTTTAAACAATGTGGGCGCTGAGAAGAAAGGGAAAACTGCATTGTTCTAAAACTAGCGAAACTAGAGTGTCAGGGGTCGACCCATGACTAACAAAGCAAGATGGTGTGCGAAACCCACCCCTCACAGATCTTCTTCACCCTGTTCTTCAACTGGTCACCTTGGAAGAAGATGATGAATACAGATTTGTGGACCTGGTCTCCCTGTTGGACAACAAAACGTGTTATGTAATTGATTCCCCATTCTAAATCAGCCAATTTTGCTACATTTGTGTTTGCTGCTTTGTACTTTTGTGTACTGACCGTGGCGGGGTCCTCCAGAGGGTCCTCAATCTCTGCCTTCCTTAAGAAGACGTTACCGCGACACACCCTCCACAACATCCTCTCGAAAGTGGGAATCCTCTCCCTGCTTATCACTCCGGCTACAAACCTGCGCACATCAACAGGAGCTCAGAGTATATAGTACATAATAACACAGAACGTTAAAGGCATAACAGCTCCATGTCTCCATATCATATCATGTTGCCTCATGTGACAAATGGCAGGAAGAATAAGCAATCTTTACCCAAGTCTGAGTGGGGCTCCACGGCCCCCCTCACTGCCCTCCATCAGAGCTGATGACTCCTCCAGCAGGTTGGGATCCTCCATCTGACAATATGAGAATTCAAAACATTTCAATTACTAACTTCCTTAAAGCATATACTGTACATGATTATGTTCCTCTGACTTGCAGACGCTAAACTAAAAACTGATAGACATGTATCAATAAACCCGGTTCTGATACCCAACATGAACGGAATGGTCTTTTCCTCCCCTGGTTGTGTATACGTGTGTATGTCTGACAGGGCAAAATAGGCAAACCTCATCAAAGAACTGCTGTGTCCGGCGGAGGATGTGTTTGAGCTCTGTCAGCTCCAGGAAGTTCTTCTTCAGGGCTTCCTGGTTGGTGTTGATCTCCTTCAGTTCGTTCTCCAGCTTCTCAAAGGTGGCCTGCCGACCATGGACAACATACACTGAAGTTACACACTCACTGTGCTCATAAGGATATACAACTTTGAACAGCATCAAACATATGTATCCACAGAATTGCATAACATTCAGAATAACAGTTGTATGTGTAGGCTCTTTGGGCGTCTGAATTTGAGCTGAACTGATGATTGTTTACCTCTAGATCAATCATGTCTCTGGGAAAAGGCACCTCAGGATTTTCTCCAGTGTCTACAGTAGGAATGGTGGCCTTCTTGATTTCCTTCTCCACAAACCCTGTCCAGAAAAGAAAGTGTATGTTTAAACACACACTCACAATATCTGTTGCCTATGGGCAATGGCTGGACACGTCGGCAGTTTATGAAAAGCTGACACAGAGAGAAGGACAATCGTTCGCTCTCACGCTCACACCTGTAGACAATTTAATCACTAATTAACCTAATCAACCAGCATGCTTTTGCACTTTGGCAGGAAGTCGTTGGAGAGAACCCACGCAGACACATGGGGGAAAACATTCAAACTGGGCCCCGAACCCAGATCACCGTGAGGCACGAGTGCTAACCACTGCATCACGGTGCTCATGTTAAAAAAAAACATTGTTATAATTCAGAGGATAAGATAAGAAGGAAAAGAATGAATAAGAAAGTGCTAATTATATTTGTGTGTATTTCGTCAGACAGGACAGGTGTCTATGTCTGAATACTTACTCAGTTTCCTGTCCATCTCCTCACATCTTCTCACTTCATTAACAAACTTGCGTTGAAACACGTTTACGTCAGGATTCAGCTGCCAGTGAAGAGACGAAAAAAGATGTTTAGAAACAATCATTACAAGATCTAACTAAATCTAAATCTGACCAATTTCCAGGAAAATAACGGAAACTTCAAAGACGAGAAACAAGTGACAGCATATCACAATTAATAGAGAAACAGAGAGGTGGATCACTCAACCATGTTATGGACCATATCGTTTTCAACTTTTTTGTATGGTTACACATTTGACTCCTATTTAAAAAAACGTTCATATATTTAGCTGCACTTTTGTTCAAACTATTTGTGACAATTAAACATGTATATTTTTAAACTGCATTATGTCATGTTATCTTGGTAAGGACTCGAAAATAATGATACCTAAAAAATGTTAAGGAAAATCTTTGTTTATGTTATGTGTGTTATAGGTATCAGCATTAACAACATCCAGTTGGGCTCTACAGCAAGTATTCCCTTGGCTTTATTTGGATGATTTCTTCTTTTATAGTTAGCTAATAGTTTGATAACATTTGTACTCACATCTCTAAACTGGACCATGCCCAATTCCCCCAGCTCGCTGACGCAGCAGTACGCTGCCTCAGACTGAAGAAACAGCTGGGCCAGGGTCATCTCCTCACTTCGGAACAGTTCCCCCATGATGACCACCACACTTCACCTCAACTCGAATGACCAAACGCTGCACAAAGGGCAGGAAGTTACAACAGCGTCAACAGTTTTTGAAATATGTTTGAATGATATACACAGGTCAAGTCAGAGGACAAGCACAAGAACTCAAACTACTGCTTTCTGGAGCGGTTGTGATTAAAGTGGAAAAAGATTGGATGTTTTTAAACTACAGCAAAGAGCAGGCAAAACAATATTAGACATACCAAACACTTATACAACAAGAAATAACTATGTTTCCTGCATGTTATCGCTGATTGATCACAATAGAAGCAGCTGTTACATACAACTGCGTACGTTGTGTGATTCAGTTTTTAGTGGATTTACTTTTTGCCAGGACTCAAGTCAGCATCATGGCCTATTGCCAAGTTTGCTTTGGTAAGCTTAAGTTTACTGGCTTCTGTGTATTTCTGGAAAGATAAGCGGTTTGTATTTTAAGTTTTAGATATTTCCTTGAGTTGACGTCGAAAGAAAGCATTTTTCTCACCAGCTGCGACCACAGTTAGGTTGAATAAGCCATTTGGCGACCGATTTAACGTCTCGAGCTTACATTATTGTAGGGTCTCCAAATAATGAGCGACGAGGATAGCAGTTTATGAGCTTTATTCGCTAACAAAACGGCTACTGTAGGCCATGGCCAACACCAGGTGCAGGCACTTGCAGTCGTTATCTCACACAAACCTCTCACTTCCCAGCAGGCGCGGACCTCTTGCACACACCAAGCCCCCTCAGCTCTCCTCCAATCCCATTCACTCTCGCACGTCGTCACAGAGCCGCTCACCTCAACTCACTGAACAAAACTGAAAAAAACAGTGACACAACATTCCCTATAAACATGCCCCAGTCTGTTCATTTATGTTTTCAATCTAATCGAGGACCCTCGGGCGTCACGTGAGGGTGTGTTGTGGTGTCGTGTCGTTGTGTTGAAACGCGTGCGCAATGTGGGATGACCATGATCAGGACCATTTTTACCCTGTCTTTTAAGGGAAGTCTGAACATTGCGAACTGCCTCTTGCCTTGCAGACACTGAGCCCTGTCCCCCTCGTCCATAATCAAGCTGTAGCAGACCGCGTAATACATATATATACATATCTCGTGAATAGCGTAATAGAGGTCTCTGCAACCTTGTAATGACAAATGAATTGAATTTCGACCATCTTGGTGATGCTACAGCTAAATAAGTAAGGGGGAAATGGCGCTTTATTGCTCGAGGATGTAAGCCTTTATGATAACGGCTCATCACTGTATGATGTCAAATGAAAATATGGGAGCCTAAACATTCGGCTGTGAAAGTGAACATTTTAAGGATGAACGCCATGGAAACATTCGTTTATCGGTTAATAAAAAAAATAAGACGTATTTAAAGACAGGAACAGAGCGTCGCTGATGTCGCAGCAGCCCCCCCCCTCCTCCTCCTCCTCCTCCTCCTCCTCCTCCATCTGTGTCCTTCACTGCCCAAGGACGCCATGATGCTGCTGAGTCCGGCCTGCAGCTCAGTGTGAACAGCTGTCAACCCCTCTCTCAGACTGTTTGCGATATGCTCACTATCGACTCACATCGTGTAATAAAGCAATGGATGCGTTTTTTTTTGTATGTTTGTTTTAGCAGATACAAACACCGTGCGCACTTAACAGACTCGATACCTTAAAACGCTTTCGGTTGAACTCGTTGATAGAAACAGGCTGTGAGGTTTTTCCGGTTTAATATTCCAGAACGGTGAAAATCTATTTCAGGTAGCAAAACATACATTTGCCGATCATCATCGTGAGATGGTGGACGTGAGATGTCAAATCATCATCATCATCATCGTCAGCATCAACAGCCCATACGTTAAAATGTCAAATGTGGTTCGTAATTGCTAAAATGAATTGTAAAATACCACACGAAAAAATATAAAAGCCTCTGTTTACTAACCTGTGTGAACTGCAGCTTTTCCACTCTCTACGGCCTCTCAGACTCTCAGGATGATGGATGCTGTGGTCCAGGGTGGTGCATCAAGTTACACATAGTAGCTTCAACATATAACGGTAAAAATGGATTTCAAAATTAAAGAATGCTCTCTTTAATTGAGGAACGTCTCGTGCTCTTTTAAAATGACTACAACAATTATAATCATATCAACGTATTTCCTATATATGCCAGACTATTAATCATCCATAATGTGGGTTCTCAGTGTGCAAAATTGTGCTGACGAACTTATTTTCTTATTATTTTGAAAAGTGTAACCGGATGTTGAATAAAGCACCCAGATTATCCTGGATTTGAGCCATGACATGGTGAATCATCTGGAACAGTGAACCCACACTGTACACGTTTACACATTTGACCTCCCCACCACCCACCCCCACACACATGCATAAACACTGTGTGAAATTTCTTTATTTAAAAAAAAAGAAAACATAACAATGTTGTGTCTTGTGTGTCTTTTGTAAAAGTAATTCATTTAAATATGAGAAAAACAAACATTTTATGTTTGTATATAATGGTGATGATATTATTAACTACAAGTTCAATATGCTTGTTCTAATCTATATTTATAGACATGGAGCTCTGGCAGTCATGTCAGGATGTTTTAGGTTGTGCCACAAGCATAACATCTCTCATAAATATCTGTGTTTCTATGTTTACGTGGGTGTGCCCTGGAGAGACTACAATGGATATGCTTGCCTTTTCATGAAGAGTCACATGTCTGCAGTTGTTCTTTGTGGCACATTGTTTCACTCACTGTCCAGACAAGTTTCATTTTCCCCAGACATTCTTCACAGGTCCTGCTGATGACATGTGCTCTTAGTGGGTAAGTAGCTTCCAAAGCTCTGGTTCCATCCAGTGGAATGCCTGTAGGCTCCATCAGTCTTTTGAGGATGAGTGAATAGTAGTTGTCCTTGTGTATATCTGCACATAAAGCCCTGTGTCAATTTTGAAAATTGGGAAATCCTGCAAGCAACTCGATCGCTGTTTTCCAACTTTGCTGCATGTAATGCACGTGGATTAGCCAGGCCATCCTAACCTTTAAAATGTTGCTTTGTCACACTTTCCACATTGTCCAACCCTTCCCCCTTTTTATTTCAGGATTTATTTACTTAACATTTTTGACAGACTGTATTTTGTAAGATCGGTTTATATAACTTTCATGAACTAACATGTGTCGGTTTGCCTGAATAAATTGCAATAAAAAGCCATTCTCTCAAGATCTTTATATTAAGGCCTACCAGATGTGGTGGAATACTCCACAACTGGCCAAGTGTTGAGTCAGTCCTCACTTGATCCTGTTGAAATGTTCCTCTTACAAGCAGCCACAGCAGAGCTCCAACCCCCTCAGTTCCACGTTGTGCAGGGTTTAAACCAGGACACTGGCAAGCTGCCAGAGAGCAATTTTGGAATCATGGAACTCCCATAATGTACATAAATTACAGGCAGCTTTTCAAAGATAGCTTTCTGCCTCTTTCTGGGGGTGCCATGGGGTTTTCATAACTTGCGTGCATGTTTGCTTGCTGTGCAGAAGACCACAGAGCAGACGTAAAAGCTGGACGTGATAAATGGAAGGTGCACTTTTTTACACAGAAGATCACTCTTCAAAATCTTATTTAAAAGCCAATGTCTTGCAGCTGTTGATGAGTTTAAACAGAAAGGCTGCAATTATTATTTAGGAAGGCAATGACTTCCTACTATGAACTTATAGTTATTGACTGTCCTTTTAGCATAAACTAGGTGTCTAATCTGTAGTATAGTATTCAGGTTAATTCTCTATGAATCAATATATTCATACAATGAATGAATATTTGTGATCTGAAAAATCACTGCATTGTCAATCATTGTGGAATAATGTACTAATTATAGCTTGAAGTAAAATATTATGGCTACACTTTCAGCACTAATGGACTACGTGCGGCAAATTGGAGAATTGTGCAACAAGAGGGGAGTTCATCCTAAGTGCAATCAAAATAAACAATGAGAACGTACTTACACCAGGGAAGTAGAGATGACTCTATGAAACCATAGATTAAACTATATAAGTATTTGTTCCTGTATACAGTAGTTGGTTTGTCAACTACTTGTGGTTTTCATCTGAAAACTGACAGAGACAAGCCTGTGATGACTGACAGCTTTCCTTTGATGGAGCTTATAGACTCCAGGTAAATACACATTGAATTGATATTCTAGGTGAACAAAAGTGAACTTTTTTTTTAACCATTTTTTTGGAAAAACTCTAAACCTAGAATACATCAAAGACTGATGAAAAAAGATTTTGTTTCCTGGCTTAGCTTTTTTATTCTGTTTTCTCAAACCCAAGAAGGACTCATCCTGCTGTTCATGTAATGAAAATGTACTAAATTGAAGGGAGTGGAAATGGGAACAGATCCTGCCCGACATTCCTACTTCTGCTGTGCCTGAGCTTGTATACAAGCAGATCAGTACAGCGCTACTCTAACTATTCCAACCATGCTGATGGGACACAGCTAGACCCAGGGGGTGTGCCATTAAATCATCAAGGGGCTGGCCCTTCCATTGTAGGTGGAGTTATAATGGTGTATGTGTGTGTGTGTATACAGGGTGGATATGAGGGAGGGATTCTCTAACAGGGGGAAAGTCCAGTGGAAAAAAAGGGGGGGCCAGAGAGAAAGAACCCTGCCAACTGTGGGTTGACTGGAGGGTTTTCTCTCCCTGGTGCCGCATTCGCATTCTAACGCTCATGTGGTAACATCCAGCACTGCTTGGCTCCCCCTGCACATTGGCCTGACTCCAGGGATTTGAAGTAGACAGGACATCTATGCTGGAGTGAGATAAGTGAATGTAAAAGTGGGAGGGAAAATACAGAGGATTCGGATAAGGACAGAAAACAAGAGGCAGGTGAGAGAGACACGGTAGAAGAAGGGATCTTGAAGAAGCAGGTAAAGAGAGCCAACTGTGCACTTCAAATCCACCAACATGGCAGCAATGGAAGCGATGGAAGCCCACCTGGAGCCTCAAGCCTTCATTGAAATCTCAGACGACGAGGTCATCCTCCCAGCCTCCGATGATGAAGACGATGCCCTCGCAGCAGCCAAGAAAGAGCTGTCCATCATGGGTGCAGAGGGGGACGCCGTGGAAGACAAGGAAGAGGCGTCGAAGCCGGACCAGCAGGTGAATGGGGTCGTGGTGCTGTCCTTGCTCGACAAGATCATCGGGGCTGTTGACCAGATCCAGCAGACCCAGAGCGGGCTTGAGGCCAGACAGCAGGAGATGGAGCGCTCGGTCTCCAGCATCCAGGGCGAGCTGACCAAACTCTCCAAGAACCACAGCACCACATCCAACAGTGTTAATAAGATGATGGAGAAGGTGCGCAAGGTGAGCGTCAACGTCAAGACGGTGAGGGCCACCCTGGAGAAGCAAGGGGGCCAGATCAAGAAGCTGGAGAACAACGAGGCTGAGCTGCTCAAGAGACGCAACTTTAAAGTCATGATCTACCAGGTAGGAGTGTGTCTGTCTATGTAATGGTGTGCGGTATGGACTGGTGAGTTTGAGGATAAAGTTGTAAGTTCAAAATGCATGACGCCATATTGAATTAGGGATGGGTGTGGCCCATGGGCGAACCAAAGAAAAATGTCGGTTCTTGGATTCCCAACCACAGTGGGTGGTTTAAATCAAGTGAAGAGGATGTTTTTGTTTACCAATGATGTTTCTCAATTTGCTGAAATGCAGAGGTTACCACTCACCTGAACTTACAGGCTGTGTTATCCCTCATTAGCCTGCACTACCAAAACCCTCCTCTCAGAGAGTAAGTATTGTCCCAGGACAGAAGACAAGTTTTATTTTAATAACTACTTTGAATGTATAGGTGCTGCGTCTATACCTTGTGTGAAAAAATCCTAACCATACATATACCCTAATATATAAAAACAGTTTCTGGACATGTGAGACATTTAGAGACATTAGACTATCTACCACTACAATGGAATACATTCATTTAAATATTAGCAAAGTGTAAGTAATATACTGAGAGTGAGTAGTGTACAGTGTAAACAATGCACCTTCACTAAATGTGTACAATTTCCAGGTATGACAGGTCAGGAAACAAACCGCAAATAATATGTACAGCACATATAAACCCAATAAAACAGCAATGCAAATAAATAAATTCAGTATGACTTTTCAGAGAGACCCATTCACAGAAGGATTCATACTCTCACTTATCAAAAAACACAGCTTGTAGGCATTTTCCACATTGGTATGTGACAAGTTTTAAGATCATTAATAGTCCTTCATAAAAGTGTATCCAAATGCAAATAACCTACATCTTCAAGCCAAACTGAATCTGTTTGTGGCGCCATGATCAAGCAGCGTATTATTCTTAAGCCATGTTAATACTATGTCAACCTTAAACAGAACAATTTATTATGTTCTTACAACTAACAGAAGCAGTGATGTGTGCAGATGTTGCTCTTTACCACCCCTGCCGCACCCCAGACCTACTATACATTGGATCAATAAAGCAGGATCCACCACAGCTGGCGTCCAGATATATTCTCCTCAGGGCAAGCTATCTATATGGTCACAGAATATGAGCCTCCACATGTGAGCACACAGTGTTCGCTGCCCACGTCGTGCCAAATTAATTCGGAAAGTCATTTCACGTATTCCCCCTTTTTTATGAAAAGATGGAAAAATACCACAAGTCAATGCAAGGTCCTGTAAAAGAAGAAACAGAGTACATTTTTATTCGTTTGTTTATTGAGGGGAGTTGAGGGGAGCCCAGTTTCTTTTTTTAGCCTTTTCAGAGTGATGTATAATAGCTTTCAGCTTTTTGCACAGTGGTGCAAGACCATTCAGAGTTTCCACCCTTGACTCAGTCATCATGGCTGTTACTCACCCCCCTCTCCCTGCTTCTCTCATTCTCTATCCAGTGGCTGGGTCTAATAAGCGCCCAATCTTAGGCAACCCAGGCAATATTGACTGTGGATGATTGTGCATTTGTTGTATTCTAACATACAGGCATAATGTACTTGGATTCCTCATCTTGGCATACCAGCAAAAATGTATTTGTATTTATAATAACCCGCAGATGAGCAGCTCTGAACGCTCAGCCTAAAAAAAAAAATATCCCCATTATTGCATCTGACAGAATTCGACGACTAAACTGTCTCTCAATCTGAAAGTTTCATAACTCAATATTTGAATTAGAGAGTAATGAAGTATTGAAGCTGGGGGTTGAAAGTTTCCAATACAATCCACCACAAATACCACACAGGGAAAACCAAATGGGTTGGGATTGTGGTAGCATCAGGCAACTACTTGGGTTCTTTGGCAAGAGAAACTCCCTGAAATGCCTATCTCTATCTCTAGCTCCTTCACTAACTCAAAACACTGGCTTTGTTTATGGATGCCAACTATGACATAACGTCAGATTCATCTTCATTAAAAACAAGAAATCGTCAATGTGTTCTGTTTCCAATTTTCTGTGCTACTTTGTTGCCCTTTAAGGCCAGATGCTTTCAAAATTAAGCAGTAGACAGAAAAAGACTCAACCAACACCCCTAGTGAACTATAATACTGTTTAACATTTGTTTCTTTGGACAGTGTGTCAACACATAAATACTTGGCCTTTGGTAGGACTTGTTTTCTCCCTGCACAATCACATCTTCACTCACAACAATCACAGTACTGTAGAGACATCTGCAGTGGCAATCTGCAATCTGGTACTATCTATATTAAGAGTCTATATAAAATATGTACAAAGAGCATCATGGAGGGACAAACAGAACTAATGGCTACAGTTTGCAAAGTAGGATTTTTTTGAAGTTAGCGGTACATGCACCTTATTCAAGATAACATTTCAATGGAAAAATAAATGAGAGATGTGTCTCAGGTCATTGAAAACATTTCACCATACCATAGATTGTCCGTCAGAGAGTGCTAGCAAGTTCATGTTTGCATTTTTCCATGCACTATTCAGTGAGGTCACATTCAAGGGGATTGTTATTGGTAATAGTTTGGATGCAATTCAACTATGTTAAGAAATAAATATCAATAGATAAGTCATTAATAATAATAATATAAATAATGAGTATTGATGATCAGAAGTCATATTGTAAGAAAACCGGAAAAAATGTTTTGTAAATGCTTTCTGAAATTTTTGAATGTTGTCCAATGTTAAATTATTATTTAGTGACTTCAAATGAATCTACTACGCTACATCTAATTAGCGATTAGCAACCTGAATAAATGGGCAAAAATAACCTTTACATTAGTTTCAATGGTATCAAGGGAAATATCAGCATATCTTCCATTCAGTAGGTTATCTTCTTCTGTATTCCAATATTTGATTTGCTACAACATTAGTTCTAATAATGGTCTGTGAACTGGATTTTAATTTACCTGGTTAATTGTGCATTGGTATAACTATATTAAAAAAGGTGTCACTCCCATAGCTAAGATCGCTCCATGTACAGTTCATCCACCATTCAACATGTTTATAGGGATTTCTATATAATAATGGTATCAACTTTCTGATCATTTCCGGACATTTTTTGCTTTTTACTTGTCAGTCTGTGCATGGCAGGGAATAAAGATTTAGCCCTCTTTTGTACTTGCGCTGCTCGTGCCCAGATAAGAAGCCCTGCTCTGGTTGGGTTAAATGGTTTATAAAAACACACTGTTACTGAGTGGTGTTTACTTTGACATAGGGTCAGCTCACACATGAGGGACACAGCACGAGGGCTTTGTAGTTGAACATAGGGTGTTAAATCTTTGCTTTAGGAGCCCAGCAGCCTTGCTCCACTCCTTTGTTGGCCCCCTTTCACAAATGTGGTCCTAACGAGACGAAGGCTCGGTTTAACAGTGTTCAACATGGTTGCTTATTTGAGGGGAAAAAAAGTGAGTGAAGAGATAAATGTAAACCTAAAGCCTAAAAGAAGACTCGGTGGAATGAGTCTTCACTACTCTTCATAAATATTTCCCCCTGGTTTTGGGAGAAACTTTTACCTTTATATGATTTTTTTTTTGCCATGTCATAAGTCAGATTGCGTTATTTTTCAGTCACAAATCATCACTGTCAGCCAAAGACTAATATCGGTCGAATCAATTCCATCTGTGGTTTACACCAACAATGCTTATAATACCCTAAAAAGCCAACGGTATGTTTTGCCAGGCCAGGACACTGTATGACGTCTAAGGAGACAGTAACCAGGGGCTGCTCTGTCAGCACATCAATTGGAAAAGACAGTCACCCTGTTAGCATTAACAGCTGTCCTCCTTTGAGGGTGTGTGTTGTGTGTGGTTGGGGTTTTGTCTGTGTGTGTGTGTGTGTGTGTGTGGTTTTGGCTCATGTAAGCCCCAGTGTCCAGTAAGCCTGAGATTTACTCACTTATATCTGTGTTCATGGCCGGGCAGCTGAGTCCACATGGTGTTAAAGAACAGAGCTTACCGTGCTAACTAAGGACCCGGTATGGAATATGATCATTCTATCGCAGTGTGTATGAGAAAAACAGAGGAAGCGAGAAAGATAGAAATCTTCATTTATCAAAGCTGCATAAATCAATCTTTTTTTTTACAATCACTCGATACGGCGTAATATTAAAGAGATCATGTTTAGTGTTTTACTCATGAGACACAGAACAGACATAGTTGGCAAATTGCCAGTTTTCATTTGATCTGAATATTAAGCAGGTAAAGAGCCAGATGGGGTTTTTTTTTTAAAGGGGTGGTGGAGATCAAAGCTGAGATAATAACAGAGTGAGCATTGGACTCCCATGTGACATAATGAAGTGACTGCTTTGTTTTTTGCTTGTTTCTCTGCCTGCATGTTGGCAACTAATCACGCATTGAATCTTAAATCAATTCACAGCTTCAATCACGATCTAACTTGCATCGTATCGCTACGCTTATGATAGGATAACTCAATTTATACATGTACAAGAGATGTCCAATCCACTTTGTACGGGGAGTGGATGGGTGTGTCTCAGCAAGGAGCATATTTAGACAGCTGATTCATTGCCCAGGCATCCCCAGCGCTCCATGCTCACCTCCTCCTGCCTCCGCCTCCTCATGTGAAACCATCGCCCCGTTACTCCCTTTTTTCCAGCTCCCCTACCCACGAGGAATTTTACTCCACATCTTTCCCTCCTCGCCCCAGCCGCACCACACCTCGTCCCAATTTACCACGCCATCATTTTCCTTCCTCCTCACATCGCAATTCATTATTTATTGCTTCTTTTCTCGTATGTTTGGTTAGCGTTTATTACACCTGAAATCTTCATGAATCAAACCTGGATTTTAGGTAAACGTAAACATATGCGAGGATCAACATGCTTGTGAAAAGTAATTCTGAAATTCTGACAGATATAACATGTAATTCAGGTCTCTTTTTGTGTGTGGTTTAAGCCAATAACCAGTCTGAGGAATTTCAGTTTGCGCTGGAACAGCTGCAACATTCTGGAACACATTTCAATTCAGTGACTGAAATCATCAGATCTGCATGCAGAGGCCCAATAAATGCTCATCGAGTTTCTGTGTAGAGTAAACCTTTATTCAACTTGAAATGCACATCATTAATGCGCATCATTGTGAGCAGTGCTCACTCTCAAAAGATTAACAGTAAACAGTGAAAAAAAAGGGTTCAGAAAGTAAAGGGCTATTGTACAGACGGTGTAACCCCATCCACTATTATATAGATCCACACTGACTGATCATAATCTGATCTAAAAATGCTGCAGTAATTCATCATGTGACTGCTGTCAATTATGTCTCTGAAATGAGCTGTGTAAAGTGTCCGGTTAGAGAAATAACTATTGTAGGGCTATTGTGGCCCTGCCTGGGTTGTGCAGCCCTTTTACATGACATGATCTGTCTCCTGCTGTTCCGATTTTTTCAACAGGTCCGAAAAAAGTGTTACCTGTTACCTCTACAAGCCCTACATCACATTGTCAAACTATACCTTCTTATTTTGCTGTGAACACTGATCACACACACAACTGAGCTATTCTCGTTGATGTTTTATCCTCAAAAGATCTGTTACACAGTTGCTCTATGTGCCCAAGATATCATGTAATTAGATGGACTTGAATTGTAGAGTACACATACACGGCCTGTGTATGATCACGCTCGCAACATTTTGTGTGTAAATCCACCAAGTGCGATTCTCTTCTTCTCACACAGGTCGATCCAGGTCCATATAAGGACAAGAGCACTAGAAATGTTCTCAGCTCAGTTTATGAGCCAGATTCTGTCCTAACATTGTTTCAGCTGAGAGCATTTTTGTTTGTCTAGGTACAGTTTGTCGCAGTGGTGTACATGTCAGGCAACATGTTTAAGTCATTGATGAGAGCTTGTTAACATAATGGGAAGGAAGGGAAGGGGCGGGGGGGGGGTGATAGAGGAAACAGAGCGAGGTGACAGAGAGCTTAATGGAGACCTGTCCTAACATTGTTTCAGCTGAGAGCATTTTTGTTTGTCTAGGTACTGTTTGTAGCAGTGGTGTACATGTCAGGCAACATGTTTAAGTCATTGATGAGAGCTTGTTAACATAATGGGAAGGAAGGGAAGGGGCGGGGGGGGGGTGATAGAGGAAACAGAGCGAGGTGACAGAGAGCTTAATGGAGACAGAATAAGAGAGGGGGAGAGACATCTAAAAATAGCAACTATCGCATACTTGTTTGATTGTGAGAAGGAAAGGGCCTTTTAAAGATTGTGTTCCTGTTTGGTTAAGAAGAGCCGAGGCTGGGACATGGCAACTGCTGCTGATATTCAGGCCACAACATCTGCTTGTGACATGCAGATATATCATCAATCATAACCTTTAATTTATAACATTTTTTAACATCTTTCCAGGGTACTCTTTTTTTTTTTACATTTGTGTCTTTGCTATTGTATTAATATTAATATTAATCTTAATTGACACAGGTTTTGTCTCCCATAATTCGACCTATCTTCCACACAGTGTCTCTTAGTGCTCCCTAGCCAAATGTGTTCCCATTAAAGATACACGGTTGCTGCATTTTAGTTACCACTATGACTTACCAGATACAAGAAAAGACTTCAGAAACAAGGAGTCATGTCAGAATTCTTTTAGTAGTATCGTATAGTAGTATAGTATAGATGTGTATAGCTCCACTTCAATGTGCACATTCTGAAAATAAATCAAAACTAGAAAGTCTTTTTACTGGCTTATAAAGTATTTTAGTTTTACTGTTTGGTTGCTTTACCACTGTGTTAACTTTGAGGAATGGAACATTCTACTGTTTATATGATCACTTTTCAGCTATAGTGAAATGCATGGCAAATCTACTCTTATTCTGCTCACTGGACACAGAAATTATTTTTCAAATCAAATCTTTTTTGATTTTAAGATGAAGCCTTTTTCGCACGAGTCAGGCATGAATGACTCATAGTCAAATCATTAGTTTGTTTCCTCATATGACCCACTCTGTCATATGATTCCAGCTTTGAATCCTCTCATGGCTTGTTATATTATTTGCCTTGAACAGAGGAACATTTGTGATAAGTTACAGTATCATCTAGTTCCATGGTGACTTGAATATTAGGATCACTCACTTGTCTGCAGGCTGAGTGGATTGACGCCATGTTGAAACTCTCTTTGATAGACTACAAAGGACAGAGGCCTGGTACCATGCCATAATGTCATACTGCTGTGATTACTGGGAAAAAAAATGGAGATTAGATGACGAGCTTGAGATAAGAGAATCAATCCTTGTTTCCCCTTTTTAGTTTACTGTACTGATTCTGATACTGAAACACTGTAGAAACAATATATATAATGTATATATATATATATATATATTGTAAAAAGGGGGGTTCCAAGGGGTTATTAGCAGGAACCACTATTGCTGAGATACACAGAAGCCAGTAATCTAAAGCTAGGCGGTTGATACTGCATGCTACTGCTGATTTGCTACTCAAAAATACTTGGGACTATAGGTGGTGATAACTAACAAAAAAACGATCATTTTTGTCCACTAAAAAACGGAATCACCCAGTTTATATGTCTAACATCGTAACACCTGCTTTTATTGGGATCATAACCTGCAGTAAACATTACGTTGTGTCCTGTTGTGTTAGTGCTTGGTATGTCTAATATTCTTGCTATCTTCTGCTGTATTTTTGCCTGCACTGTGCTGTATTTTAAAAACATACATACACAATACATTTTTTTCCCACTTTAAAAGTCCCTTTTGGGTAGCTTTAAAGAGGGCAAGATTATGTTTTCGGTGATAATAGTAAGATATATACCCATCAATAGAATAACATATCTGTCAGCTTAAAGCACATTGCACCAAGCAGGATATGGGCAAACAGTAGAGGAGGAAGCCACTTCTTTTGCAGCTCCATAAACACCAACCTCCTTCATTGTTATTGGAAAGAGTAACATTGGGGTTGCCATGGGAACAGCCACTGTCAGCCCTCGCTGTCCGAGACTGTGTTAGTCAAGGTCTCTTCATGGAGTCGGGGGAGTTCCTGCTGCTCGTCCTATCATGATTATACTTAGATCAATTTGGTCCGAGCAAGTTAAAGTTTATATTCTAGAGTGGGTTCGTCTTGTGCCTCCGTTTTAATTTGTCTTTGGATGAGCCAATGGAACTTAAAATAGCGTGACACGTGGATTGCATCACTCACAGACGGAATTATTAATAATGGGGTATTTCGTCTGAGTTCACGCGTCACAAAAGAAGCATGTGTGCCCATGGGACTACATATACGTGCGTTATTTGTTTTCCTACGTGAAAGTACACGATCACAATGCCCACAACTAAAAGTATGTCGTAAAAACAACCTCCAATGATAGTCAACAATGGCAAGCTGTGTCTTGCAGTGAGAGCTTGAAAGGAGTGCGAAGGAAAACAGCACTGAAGTGCCTGGCGCACATGTGGCTGCAGCCTTGGAAACACTAGAAGAAATCTTGCTTTCTACTTCATTCATGTGTGCTTCCATGAATGGTTTATGCAAACTGCTGTCGTCTGAAGATTCATATCCTGAATAATTGTAATCAAATGCTGGCTACAAAATAGTGCTCTATTATGATATTATGGTAAAAGAGTTGATACAGTGTGTACAAAAAATACATAAAACTCAACTAACTTGGGTATCTCACGTACCATGACCTAGAGATGACTCAGAGATGATAAATGTCTTTGAATCAAAATAACCGTTGGAGCATTACCAGTTGTGCCATGAAGCTGTCACTGTAACATGAGTCTCGGCACCACCTGAACAGCTTACAGCTAAACTTTGTCACACAGCACTCCCATACTTTGACACAATTTTAGGATATATATTGTCCTATATTATATTGTAGTAACACAAACAAAAACCTAAGGCAACAGAAAGCAAAAGCTTTTGCCATGCTACAACTTAAGTAGAGTTAGTATGTGTCTGACTAACATCAAGCTCACAAAAAGAAGTAGAAAGAAATCAGCTGTTGGGCATTCATATGTAAATACCAATGTGTGATTGTATTTGCAATACGGGTACCTACAGCCCATAAAGGGAAACTGCAGAGCATATGTCAGGCACAGGAATATTTGTTCTGTTGCCATGGCATTGTGAGCGCTGATCTCGCTCATTCCTCAGTGATCCGAGATTCTAAGTTCACTGTCCTACCACAGACTGTTAGGACACCACAGAGGGCAGAAAGAAGCAAAGAAAGGCTGGGAAGTAATATAAAAGTCAGAGAGAAAGACAGACAGACAGACAAGAGAGAAAGAAAGAAAGAAAGAAAGAAAGAAAGAAAGAAAGAAAGAAAGAAAGAAAGAAGCTGCTGAAATACTTTAATGCAACAGCAGGCCTGGTGACTCATCCATCTCTCCCCCCCTCAGGGATCTACGGCATGCCATCACTTTATATAGCCATCTCTCTCCCTCTCTCTCTCTCTCTCTCCGGTCCCATGTCTGTGATTAAAGGGGATGAGTGGAAACAGGAGGAGAGCACTGAGTTTCCTCCCAAGAGTTTTTTTTTTACTTTATGTGACCATTACACTCTTTCCCATGGCATTCACATGAGAATGGAGAGAGAGAGAGACATATAGAGAGAGAGAGAACGAGAGAGAGAGTGTCTGACAGTTGTGCATTAGGATAAGACTGTGCTGATATTGATCAGTTTTATTCTAAAGAAAGACTGTGTTCCTTTTTTTTTAATAATTCTAAACTCAACCTTTCTCTTTCTTATTAATTAGTGTCAATGAGCAGCAATTCACACTACTGCTCAATAGAATAGAACACACAACCTGTACCTTACTACTAGAGTGACATTGGTGTGAATATAATTAGGCCTTGCACAGTCTGCATTTTTTACCTAATTATGTTCTTGATTTGTGAAAATGTAGTGATGACCCAAATCCAAATCAACCCCCATTCTAGACATGGTTAATATAACCCCCTCAAAAATATACATGTTAATCCAAATGCATTGGAACTTCTCCTCAACTATTACTATTGCCTTCAGTGTGAATAGCTTTACTATGTGTGAGATGTAATTCCTTCTTAAAAGTATTCATTTGATGTGGAGCGTAAAAGCTCTTTCTAAATTTAAAATAAAAAAGTGCCTGTAAAGTTTCGAAAATAATCTCACCACAATGTGAGCTTGAACTTAATCTCTTTTTGAAGTCACAAAAGTTTTCAATGAAGAGAAGTGGTTCTGGCTTTTTGATGACAACTTATCAAAAGCTGCAGAAATGTTAATAAATGGACCTTGTGGTGAATGTGCTCTTTCAAATTAAGTAAGACGGTTTTGCAATTCAAAAATTCAAGAAAAAAACGGTGTCCTCATTTGACACTTGGTTCCATTTTAAATCAGCCGATGTATCACGGGTGTCTGCCAGCTTCATGGATTTACTAGATCGTCCCTCATTGCATGTGTGTCTGTGAATAATAGAATGCACATTTATGTACACTGCAGTATGCGTTTTGCTCAGACACACACGCACGCACACACTTTGCCTTCCACAGCAGTAGGGGAGTTCTTAGTGGTTAGAGTTTAAACAGGAAAACAGAAACAGAGAGGGGTGTGTTACAGCGGGATTCCTCTCCGTCTCTACTTTGGGTTGATGAGTGGTTGCAGTGTGGGCTCAGAGTGGAAAGCTTCCATGGTGTGGAACACTCTCTCTCACACACACACACACACACACACAGTAGCAGTAGATCTGTCCCATGATTCAAATGTTTTCTATTTGAAAATATTTTCCCTTTCATCTGGTTTCCCGTTGTTACTATGGAGATAAATATACATCCAAACGTTTTTGATTGAAAAAGTGGAGTGTGTAAGTAAGCAATCAGTTTGTTCTACAATCTTTTTTTATTTGTTACTTTTATACGAAATATTCATCGTAGGCCGCGAAAATAAGATAAGATAAGTTAAGATAATCCTTTATTGTCCCACAGTGGGGACATTTGCAGTGTTGCAGCAGCAAGGTAAACAGTATACAAACATAAACAACACAGGTTCAGAACAAAGTAAACTAAGACTGTGCAAGAGTGGAAAAAAATAAAAGTACCGAAGAAACAATATGTTCAGTGACCTGCGTATATGCAGTAGAAGAAGGGCTGTATGTAATGAAAGTATTATAAGTAGTGCAAGTATTGAGAACAAAGAAATGCTGTCAGGTCCTCTTCTGAATCATTGCCCTCCTGTGGCAGGAGCAAGTAAATGTCTCCGAAGGTTACCTTGACTGCGAGCTGATTGTACGCATCGTTTTTGTGATTTTCTTTGGTGTTACCATGTCCTGTTGACAAGGTCTGGGGCTTATCAAACAGAAAGGAAAGCAGCATATTTGTTACTTTCGCATATTGTGGACAATCCTGTGATCACTCACGAGTGTCTAGCTACAGGCAGACACAGGCAGTGTGCTTGACATGCTGCCCTCGAGCTTTTGACTGGGAGAACTGTTATTGTCTGCATTGTAATACATGTGCACAGATTTTTATGGAGAAATATACTTAGACATCAGAACATCTTGAAAAATGATGTTACTAATTGGTGTGGTCGACATGTGTGAAGGCAATGAGTCAGGGTGGAGCAGGACAAGGAAACAAGGAAAACTGTCGCAGACATATTATCAGTTCACATATTTACCTCTTATCTGATTAACTTAATTGCCTTCTCTGTTTTCAACTTAAATTAAAGGGTTTTCACTCTGAGACAGAGTATACACACACACAGTTGGCTGAGGTAACTACCCGGCATTGTTGCCGTTTCCATTGCTCCTCTGGGCTGGTTGATAACCGCCATGGCTCACCACTGCTAAAGCCCAGAAAATCCCGACATGCCCACATTAAAAACCCCTTAAATGTTTGATAGGGGCCTTTCGGGAAGCACAGGCACAGGCACGAATGCAGACTGTGAGTCAGACTGATAGCCAACAAGAGCAAAAAAATAAGCTGAATAGAGATGTGATACACATCAGAATGTTGTGTCCTTTGCGGTTATTTTCTTTATCAGGAACTCAAGACTTCACCAGAGATTCATTAATTAAAAAAGGCTCTTTGTCCTTAACTCAGTGCCAAGATAGAGGTGGCAGTGTTGGTTGGATCACCAGTTTGGTCAAGTCTTTTTCTCTATCACTGGTTATGGCAATTGTTGGATGATTGTCATAATATCTATAAAGCTGAACCAATATATATATACGTAATATAACAATATACAGTTTTATTTACAACCCTAACCCTTATCAACACTATTCTCTCTCAGATAACTCTTTTTTCTTTTTCTTTAAGCTTATGAGTACTTCGAAACAAACCAAACCATTTAACATGTTAAACTGAAATGAGAAATGTAAAGGCCTGAGACCTAAAACCTTGTGCTGTCCAGAGCAGAGGGGTTGGTGGGACAAGTTTATCATGCACACGCATCATGAGAGAGAAACACTGCATTGTGCTGACAACACTGAATATCATCCAGCTGATCTCAGCAACAGATAGTCACAAACATACGCAATGCTAGGCTTTTGGGAGGACTACATGTCGTTAGTTATGTCTGTGTTGTGCTCATTTAATGGTTTAAAACAAATGAATAAATGTATATTAGTTAAAGGCTGCACATGCTTTTCTGAATATAATGTGTGTTTTAACTGGTCCCTGTTAAATAAAGTAGCAAAATAAAAATCTACATTTTGAGAAAAAAGGGTTGTGAAAACGAGAATGTAGTGTGTGATATGAATTTGGCTGTCGAACAGACTACATTTGACATGGACCTGATCAGTCCAGGTTTCAGATAGAAATCCGGTAACACAAAAAGGCCTTCTGAAGAGCAGTTGTGTAGTGAAGACTATAAAACCATCGGCAAAGTCTAAATCATATGTACAGGGAGAATAACAAGGTTACTCATATTCCAAGTGAAAGACTGAGATACTCGCTAGATATAACCATACTCTAATAATGTATAGTTACAAGTTTAGTTTCTAGATCTCAATTACCAAGGAGAGAATATGAAAGAGCCGTCTAACCATAGACGGATCTTACAGAAAATGTCTGCTATACTCTACATTAGCAGTACAGTTAACTGTGTTAACTGGGTTAGAGTTTGTACGCATCGGTACATGCACACACAAGTGAGTGGTGGGTTGTTAGAGGGAGAGAGCCAAAGTAACAGCAGTGTAAATGCCTCTCAGATGAATGACTTTTCCACCAGCCATGAGTCACTGCAGCAATATGCCCATGACTGGCTGATGGAAAAATGAGAGGCAGAAAGAAGGAAAGGCTTAAAGAAAGTAAGAAAGAGAAACGGGAAACAAAAAAGTAAGAAGTTTGATGACAGGAGGACACATCTCTAATACACACACACACACGCGTACACAATCACGCAGTCACGCACGCACGTTGTGGTTCAATGTACTTTGGAAGTAATTTTCCTCCTGACACTCATTTTGTTATTAAATTGAAAGCCAAATCTGGAAATGATCTGCTTGTGCGTGTTTCGTAAGGGCTGAGGGCAAAATGGGCTCACACTGCCTTGCTTAGAAAACCAAACACACACACACACACACAGACTCCCACAAAAACACACCCTTATTCACAGAACCATCACATACCTCGTCTATTTTCCATAGCTGTGAGTGTACTTTCCTGTCTTTGGCACAGCAGCCTCATGGGGAACAATGTCCTATTAAATTAGGAGGGTCAGGAAGTCAACACACTGAGGTAAATGCCTGAACTTCCCCATACGCACTTTCCATGTACTTTGGACACACATGCATGCAGCACAGAGTTCCCTCTCGCACCTCAGCTTTTGTTGAATCCATCGTATTTACACACACCAATATGTGACCTCTTACATCCTGACCCTGACAGACTGGGCTTTCCCAGGTACATGCTGGCACTTCATGTATAAGAGAAAAGTCCAGCTACACCTAATTTTAAAAGCTAATGGGCTTCAGGCATACAACCTGTAGTCTGTATTAAACAGTGTATTTATTAAAATTAAAAATATTAAATAAATCCTAAAATTACTTCAGGCCAGTAGGCCCGAGGCTCATTTACTGTAGATTATATTTTTCTATGGAGAAAGGTTTTGGTCATCTGAACCCAAGCAATGCCATAATCCCGATGAGTGGGAGGAGGGGTGGGAATAGAGGATTATTTTCTAATTAAAAGCCCCATATTATGCAGGCCTCTTAATTAGCCTCAGTTGGATGAGTGAAGCAGGACTATGATAGCACTATCTAGAATGATTGTATTTGTCAACGCCAGCATGACAATGGTTGAACAGTGTGGTTGAAAGTACTGGTCAGTTGGTTGGCTTATCTGTCTTACACTTGCCTACCCCAACAAATCATCATCAGGTCCAAATTTCTGGTTGTACAAAAGATATGCTGTAATACATAGTTTGGTGCAATATTTTTCAAATAAATTAATTTCCCTCACAGGATGAACCTTTTCCTTTTTGTTTAAGTACTTTTAAAACTACATTTTATTGAACATTGAACTTATCTTTTAGGATACAACAGTTAACCTCATTCTTTATTGTCACCTACACACAAAGCCTTTAGTCCAGCTTTAATGAGAGCTCTTGTCAGTGACCACGAGGCGTTGTCAGTGGCTTTGACCTTACGTTGCTAAAGAGATTTGCAATACCCAATGCAATGTCCCCAGTAATCAAAACAAGACATAATCAATTTGTGCAAGAGAGGTATTTTCCACTTCCCTTGCCTCTCAACACAGCTGCTAAAGCCAATATCCCTTATCCAAGGTCAAGTTTACCCAAGATACTGTCGCACAAAGCCTTCGTAAAACTGCCAACACTACGCAAAGCAACAGAACACAATAGACACAAGGCCCACCCACCCCCAGCTTTTGCACCTCCACCTTACAGCCAACTATGTGATGCTATCATCTTCCTGCTGTGCAGATGGTTTTCCAAGACTCTGAAGAATCATCCCACTCACGCTATTACTCAGTTCATACGACAGCAGAAAAGTATCTCCCCTTTCCACACCTTGCGGCCCCCCCCCCATTCCATTCTGTGGTCCTTTGTTCTGGCAACGGCTGTGTTCCTGTTTTGACGACAGAGGCATGTAGAAGGAAAGGAAAAGACAATACACACAAGTATTGGCCCTCATGCAGACATTCAGGAGCCCCTTTGGATGAGGATTTGCTGTGATGGAAAGAGGAAGCCCCCCCCTCTTCCCATCCCTTCATTAACAAGTCAGAGTATTGTTTTTACGAGGTGAAGGGAACAAGGGAAAGAAAGGCTCCCTCATCTGGAAAGCGAGATGGCTAAAGGCGAGACAAAGGTGGGTGTGGGATGTAGGGGCCATGGGAGTGGAGGAATAAACGATGGAAAAAGTAGTACAATACATTTATCAGAGTGGGTCAGGGTCAGCTGGAGTTGTGTTCTGTATCATGCACAGTGCAAGAGGAGTATAATTGCTCACAGTTGTCACAATCCATATTATATTGAATGTATTATAATATATTATTATATATTCATATTATATATATTAAATCACTGGGCTAAACTGGACTCTTGATTATTTGTTTGGACGCACCTGTGGGTAAAAGTAGGTCTTAAACTGAGATGCTCTGTATGTACTTGTGAGCATAGCGAGGAAAATGCAAAAATAGACATACTGTACATCAGAGTAAAAATATTCCATTCCATTGCGGAATTACCATTACTTATCATGCCAATTCCTAACATTCTACTACCCAAACCCTAATTCCAATTTTCCTTGTTCACCTCAGCGTAACCTAAACAATTTACTTTAGCATTAAAAATGTTAATATAATAATAACAATTGAAGCTGCCCTTAACAATCATTTCATATTACATATGAATTAAATTACTGTTAATGTTTTTAGCTGATAGTTGTGAATGGCCGTTGTAACAACATTGGCGCCACTGGAATCGCATGAGGATAAGTGTGGATGGTTGTTAATCTATGTTAAATATATGTCATATGTGTTACAAACTTCCTCTTTTGGTGGGGGATGATATTTGTCACTCCTCTTTCAACAACCTATACAGTGCACCGTTAATATCATAACCATAAGATGGCTCCTCATCCATCAGTTGTGGGTTCGCCTGTGTTGAGCCATGTATCGGTTGAATGATTGTTTAGCCTAATGTGTTAGTGTGTTAATTTCTCACTGTGTTGTACCAGTTTTTGTCTTGATGTGCAGCTAGAATAACTGGGATCTAAAACTTGTTGAAGTGCCTCCCGACTTTATGTAATGCTCTCGTCTAGATACTCTCTCCTGGGCCACCATGTGATGTATAAAATTGAAATTTCAATGAGGAATTGCTTTCCTGCTAAGGTAACTCAGAGAAGTGTTTACCAAATAAGTGAAACATACAATAATGTCTATCTCTACTGTCTATTCTTATTTTCTGATCTCCACAGGATGAAGTGAAGGTCCCCTCCAAACTCAGCATCTCTAAATCCCTGAAGGTTTCGGAGTCTGTGTCAGGAAGCAAAGGGGGTAGCTTGCTTGAGCTTAAGGAAGCTACTGAGGAGCCCGGAGAGGAGGAAGGAGAAGGAGAGAAGGCAGACAGACCCCATGTAGACCTCTCATCAGATGAGGAAGGGGTGGAGATTGAGGAGACCATTGAGGAGACTCGTGCTGAGCGCATCAAGCGGAGCAGCCTGCAACGGGTACAAACCCTGAAGACGGTTTTCTCAAAGGAGAAGATGGATAAGACGAAGGCCAAGACCAAAGAGAACCTTGAGAAGACCAGGCAAAAAACCAAAGACAACTTGCAGAAGACAAGGCAGAAGACAAAAGATAACCTGGAAAAGACCACGCAGAAAACAAAGGAGAATTTAGAGAAGACCAGGCAGAAGGCAAAGGACAACCTGGAGAAGACACGTCATAACATCGAGAAGAAGATGGGAAAGCTTGGAACACGCATGAGTGTCAACCCTGAGCGCAAGCAAAAGATTCAGACATCTCATAACAAGGTCAAAAAGGCCTTCACACCAGACCATGTCATTTATGCGAGGTCCGAGACTGCCGTATACAAGGTGCCCCCATTCACCTTCCATGTCAAGAAAGTCCGTGAAGGCGCCGTGGAAGTGACACAAGGCACTGAGATGGTGGAGGTGTCCCAGGAGGCCGAGCCCTTCAGCGGGGTGGATGAATCGGTCGAGGAGGGCGCAGAGGAGGTGGAGATGGAGATGATGAATGGAAGGGGGGATGATGAAGAAGCTGAGGAAGATGAAGAGGACGACAGCCATGATGTCTTGCAGGAGAACGAAGACAGAGATAGAGACAGCGATTAGATAAAGAATGAAGAATTTGGCGAGATCCTCACAAAATCCTTTGCGACAACCTGTGTGGTCTGCAAAGACAATAAATTGTGGCAATCGAGGGGATTGCAAGAAAATAATCATGGTTGATTTCAAGTTACTTTTATTGTTTTGGCCATTATTACGATTGGTTATAATAACTTTGCACTGAACAAAGTAATTGCTGAGATCTGGAATTAGTCAAACAGACAGGAGCTGAGTGAACCAATAGTTTATCCAGAGTCCAATTTAATTTACATTTTTCTGCCCAGGTTTATTATTATCTATTAAATTCCAGTTCAATGGGGGCACAGGTGAGGAGAAACGATGTTTTGAACCAATTCGTTCTGACAACAAGGGACTCTAACAGGAATATGTTTGAAAGACAGAGGGAAAGAAGGCAGGACATTATACTGCCACATAGCATTTGTAAATAATACTCCCATTATATGGGTGGACCAAGATTAGTCTCAACTAACTACTTACAGCTAAAAATGTGAATGTTCAGTTACTCACAGAGCTCCTCTGAGTTGGCAGCCCAATGTGAAACAGGGTTGTAGATTTTTCTATAGGTGCACTAAACTGCATGTCACAGAACGCAGTATACAACACACAGTGAAGATTGTGCTCATTGAATAATATATCTCACAGACCCTTGTCTGTTGTGATTACCGTTTAAGCCCACAGTGTCATCGCTCTCATAAACTTTCATTCCAGAGTTTGATGTGTAAATAGGTGACTATTTGCTTCATATTCACCATATCAACAAAAATACCAAAGAACAAGGCTGGAGCCAGGTAATATTCTGGCTGAGAAAAGGAGTCCCTTGTCCCCTGGTATTATTTGAAGGTGGGTTGCCATATTTCCAGGTCTCAGCAGTTAATTGGTCAATAATATACAGCATAGTTGTATATAATTATGCTATATAAAGCTATGCTAATAAACAATTTATTAGAGTGTATTGCTATTATTATTATTATTATTCTTACCAATCGGTATGATGGCCAATACTACAAAATATGGTCCAAGCTGGAGGTTGTACTTTTTTCTTTATTACAGTTGGTGTGCTTACAAATTAAAATTAAAGAACTTAATGAAGATCTTCCAACATTTGCAAAAGCACTTCAGAGGGTTATTTAGAGTCCAATTATATTTAGATCAATAAGAAGAGAAAAAAACAAAAAGTGGACACAGCAGAACTGACACAATTACAAGATTATTAGGAGACACTATCATTCCTTTGAAAAAAGGGCTATTTGTCAGTATTTTCTTTTTCATCATGAAGGCACTAAGCCCTTACAACTAGTGGAATGTGCATATGGAAATTACTGTTCTTCCTTTGTCAAGTTCTCATGGAATGTTACAATTTAAATTCCCAAAGGCCAAATTATCGATAAAACCTGGTTCATATATACATATAGCCAGAAGTTTCTTGTATTTTGAAAATATTATATATAACATATGCAAAAACTATTTTCACTCCCTTGGTTATTTAGTTGCTCATATGCTTTTCCAATTATAGAAGTAAAATGATTTTGTTGTAATTTCTAGGTATTCATGAGCTCACAGTTTAAGTATTTGTGTATGATTTGTATGTAATCACACTTTACATTCGGCTGATTTCATTTCCTTTTCACTGCTGACAGAATGTAACCTAATCGCTGTCTATTCTATGCACCTTTTTTCATACAATATCCTTTTAAATAATTTTACTGCCAGCGTTCTCACAGCATAACCTGCACCTTAATGAAGGTCTTCAAACCCAAAGAGACAGCCTCAAAGGTACCTTAAATTTCACTTACTGATGGTTTTCATTTAGATTATTTTCTCATGAGAATCCTTCTCTTAGAAACCTGTTTTCTGTCAGTGATTTCGCTATTGTTAGTGTATTTCAAAATGATAGGACCAATTATTCAATCATATCTTACAAGGCTCTGATTGAACCGGTCTGTGTACTTGCAGGCCCTGTCTATTCACACAACACCATTTCTAAACCTAGTGTGCGTTATTGTTACAGTCTGACACTGACCCCTAGTGATCAGTCATCTCACAGTAACTTCCTTTGCTCCACATTAAAGGGGCATTCCAGCACAACTTCCAACTGTTCTCTCAAAATGACATTTAAATATGTCTACAAAGGGTTTAATCTATTGCTGACATTTGCTTCTTTGTAACATGATGTAAAAACCTATTTTATTATCCACCACATTTTGTTGTGTTTTATGAATGCTTTGCAAAAATCAATGTTCTGCTCTAACTGCATTTCTTCCTATTCAAGATAAACCTGGTCTGGTTAGTGAGCGCTGGAGCCTATCTTGGCATCTTTGGGCTAAATGGGTTGTACACCCTGGGCAGGTTAACAGTATATCAAAGTTCGAATGCACAAATAAACACAATATAGAAATTGCATATAGAGTTTCACATATATTGACTACACGGTATTTGTACTGTCAAAGATTAGTTCCTAGCTCAGACAAATCACAGTGTTATTTGTGTTAACTTTGTATATAATGTGAATCACAATGCATACTGATTTCATTTACCAGAAAGCCTCTTGCCTGCACTTCTTCAGCATTTAAAACAGCTTCGTGGGCCAAATAATGTTGATGTTTGCAGAGATTCCAAAGTGCAGAAGAAATTCCATTGGCACTGTTACATGTTACCAGAGCTAAAATAGTCCAGCTTTTTTGATGCACAGTTGTGATACATATTGTGGCTCAGTAAATTAACATTTCCATGTCTGTTGAGGCAGCAAACAATCTACAACAATGCTGAGGCGTTTGTCAATGGAACACAAAATGTAGTTCACATGTAGCTGTTTCCTTGCTTTGTTTTGTCCTTAACAGACTATTGTATAATGTTTAATGTTAATTTGTTAACCACTAATGATTTCATTAATAAACACCTATTTGGTTCACAGATAACGTGTTTTTATTATTGCTATATCAGAAAAAAAAGAAAAACAGGATACAAAATGTTTATATTAAACCTGTTTGATATAATGCAGCTAAGGGGGAAAGAGGAGAACGTTGGGAGACCAGGGACAGTCGTGCACCTACAGTATTGTCGTTAAGGAGAACCAGAGGCCAGGAGAAGAAATAGGATTCTTCACCAAACCATCTGAGGTGTACTCCCAGTTAAAAGCATGAAACCAAACAAACAGATCCACCCACGGCTGAGACCAAACAATACTTTTAGACCATATGGGAGAAGGTGACATCACACAGCACCAATGCTCAGTGAGTAGTGGATCTCAGAACAGACAAAAGCAAAATCCCAAAAGAGATCCAGGAAGCATCCTATAGCTGACATCGAAGTATGAAGATTGGCACACAGTGTATGACTTACCAACACTGTTTTCCGTTGTCATGGAAGAATGTTTCCTGTGTCTGCCCATAGTAACATAAACTGCTCAAACAGATCAAATTTAATTAAATAAAGCTCTCCATAGGGCAGATCCTGCAGCTATGGAGTGAGAAATGCCTTACTCAGCAAAATGATGACAGTGAACTTCTTCTTCAAGAGAGATCAACACAATGATTGACGACAAACTCTGATTATGTCTAAATATCTAATATAATATAGTAAACTTAAAAAATTAACGGTGTTTAATTTGTATTTCTCTTTTTTCATATTCTTTTAATTAAACGGTCTATTTGATTATTGATTGCTTTCACCTGACCTGTCCTTTCTTTGATTCTGATTCGTTTTTACAGGCTATACAAAGCTCGGGGGCCCCGATTGATATTAGAGCAACAGAGTAACAAACACTTTCACAGGACAGACTTGTATTTGTCACACAGCTGGGTGCGGGCTGTGGGTGGGGCTTCTAAAGGAAATAGAGGAGCTGGAGGGACTGCACCAAGCTATATGACGTAAGCGTGAACAAGACCGGATATGGAAGGCTTCTATAAACTAAAAAACTAAAAATAAATCTTAATTATTTAAAGAAAACGGCAACAACAAGTAACACATTTCCTTCTTGTAGCCTACGGCTACACTGAGAAAACTGCCGACGACATATCACTGTCCTCTAATATGAACTTTGGTTTGAAATGGTAAAACCGGAAGCTCTCTTTGACATTACCCGTTTACTTGTTGCTGGTCAACAACAGCTGCTTTACAAGAAGCCAGAAGGCGTTAAAGTTGGCGATGTGACATTTATGTCCAACGACCAGTGAAGTTTTAAAGTCGTGTGTTTGTGTGCGTGTGCGCTGCCTGCTACTTTCCCATGGTGCTGCCCTAAGGTGCGCAGCTGTCTGTTAAAAGGTGAGTTAAACGCGCAAGCTGTTCACTACTTGTGGAGCATGAAAGTGAAGTTCCCCTCGAGCACCGTCGTACTGTGTCAGGGGGCTTTCATACCATGCTAGCTAATAGAACAGCTTTCTGATAGCTACCTAGGGACGTTGACCCTCTAAGGAATTCATCGTAATGTCGATTTAACCCCTTCTCATTCACAAAGGTCGTCATCTGCAATATTTCTCGCGTCATATCTGTTTCCCAACTCCTCAATGTGCAGTCATGTTAGCAGGCTAAGCTATCTCCCTAAGTTGTGGGAGTGTAAGCTTCCTCGCTTTAGACCGACGTGTTGCGCTGTTTTTTTTTTTTTGTTTTGTTTTGTTTCTGTTACCATAGACAGTTAGCATAATCACACAGGTGAATAACTGTGGTGCCGTAACTGCAGGGACAGGTCAATTGTGGAAAGAATTACATGCAAAGTGTTTTTGCCATGGTTAATAAGAAACCGTTTTTGGACGACTTTTAAAATCTGAAGGGATCTGTAAGGTGAATAGGAGCACTTAAATCCCCTTGGAAATGCTCACAAGTCTGGCAGGTATTGGTTTGTATTTGTTTTTGGATCGTTTGTGCTGTACTTGTCTTCATACTTAATTCTCTGTTCTACAAAATAATCTCCAATTTATTTTGACTCTTGCTCAGTGTTCTATACCTCTTGCCTTCATTCTGGTTTGTTATCCATCCATTTTGTCCTGCTTCCACAGGAGCACCATGGCGATGTGGATCCAGGCTCAGCAGCTGCAGGGGGAGGCGTTGCACCAGATGCAGGCGCTGTATGGCCAGCACTTCCCCATTGAGGTGCGACACTACTTGGCCCAGTGGATTGAGAGCCAGCTTTGGTATGCATTAGATCCTGATTTTTATTTTTATTCTAGTGACTCCCAGTCTCTGGGTTGGATATTGCATTGCATTGCATGTTGCTTTAGCTGAATTCGTTTTCTATTTAAATGTCCAATAAAATGGAAAGTTAATGCATCACAATATAATTATTTACAATTGATCAAAAGATTTAGTCCTGTACAACTACCCTTTGGTCCAAAATTGGATAAAAAAAAAAAAAAAAAGGAAATGGGAGATCTCGGAAATGATGCAGGCTCCAGGATGGTTACTACTTGGATGGGGGAAATGGGAGTAACAAAAAAAAAAAAAAGTAGGGGTAACCCGAGAGCAGAAAATAAGATGGCAGTGGGTTCAAGACTTTACGCTATCCGACATATAAAGTCAAGCTATTTTCTCAGACTATAGAGTTAATAATATACAAAGGCCATTTATCATTCAGCAAACCAAAGAAACCATGATAAGGTAGCAGTGTATAGAGGGGAACTGCTTTCATATTTCCTCTAAACCCGAGTCTTCAACGTTTTTCAGGCCAAGGACCCCCAAACCGATGGATACATGGAGCAGGGAGCCCTACTATATATAACACTGTGTTTTGTATTAAACTGGGCCTAGTGTCATGAATAGCTAGCATTTTATTGTGCAGTCAATACTAAACTAATAATAATAATAATACACAGCTTTATATATACATGTTTGGTTTGGAAAAAAAAATAAAAAATCAAACAATTTTGCAACCCCCCCTGCAGTACCTTCGTGTTCTGCTCTAAATTATAAAGAGAGAAACCAAACAATGTATTGATAGGATCTGATTTGTAGTGCACCAACATATGTAAATGACATGCAGTCCGACTCAAGACAGGACAAGGTGCTGGGTATGTCATACATAATGAAGAGGGCAGGAATAATAATTGTGTTCCTGGAGGGTTCCAGTACAGGCCTAGAGTGAAATGAGTTGGTGGGTAAATATGCAAAGGAGAAATTAATGATGCTAAGTTTCGCAAGACGGATAATGAAGTCAGGAATTAAAAGGAATGTTAATAACAGTGGCAATAAGAAAATCATGTCCAATAGTACTACTTTCTTTTTTATTGTTATTGTATTATTATTCCTGGCTGTTTTTTTTAAGTTGAAATAAGATACCAATCCATTTGTAGACCTATTAGAACATCACAGTCTGGATTGTAAACTATTAACAAGAATGGCGGCTTTACTTCTGCCCAAGTCCTGCCCAATCATGCATGCTATATAAGTGAGTTTAATGAAAGACAGATACACTTTATATACAATGAGAAACTATTACACTTTACGTGGCTCTGAAAAAGACTCTTTACATTTGGAAAAAGGCATTTTAATAAGGTGGAACAAGGTCGATCTATGTACCCTGTTCTGGCACCATTTGAGGAAAAAAAAGGAATTAAAGGAAAAATCTAAAAATGCACTTCACTGTCACTTTCACAGGGATTCAGTAGAATTGGACAACCCAGCGGAGGAAGCCAAGGCAAAGCGTTTGCTGGACAACTTGGAGGCCGAGCTTCAGAAGAAAGCTCAGCTTCAGGGAGGGGAGGACGGATTTCTGCTCAAGATCAAGATGGGCCACTATGCAAACCAGCTCAAGGTATCAGTGAGCTTCTGTTATACTGAGGAAAACTTGGCTACTCATAATTTTCGGTTGCTCCCTGTTTCACCCCCCCGCCCAATGCAGATTAACCAGCACAAAGAGTGGCTTGTGTACAAAGCTGTTTCGTAGAAGACCACAGGTTTAAAGAAAAAATATATAAATTGTAAATAGTAAATCCAAATAATTTTTTAATAAAAAAACAATAGTAAAGTAAGAAAAGAGTAAACATTCCTCCACATAGCAATCAGAAAGGGCGTGCTTCCAATCCATCCTTTACAATGACAATTCTGACAATTGACATGGCCTCCTTGAAATATTTTTTTCTGCATTCTATACAATCTATATTCTATAGGATACTTTCATATGCAGCCACTTTTCCTTATTCAGGCACCTGGTCCTCAACAGCAGACTCTTTGAGTTCAAGAGTACGCTTTCCCATCTCAATATTATCTTTAGTAGTCTGGCTCCACTACAGTGATGGTGGAAAGACAGATAAAACCTGATATTTAAAACAATTGGCACAATCCAGACATGTTATTACATTGTAACTGTCAACATCCAAGCATAATTGATTAATTTTGGGGCACAATCACCAGTGTTCCCTTAGACCCATTATATCTAGCACGATACGGAATCTTTTATACCAATTATTTTTTTTATAACATAAGTGATGTTCAGCAGTTTAAATGTATAAACTGAATAAGCCTTAGATATCTCGGATAGCAACGAGAAGGGTGCTCAGAGAGTGCATACATCTGCCAAAACCCTTTCCTGCCATGGGAAAGGCAGTAAACATTTCTTGGATCTACTCAGTCTTTCCTGCCTTCACACAATTTCATGGACATCAATTAAATAGTAGTAATCCTGCTAACAGACATACAAGCAGCAAGGAAAACAATAGCCTCCTTGTTTGAGGCAATACATTTGATTTCACTTTCACCTTCAGAAATCCAGCTCAGAGAGGAAATATCTATGTGATTTCTGCTGACACAAATCACAATGAGACTCAAGAAGCTGCACTTCCTCTTTAATATCCCAGTATAAATGCAGCTTGCAGTTTATCAAATTTCAGATGAGTTTGTTGACGTTACTTAAGGTGTCTGTCTCTTGTTTCATTTTCATCAGCAAATGTTCTCTCCAACCTCATTTATTTTTCAACAGATTAGCTTTTGTAGTCCAGCTGCGCCATCCAGTGTTTCACTGTGACTCTGTAATGTTGAGTCTACATCAGGGGTCTCAAACTCAACTTACCTGGAGGCCACTGGAGGTAGAGTCTAGGTGAGGCTGGGCAGCATCAATTATTCCACAAAAAAAGGGTTTCGAGTATTCCAAAAAAATAAGTACAACTGATGAAATCTTCGCAATCTCTAATTAACGTTTAATGCTACAGATTCATATGCTTTCACTGCCAACCAGCCTGGTTTACAACGTCTTTTTTTAGGAGTTCAAAATGTTTTTTTTTTTGCATGCAGAAATGCAACTTCGTTTTCTCTGCAGTAGTTCATTGAGTTCATAAATGCAACACATTATGGTTTGTTTATGCATAGCATAAAGGAAAAAATGTTACATGCAGTGTTATTTCATTTTAAATGTCAAAAGGGTTTTGTGGCTGCCAGTGTTTTCTTTTCTGTGGGAAACGGGTCCAAATGGCCCTTTGAGTAGTAAAGGTTGGCCTAGGGCAACGACTCGGCAAAAAGGTGCTTGTGAATAAAGAAAAGCGAGCGTCCTGCATTAACTCTAAACTTTGATGTCAAGTAGGGAGCAACAGATAGGGAGCCCGCTGGTCTACATGGATAGAATCTCGCCTCACCCCTCTGAAGGAGCACAACTGAATGTGTACATTTTTCAGCCCTCTTCCTTTTAAAAACTCAATGACTTTAACAATAGGACGCAGAACATCCCTTTAATATTTCCTCATCCAAAGTTTATTGTATTTGGCCTGAGTCAATTTTCCCACATGCCACTCAACCTCTGCATCACTATTACAATGTTGGACATATGTCCTCTGTGGTTTCCAGTCAAAAAAAAATCCTCAGAGGCATTCTGTTTTCCCCCCAAAAAATTGCATGCAAAGCAGTATACATGTTTGTGTCTGGTTGTTGGTGATCAATAGAACAGCCACTCACAGCCTCTCATAAAGGTATTTTTCCATTAGGCAATCTATTTCCAAACATGTCATTTGTTACAGAATGAACCCTGCACCCAAGTCTCTTGCTGATGCCGTTTAATTTGCTCATCTATGGTGAAATAAAGAGGCCCCTATTTCGCTTTGCACTGGCCTCACTGCCTACAGTAGCACCATCACCGCCTGATTGTTATTTTTTATTAAGAATGTATTGATAGACTGAATTTGTTGCTTTTTGGATTTATGTTTTGCTGACCCACAAGGCATGTGTTTCCTCTAAATTGTCCACAACATCAACATTTGACTTTCCATCCTCATCACAATACCACGCAATCTATTACGCTAATTTACGAATCCTTCCAACAATTTTTCTAAATCATACGACTATTCACACCGCAACATCACAAACAGAAATGCTTTAGAAAAAAAATATTATTGAAAAGAACTGTCTACATGTCCTTCTATCTCTCTCTCTGTCTGCAGAGCACTTATGACCGCTGTCCTTTGGAGTTGGTGCGCTGCATTAAACACATCCTGCACTCAGAACAGAGGCTGGTTCAAGAAGCTACAAATGTAAGTGTTCATGAGGCTACTGACATCTCATTATTTTCAGGAATCCTTTGAATCCGTGTACTCGGCGGTGACAGAGGTTCATATTTATACATATTTGGAAGAGGACTAAATAATGCTGGTCATTCACGATTAAAAAAAAAAAAAAAGAAAAAGAAAAAAAGAGGCCAATTAATGACACAAAATAGTGTAATTAAGTTTAATTAATTTTTTGGATGTTTTAAATTCTTTGAATGTTTATGTGTACAGGCCAGCTGTGAGGCGGGCGGCCAGGCTATGGACAGCCTGTCACAGCGCCACCAGCAGATAAATCAGGCATTTGAAGAACTCCGCTTGGCAACACAGGAGACCGAGAATGAATTGAGAAAGCTACAGCACAGCCAGGAGTATTTCATCATCCAGTACCAAGAGAACCTGCGCATCCAGGGTGAAGACAAAAATTGCTCTCATGTGAACACAGAGAGAAAGTAGCAAAGCAATATGGACAAATTCACAATCCATTACAGCCCCTAGTGTGTTTGTTCGTATTCTCAGTGCACCTGATGGTCTCAGCCTAAATATGAGGTTCTACCCATAAACTGATGGTAATTGTCCAACTCTGATTGTCTAGGATTTAGTTTCAGCTCTATTAGATCCAGTTGTTTTTCTGCTCGACCAGAAGTTCAAAGTGAAGTGTTTTGTGGTGCTGCTGTATGTCAGTCACGTCTTTACGGTTTCCTTGTTTCTTGTTTTGTTAGCCCAGCTGAGCAGCCTGTCCTCACTGCCTCCAGCTGAGCGCACCCAGAGAGAGGCCACCCTACAAAGCAAGAGGGCCACTGTGGAGGCCTGGCTCGCGAGGGAGGCCAGCACACTACAGAAATACAGGCTTGTATGAGGACACTGCACTCCTGAATCCTAATTCTGGCCTTTTTAGGAACTCATTCTCCACTGATATCACACTGCCTTAGTAACCGCCTCACAATGATCTTCTTAGTGTCTGTCTATAAGAAAAATATAAATGCATTTGAGTGCTTAATACAAAATCCTGGACTCAGAAGCCGAAAAAGGCTTTTACCTGAAATACATGAAACACATGAAAAGGAATCTTGAAGACGGAAGGAGACACCAACTGCTTTTACAACATGTGTAAACACATATGCACAACTTAGGTTGAAGAAGATTTGAGTTTTGAGTAATGATGTGTATTGCAATCTGCAAATACAGCATTTTTGTCGTATTGCACAGCCCCATTATATTAACACGCTGAGTGAATGCAAATGTTTCTCAGCATGTGGCTGGTGGTGTTCTTGTAGGACTTGTCAGAACAACACCTGAAGACCCTGGGCCTGTTGAGGAAGCAGCAGACTCTGATCCTCGATGAGGAGCTCATCCAATGGAAGAGGAGGCAGCAGCTGGCTGGCAACGGGGGTCCTCATGAGGGAGGACTGGATGTCCTCCAGTCCTGGTACGTATTTGAAATGCTTGTTCATTTTTTTGACTGCATTGATTTTAGGAAACAATTGTAGCTACCTCAAGTAAGTGCATGTTGTTGTGAAATGAGGAAGCTTTGGAGAATTAAGTTTTAAGGGTTGAACACTGATGTGTGTGAACATAAATATTGTATTTATTTCAAAACAACACATAGGGTTTATTGTATATACGCATGAATACACACACACACACACACGGAGGAATAACCCACGATCTTCTTCCTCCCTCCTTTTCTAATATCCACTTCCCTTCATCTGCAAGGTGTGAGAAGCTGGCTGACCTGATCTGGCAGAACCGGCAGCAGATCCGGCGCTGTGAACATCTAACCCAACAGCTTCCTTTGCCGGGCCCAATGGAAGAACTGCTGAGCAAGCTCAACAGTGACATCACCGATATCATCTCTGCCCTGGTTACCAGGTGAAAATTCCGATAACAGCACCCATAGAGCAGAACCTTTAATAAAACGAACCATTTTGAACTGAGGCATATAATACGGGAAGATTTAGTGATCAGAATGCCACTGACTGTCTTTAGGCAACAGTGAACCCTTCCAGACCTGGTATGAATATTTATCGTGATAGATCTGATTAGAACTGGAAAGTACGTCTGTCGGGCTAAAAAATGCATCCTGAATGTGTCTCCCCCGAACCACTTGTGATCAGAGCTCTACATCTGTGCTCTGTATGCAAATACACAAGTATGTTACATCTGTTCACACTTGTGGCTGACCATAAGGTTTCTGTGCTTTTTCTCTCTGTTAAAAGGGATTTTTATGGCCATGCCAATCCAAATGGTTCTTTTTTTTGACCAATTTAAACCAAGTATTACATGTTCTCACTGCACAGTGTTTTTTCATGAGAGTAAGTGCCCCCAGGATAACACATAATCTCACCACTGTTCGATTGTTAAATCCATCTCTGGGCTCAATGCTGCTGGCACATAATACATAACATAGCAGGGGCAACAGTAGGTTAATTACTTAGTTGAAAATTGTGCTTTTGGTGAGATTACATTGTTGACCTTTGTGGAAAAATGAGAAAGTTGACCAACTTATATTGTCATTGCCTCCACATCTCTGCAGCACCTTCATCATTGAGAAGCAGCCGCCCCAGGTGTTGAAGACCCAGACTAAGTTTGCAGCCACTGTGCGCCTTCTGGTGGGCGGAAAACTCAATGTCCACATGAACCCGCCAATGGTGAAGGCGGTCATTGTTAGTGAGCAGCAGGCCAAAGCTCTGCTGAAGAATGAGAGCACCCACAGGTGAGTTGCCCATTGAAGTATGGAGGCAGATTTTTCCTAAAGAGTGTTAAATGCACTGATAAACGTGCATTGTGAACTGATCCAAAGCTAAAATAGTGATCGCAGCAGGGATTTTGCTGCCTATTAAAATGCAATTAATTACTCAAGTGGCCGGTACTAAAATGGTTTGGTCATCATGTGAGATGAACAGATCAAATGTCTGTAATCCTCACACTGAGAATGAACGTAACAATAATCTCTACTTTCTTCTGACTTTGTAGTGAAAGCAGTGGAGAAATCCTAAACAACAACTGTGTGATGGAGTATCACCAGGCCACTGGCACCCTCAGTGCGCACTTCAGAAACATGGTAAACTCGATTTATTTGCACCTCACCGAGCACACCCACTATGCAGTCAAGCACGGAGCGTGTATTGTGTGTATTGAAATCCTCTCAGCTTATCAAGCAAGCAAAGCACTTCTAGGACTGTTTCAGAATGCACATACTGGCCCTGTTATTTAGAATCAAGTGGTATGCCTCTGTGTTTTCTCATGTCTCTGCTGTGTGTGTGTGTGTGTGTGTGTTAACAGTCACTCAAACGAATCAAACGTTCTGACCGTCGAGGTGCAGAGTCGGTGACGGAAGAGAAGTTCACAGTTCTGTTTGAATCACAGTTCAGTGTTGGGGGAAACGAGCTCGTCTTCCATGTCAAAGTAATCAGATGGGACATTTGATCTTTTCTACGAGAGATTAGCTGCTAAAATGAGTCTTAGTGGGTCCGGAAGAATCCATTACTGAACAAGTCTGCTTGTAACCTGCAGACCCTATCGCTGCCTGTGGTAGTGATTGTCCACGGGAGTCAGGACAACAATGCCACGGCCACAGTCCTGTGGGATAATGCCTTTGCCGAGCCGGTAAGTCTGTCCAAAATAGCCTTTCTGTCCTTAAGCAATTCATACAGTCACCATATCAAGTCATTTATTTTTTATAACACATAGTGTCAGGTATTGGGCCGGGTCATTGGTTGTAAAATAAGAATTCTTGCCATATTCTTTAGTTTATTATTGTCAACAAATCCATGTAGATCAACTTATACATGTATTCTGATGCTGATATTTGTATTTGATTCCTCTGAGTCACAGTGCTACAAACTATAATAAAGACAGCACTGAGCCAGACTTACTTGGGACTTAGTCCCACATACATTGTCCTGCAGCCACATATATTCATCGGAACACTGGGTGTGGATGACTCCACTACTGATGGTGGTTCCCTTATGACCTATGCTTCGTGCGTCTCATTCTGTATATTTTGAAACTTTAGAAAATACCAGAAACATATCCTTTTGTCAACCTTCTTCTCCTCAGGGTAGGGTGCCGTTCATCGTGCCAGACAAGGTGCTCTGGCCCCAGCTGTGTGAGGCCCTCGATATGAAGTACAAGGCAGAGATGCATAGTGGCCGTGGCCTGTCAGAAGATAACCTGGTCTTCCTCGCACAAAAGGCTTTTACAAGCAGCAGCAACAACCCTGAGGACTACAACAACATGACCATTTCCTGGGCCCAGTTCAACCGGGTGAGGCCTGCTTATTTCCACAGCTCTACGGCTGTTCCAGAAAGGTCTGAAATGTATGGAAAAAAAGCTGTGCTTACACTTACGAATGTCAACTCATTACTATAAAAAAAACATATCTAAAATATTTCCTTCACGCATTGCTCGTTTTTAACATAATTTTTTACAATAATCAGGTTACGATTGTGTTTCTAAATACATGTTCTCAGACTCAGCTGCTGTCTTGTGTGCATGCAAATATGCCTCATTTGTACAGGAGAGCTTACCTGGACGCAACTTCACCTTTTGGCAGTGGTTTGATGGAGTTGTGGAGCTCATGAAGAAACATCTCAAGCCTCACTGGAATGATGGGTAAGGATATCATTACGTCATTCTGAAATAAAATGTAAAAAATGTAAATAGTGCGTTATCGAGTGGATTTCACAGGAAGGGTGGGATATTGATCAGTATTGGGGGGTTCTCCCTTTTGCTACTCCAAACAACCCACCAGTTGAGAACCACTGCTATAAACGGGACACTTGCTACTGAACATAGACTGTTTATGCTGCTCCCTGACGAAGGAAAAATGTGTACGGTACTTGTTCAGGGAAAAAAAAGAAAACTGATAATAAATAAAGGTTAACTTGCTGCTGCTCAGTATGTGCTGGTTTTCTATTTCATTTGATTAATGATTAAGTTGAGATTTACAAGTGTTACTGCACTTTTGTTCATACTACTTACCTACTTTTAAACTAAAAGTGAACAAAAAGTTACTTTTGAATTAAGTATAGAATTTTGCGCATAACAATGCAATTAATTGCGCCCAGCACTGATAAAAATGCATTACTGTCTTCACCTGCATATTCTTGCTATTTGTGAATATTCATGTGGTGAACCTTTGCATAATGTATAAATATGCTTTTGTATCTATGTACTCTATGCAGGGCCATCCTGGGCTTTGTGAACAAGCAGCAGGCGCAGGACATGTTGCTGTCCAAACCCAACGGCACCTTCCTTTTGCGATTCAGTGACTCTGAGATTGGAGGCATCACTATTGCCTGGGTGGCGGAGAATCCCAACAAATCGGGTACTAAACTGCTTAAAATCTTTTATGCTCATGGATTGATTTATTGGGCAACGCATTTTAATGTCACTACAATAAGATGAGGATGAATTTAACAATTAGCAGATTAGGCAAAATGCGTTGTTATTTCAAATGCAATATTGTAGTTAACATTTTTACCCCAATTAAATCCCATTAAAGTTAGTACATCAGCAATCTTTTTCTCAGCAACAACAACAATAATATTTTGAGCAATGTTTGGCTAATCTATAGGTTATAATGGTTGTAGTTGTATCTTTCTTTTATTTAGGGGAGAGGTTGGTCTGGAATCTGTTGCCTTACACAACCAAGGATTTCTCAATTCGCTCCCTGGCTGATCGCATCAGTGACCTGAACCACCTTCTTTTTCTCTACCCTGACCGTCCCAAAGATGAGGTTTTTGCAAAGTACTACACCCCTCCCCTCTGTATGTATCTGCACAATCCACTTCCGTTCATATCCATACATCACTTGTATAAGCAAAGTACACTCATCTAAAGATACAAATACTTAATAAATACATTTGTTCTCTCAGCAAAAAGGGTTCAAATAAAAACTAATAACTAATGCCTATTATGTTGAGTGTGAACCAGATAGTTCATGTATCATGAAGGAAAGGTTATGAAATGTTTAAAAAGGCACTTCATTATTTATACAATATTACCAGCAATATATTACAACATTTATATATGTCTTTTATTAATATTATAGTATTATAATTATTGTCAAATAAGGGATATCATTTAACCCCTAACAGGATTAATGATGTACAGGTAAAATTTGTGAAAATGTGTTCATGTCTCTCTTGCAGCAAAAGCAGTGGATGGATATGTAAAACCACAGATCAAACAAGTCGTTCCAGAGTAAGTTGTTCTTTCCCCTCCCCCCCTCTTTTGTTAAACAAACCGGCCAATTATGTCACTTCACACACTCCAGTGAGTCTGCTCGACTGTGATTTGAGTCTCTGGCTTGCTTTCTCTGTTTGTGTAGCCAGGGTGCACATCAGAGTGTTGTAATCCTAAAGTCCAGTCCTGACTTGTGACTCAACTTGAACTCAACTCTTCATTTGTACTCGAAAGAGTTTATGAAGAAGATGCACACTTCTTGTTTTGTAAATGGAAAAAAAAAAGTACAAGTTGTCGAAACAAAACTCTGTATCTAGTTAGTAACCTACAAATTTGACTCTTTATAATTATATTTGTTTCATCTAGCATAGTGAAGACTGGTAGCCTATTAAAGTATATTAATAGTTTTTTATGTATTGCCTTGATGACTAACATTAACATGTCCTATTTGTGAGAGACCATCTTTGTGTGTAAACTCCAAGACAAGTCTGACTTCTGACCTCTGTTCTCCAACCATTTAACTTTGCCATTTAATTAAAACTTAACATCTGAACTGCCTAAAATTTTGCAGAGTACCGGTACTTTATATGTCAATTCAACTGGACTTCACAGTGTATTCAATAATTTGATTATGTGAAAAAACATGGGTGGGAGTGCTATTAAGTAACAGTAAATGTGCACTCAGTGAAATGATGACAGATAAAAAAAAAAAATTTAAACTGCTGAAATAATGGAAGTAAATATCTTTCTGTTAGATTTACCACACCAAACCCTGAACCCAGTGGAGCAACGTCTGCATTCATGGACCAGACAGCATCGCCATCTGTGAGCCACCCCAATAACTTCAGTGTTTACCCATCTATGTAAGCACATTATATACTTCATATATATATATATATATATATATATATGTATATATATATATATATATATTGTAGCTTTGTCAATATTAGGCATGGAACTGGATAAATATTTTAGGTCACAATGGCCAAACGATTACAGTAATTGTGGAAAATATGCTTTAAACTCTCAAAATATCTCTTTAACCATGCTGAATATACATACATACGATTTGTTTGAGACCAATATTTTTTTATTATAGCCTAACTATAATGACTATACAGTATGTTAGTGAAAACTTTAAAGTGAATGACAAGAAACCAAGAATCCAGATTAGGGCTGTAGTGGTAGTTGTTGTCACAGGTGTTACAGTGTTCTTCTCTTTTTTTTTTCTTGTCAGAAGTGATACCATCTTGGATGCAGAAGGAGATTTTGACTTAGAGGATACGATGGACGTGGCCCGTCATGTGGAGGAGCTGCTCCGCAGGCCCATGGCCAACCAGTGGAGCAGCCAGCAGTCCTGAACCTGGAACCTGAACATGCTGCAAACAATCAGGTCGTCTCCAACCAAAACACCCACCTAATTCTTTCTGAACTGCAACACTCATCCTGGCAGTTCTATTATTATAATACACCGTTGATTGCAAGATTTAGGGGCCTGCACAAGAAAAGAAGATAAGAAAGGTAATCAATAGCTCTCTTAGTAAAACTGCTTCGCTTGCTTGAGTCATATGTACTGGCATTTGACAGAGGGTCCTATTAGTATCCTCTGCCACTTATCGTAGTTTCTCAGGGCGGTCACATGCAATTCAACGTACAATTTAGTAGAACATCTAGCCCCCTCTCAAATGATTTGAAGTCTTCCTTTTCTACACAGATAATCTTGGTTAAAGTGACTGAATGCTTACAAATGTAATTGCTTCTCTACAATTGTTATTAACTCGTTTTAGTAAGTAATTTCAGATTTTTTGACAAGAAAGTGAGACTATTTAACTTTGCTGAACATCAGCCTCTGTGATCACCAAGTTTTTATAGGGTGATGGGAAATCCAATTTCCTCCTCTGAAGTTTCTCTTGAGTCGTTTCATCATAAGGCAGACATAAGTATAAATCCAACAAATTAATGGGTCTCCAGTACTTTGTCTTCAGTAACTGGTAAATGGTTTTACCTTTGCTTGTAGTTTAGTCTGAATTATGTTGTGTGCCTCTCAACAACACAAGGGTGCAGTGAACATTTTATATAAACCTGCTCCACGTTTGTAGGATGACAACTCATTTTAGATCTGATCTATCAGACCACATTTACAGGTGTTCTGGGACGTGCTGTATATGGCCACACTCGTTATCATTAATGTAAATGTGTCAATACGTAAAGTAGGTTATTCAAAAAAACGAAATATTGTAAGAAAGACTAAATCATATTATAAGCCCTGTTCATGTTCCTGTCCATAATATAGCCATTACCACTGACATAGTTATATTCTTTTTAACAACTTTTGAAATTAGATCCACAGGATCACCACAGGAAGTGGTCAAAAAGATATGCAACAAAAAGCTGTCATTCAAATATTATGGGTGAAAATAATTGGTTCCTTTCAATCATTTTGATAACTACTAGATGTCTGTTTTTTTTGTTTTTTTTGCATTTTACCCTTTAAATGCCAGGGATTCCTTTGACTTAATTACAAAAAAGATAGAAAAATGATTTTACAATGAGATTTATTTTTGACGATTTACATAGGCAAATGTCACTGAAAAGCAGCAATTTTTCGCATTATTTTTTCTGCAATGACACATTAGGCACCACCCCCATTTTCAGCTTCACTTCTGATAATAACTACTAAAAAGAATGCATTTATTGTTTGACATTACAGTATTTTTAAACCCATGTTCGAGTTAAACTTGACCAGTTCTAAACCTGAGCAAATTTTCTCAGATGTTAGGTGACACAGTTTTACGGTTATCTGTGACAACATAGGTCAGCAAACAGTATCTTATGCTTGCTAACGTTTGCCTCTATAAGTTACTTGTCATACCAGAACAAGTAAGATCGTAGCAGCTAAACCCTGGTGGTATTTTGTCATTCTTAGGTTACATAAAACAACTTTAAGTGGTTTAAATTAAATCTGTAACTACTATGGTGGTGGTGTGCTTTCTTTATAATATGTTTTCATTTTTCTGCTTCTGTTACTGCCAGTTGTAAAGCAAAAATGTTCAAATGGTGCTATTCTTTCGTCTCAAAGTTAATTATTGTGATTTAGTTAAAATACCAATGTTGGTAAGATATAATCTGTCAAATGATTCATTAATATGTAAAGACATGTTTCTATAACTCCGTTTATTACAACAGATGTTGTACTCTGTACTTCGTAAATACCTTGGTGAATGTGTGTCACACATGTTAGAGATAACTTTGTTTTTTTCAGATTTTGATTTTATGTCCCAAGGGATATCTTTGAATAATTGCTTTCTTTATTTTTATTTTATTTGTATTATAATTGAAAAACAAAATTAAGTCTGCAATTTTGCTTATAACAACTACATATAGCACTTCATTATTGTTTTGTAAAGAATGATTCATTCCCTTCAATTGAGATGATGGAGCCATAAAACATTTCCGTTGCTTCACAAATCATTGTATGAAAACAGGGACTCAGACTTTTAATGATCAAAATAGTAACTTAAATTATCATTGCAGCTCTGACTGTGGGCGCAAACCTGCGTCTTAAACCTGCTACTATCGTCTACAATTACTATACCACCAACCTTCAGCCTCATGATGGTCATGAATGCATATAAGGCTTTTTTTGACTTCTCAGTTCTCTTGATATGACCCTAAGTACATGGTTTAAATGAGAATGTGAGGAGACACTGTGGCTTTGCAGGTCTTTGGATATTTAACAGACAGCACTGTTCCATACAGGACATACATAAAGCCATTGTGATCAACTGCCAGTCTCAACTAAGACATGTTCTCTTAGAAAACATATTTCACCCACAATGAAGTGAACACAGTAAACCTCAGGTAAAGTCACTGTGAAATAAAGGTAGAGTAGTCCAAATCAACCAAATAATACCTGATAAAATGAGTGTAGACCACTTTTGCCTCTTATGCTTATTGTTGAAAAAAGCTGAAACACAAGCTTCTAATGTGTTCTAAATCAAGAAACGTGAACAAGCACGTTGTTGCTCACACCAGCAGTTATGATGTTTTTTTGCTAATGCAGTTCTTTTGTTTGTCCTAATAGAGTGCGATAGTGAATATCATTCACCAATTCAACTAGTCCAGTTGCAACCAGTGCGATATTCGACATGACCGAAATCGCCCCAAGGTGCTCCCATAGAATCCAATGTAAAGATCCTGCAAAACCAAATGCATGGAAGTATTTGGCTTAAAATAGAAGCAGCCTGTGTTGTCAACTTCTAAACCCTTTTTTCTGGTTTTGTTGGAGACCTTTTGGTGTTTCTGCTCTTCTGTTGTAAAAGCATGTATCGTTGTGCAGTTACTGCCCTTGACGAGCAGCCGGTGCTGCCAGGAGCCCCTCCGCCAGTCAGAGTAGAGAGGTCTCCAACACAACCAGGAGAAATGCCTAAAAGTTGGCAAGACTGTCTGCTTCTAGTCACAGACGTTGCAACAGGGCAGGCAAACTAGGCAATTGCCTCGGACACCGAGCTAGAAGGGGGCCCCCAAAGACGACAACCTGAAGCCCCCTTAAATGTCTTGCCATGTAGAAGACACTGCAAAGACACGTCAGGAGCCCCGTTATAGGGGGCCCCATGATACTTGCGCCCTGTCAAAAGCTTTGTTTGTTTGTTTTTTTCCTTTTACTGGGGCCCCCAGAGTGTCTTGAAACACCCCATCTCTTACTGTAAGCATAATACATCCATGCATTTTGTTTTGCAAAATCTTGCAAAACCTTTTTTTTTTCCTCTAAGTATTTTGTGTTTTTTTTTCCCCCAATGTACGTTGCGGGGCTCTGTAGATGTTGCCTCTAGTGGTTGAACAACCACATTCTACAGTGCAATGTGACATTGTCATGTCAGCTATCTGACTCTGTTTATTTTTCCCATTTCTCAACGGGTCATCCTAGCCATCATTGCAACAATCGCCCCCCCCCCCTGAGAGATTTGTCAGGAGCTGCCACTGTATGTATCGGTGTAATTCAGCTCACTGCTGCGGTGTGTTTGCTGGCATCTGTACAGTCTGTTTTGGAATTTCTTTACTTTCTCTTTGTGCCACATTTTACTGGAAGTCTGATGTTTGGATTGAACATAGAATAAACTTGTTTTAATATTAATTCAGTGCATGGTTCAATGTTGTTCATTTTCTCCTGTTCACATGTGCTGTATTATCATGTTTCACATTACTGCCATGGTTTTAGAACATCAGTTGGATAGTCTAACATTTTGATCCAAACTGAAATATGTCAGTATTTTAATGTATTGTCGTAGATCACCTTTGATCATCCTCCCACTTAAACTGTTTCATGAACATAAGGTTCACATTTTTAATGACATTTTCCCAACTTTTAGTTTGTCTTGACAAAGCCTGGAGGTTTCCCTATGTACTGTTTAAGCCTGTGTTGGCTTTCAGTGCCATTCAAGTATTCAGGCTTATGAAAAAACTAAGACTTATTCACATGGATTCACATCTCTGTTTCATACTTCCCAAACTAAACTTAAATGTCTTCCAATATAATATAATATAATATAATATAATATAATATATATATATATATATAACATCTAGCATTGTTTTGTAACTTACGTGACTGTTTTTTAAACAATGTAGCACATATTGAATATTGAACAGTGCGTGCAGTGCAGAGTTTAGCTTCTCCTAGTTCCGTGTTTGTATTTTCTTTTTCATTTCATTTTTCAGAATGCGGATCTTCTGATTGGCTGGGAGTTCTGGCGGAGGCAGCACTTCGCGCTCTCTCTCTCTCTGTCTGATTGGCTGGCAGACCAGCAGTGAACCACAGCTTCCTAGTTATGACCAGCAGAGAATTAGTAAGGAAAGGAGAGTCTCGCAGAGGTGGAACAGCGTGGTTGTTTTGACGGAGGGGATGAGAATGTCGCCCAGAAGCGGCTGCAGGCTGTTCCTGCTGCTGCCGCTTGTCCTTCTATGGCCGCACGTGTCGGCACACTCCGGGTTTCCCGCTCTGCAGAACCTCCGAGCTAAAGCTAGCGACGAGATGCAGGCGCGCGCGGTGGCCGGGCTGCTGGGGCGACTGCTCGGCGACAGGTCCGCCGAGTTTGCGGTGTCGGTCAACCGGAGCCTCTCCAACGACAGCCTGGACGTGTGTGAGCTGAGGTCCGCCAGGAACAACAAGATCATCGTTACGGGCAGCACCGGCGTGGCCGTGGCCTCCGGCATCCACAACTACCTGAAGTACTTCTGTCGCTGCCATGTTTCCTGGTCTGGCGATCAGCTGGATCTGCCGCGTCCGCTGCCAAAAGTAACAGGCGTCCTGCGCATCAGCACCCAGCACAGGTCAGATTCTACAGGTTGTTACTGAACTGTTTTATTCACATGCGACTTGTTTTACTTTCCAGTAGGAGGACCACACTTTTGCTATAACACGTTACTTAATGCTACTCCTAATCTTAGACTGTTATTGTTCATTCCTGCTCTGTCTTCCATTTGTCCCTCTGTCTCTCTCTCTCTCTCTCTCTCTCTCGCACACACACACACACACACTCACACACACACACACACACACACACACACACACACACTCACACTCACACTCACACTCCTGGTATATGCTCTAAACGTTGTTATTGTGTTGATTTGCTCTGCGTTTTTCTTCCAGTTAAAAGGGAGCTTTTCCCCTCACCCTTTTGAGGGTTAATCGTTAAGAGGATGTGACACTCTGTACATATCATTAATATCAGCTGTACAAATGTGAATTTGATTTGATTTCTGTGCTGCTGTACCGTTGTGAAACCATAAAATCCCAATGACATATCTGATTTCCATTTTAGTCAGCTGTATGGCATGTTCAATGTCGTCAAAGTTTGCAGTGTAGATGAAGACTGTGTAAATGTCATCGGCAGTGCAGTTTAACTGACATCAGCACAACAGCCTCTCTGTGGATGTGCCAGAATGTGTGCCAATTCCGCACGGCAACAGATAACAGCGGGTCCCTTTTAAAACCAACCACACAATGTTGAAGGCACAACAGCAGTGGACATGTAATCATCCGAGTGTTCACGCTGCTTCAAAACTATCAAACATTTTGATACACACTACAGTATTATGTGTCTGTTTGAGTTATATCCTGCGAGTATTTGGGGGGGGCATGTAACCCACAGCCCCCTCCTCTGCAACGCGGCCTCTAATTAACCAGGGGTGCATGACAAATGGAGCGTTGTCACATGCTATCATTGTTTACTTTCAGCACTATGGACACTTGTACCATGGTCGGGCCCTTTAAAGGACCCTTCTTTTCAATTATCTGTTGTGCATTATACTCGCATCAGCTAACTGCAGTTATGTCTTGTGCTCCGTCGTTGGATTGAAAATGGCTCGCATGGAACAGTGTGCTTTTCCAATGGCTAAGATTTTGCGGTGTAGGGCACTCGGTTAAAAGCTCCGGCCTTGGGTGAACTGCAGGTACAAGGCTTGGATAAATTAAAAAGTGCCTATGTAATTGAAACAAAGAAATTCACTAAAATGTGTATGTAAAGGAGAAGTGGAAATCCTTGTCTTGTGACTTTTATTTTGTTGGAAAATTAGTGGCTCTGTCCTTCTGATTTTGAAATGCAGAGCTGTCTATCATATCTGAACAGTGAGACGTTTCTTTTGTTATTCCTGCACATTGGACTTTAAGCCAGGAAAGGCTTAAACCTCATTTATCTCATGGCCACTGGTAAATGTAGTGATTGTATCCATCATTTATAGTAACATTTCCATTTTTAGCCCAATGTGGAGTACAGAACATAAAAGAGTAGTTTGTGCCTAGTTAACAGAACGACCTTCGCTTTGAGGAACTTATTTGCAAATACTTCCCTTTTATGGAGTTGAGTGTCTTCCATGGGACAGATTTAAAAAAAATAGCCAACACCAACGCAGAAGACGTAAAGATAGCCTGACTTAAATTTTCTACAGTTAGTCTCCAGAAACACTAAATCCTATAATGAATATTTATGTCCTTCTCTTCCCGTTTTTAAACCAAACCTGTAAACCAAATGCCATTTTTTCTTCATCTCAAGAAAACACTGAGCTCTTTGAAACAGGAGGCTTGTTCCAGTCAGTGTATGTTAAAATCTTTCGGAGACTATGGCTGGGACAATCTGAAACTTAATTTTGAAATTGCTTGTTATTCGTTGTATGTGATACAAAAAATTATGAAAGAGCGGGCCAGTGATACTGCTCTACAACTCCACTGTTATGTAAATAATATTTCATTCTATGTCTCATTAAAACGTCAAGACACAAAACAAGCAATGGTTATTTTGTATTTACTGTCTGCTTCTTTGCAGCTTAAGTTTGAGCCCCTGTAAGTGTTTTCCCTCTGACCATGAAGCGACATGGTGAATGTTTCATTCATTCCTATTTTTCCCAAATAAGAATCACTGTGAAGCTCCGACCCATCATGACTCAGTTGGAGATGGCGATGTTAATCATTTGCTTTTTATTGTCCAATCTTAACTACGCCATCTACCTTATCAATACACCTCACATGTTGCAGCTAAACTACAGACCAGGTCCTCCAGAAGGTCTTGTGGTACACACAGACACTAATTGCTCTCCGCTGGCAACCATTCAAATTCAGAATAGAATTCAAAGTCCTCGTGATGACCGCTTAGCTCTATGTGGTCAGGTGGCATGTTACCACCAGGACCCTGCTTTCTTCTGATCAGTGTTTGTTTATGTCATTCTTAAAACCTATCACTTCAATAATTAAATGTATGTATGTCTTTGTGTGTGTTGTCCTCCAGATTCCGTTATTACCAGAACGTCTGCACAGTTAGCTATTCCTCCGTGTGGTGGGACTGGAAGAGATGGGAAAGAGAGATAGACTGGATGGCGCTCAATGGCATCAATCTGCCACTGGCTTTCACCGGCCAAGAAGCCCTGTGGCAAGAGGTGAGAACAATCCTTTTCTGAACTTGGTCACATTCTTTAAAGAGAAAAGTCTACATATAACAGCAACATGTTTAAAACACTTTATGGAATCTCTTTTATGTGATCCTTTAAAATCAGTGTAAAATGTTTCAATCTTTCTTTGTTTTGGATCATTTTTTGCATGAAGGTACTGGAAGGGGGAGATGTGTAGTTTTGTGTACATTTTAGTGACTTCATCAAGATCGATGACTAATTATGACCAATTAGAGGACGATGATAATATAAAATAGGAAGGTTGTGACAATCAAAATGGTATTGTTGGACCTTTTGAAATGAAAATGAGTTCGAAACAGATAGGTCATATCTGTGCTGACATATATCAACATTGGCTTGTTAACTTGTATGCATCTTTGTATCTTTAGGTTTACCGTGCTCTTGGGTTGAACCAGTCAGAGATCGAAGAGTTCTTCTCTGGCCCGGCATTTCTTGCCTGGAACCGAATGGGAAACATGTTCAAGTTTGGTGGACCTCTGCCACAGTCCTGGCATGTGAACCAGCTCACCCTCCAAGTACTGAAACCCCCACGCTTGTTTACTCACTTTAAAGATACGAGAATGAGGATATATGCTGGTGTTGTTGTTGTTGTTGTTAAACAAAAAAAAACTTTTCAGAGTTGCAGTTTCTTATTTGGGGATTTTTGTGTTTCTCTATGGTTTGATAATTTTATTATATATAATTATTATTCTTTTTTTTCTTTCAGTTTAAAATCTTGGATCGAATGAGATCATTTGGCATGATTCCTGTGCTGCCAGCCTTCTCTGGGAACATTCCCAAGGGAATCCTCAGGTGAGCCATTGAAGTTTATGTTGGAGCATTCTATCATTATTTCCCTGCTTTACTTGTATGGCATCACCAACACTGGATTTTTTGAGGCCGATACCAATATTGATATTTAAAGAAGAAACATTGAAATCAGATATAGATGGTCAACAGGCACACTTAACGTGAACATTATTCATCGAGTCTGATCCTAATTGCTGTGATCAGATTTCGAATGAATCATTTTGGTTGTGTAAAAACCTCCTTTTTATGTTTTTTAGTTGACTAATGATAAAACGAAACAGTGTCTGTGAATGACATGACTCGTGTCGGTGTATGACCTACAGATAAGCTGATACAGATATATCTGGGATAATTAGCCGAATAAGTTTAGGTTCCTCAGCCCTCGTGTGTTGAAAGGCTGTTTATGTTTGTAGGCCGCTCATGGGCCATAGAGGGAGTATAATATAATAATATAAGTCATTTAATATTGAGTGTTGGCCGATACCGAGTTCCGATCCAGCATCCAAGTTGTTCATTAATGTCCTCTATTTTATATTTCATTCAATTTTGTTCCTCGTTATGTATCTCAGTGGCTAGATGCATTTCAGATGTCGTGTGCTTCGTCCTATGTGTGTTTTGCGTTGGCTTTTCCTTGTGCGTTTTTAAGGTTTAAAGGTCGGGAGCTTAATCTTGGGATGGGCAGCTTAGATAAGTGTCAGTGGCAGCATCGGAACAAAGGAGGGCGAACCCAAAAAAAAAACATTCCAAAAAACCTGTCTGTTAACATCCAAAGCCTTTTAATAACAAGTGCTATAATATAGTAAGAATAAGTCTTTCTTGTATTTCAGGTTGTATCCAGCGGCAAATGTAACCAGACTGGGACCCTGGGCTCAATTCAACTGCAGCTTCTCATGCTCCTACATCTTAGACCCTCGGGATCCACTTTTCCTCCAGATTGGTTCCCTCTTTCTGTCCCAGGTGGTGAAGCAGTTTGGCACAGATCACATTTACAACACTGACACCTTCAATGAGATGCATCCTCCTTCCTCTGACCCTGCCTACCTTTCTGCGGTCAGCCGCTCTGTCTTTGCCTCAATGACTGCAGGTGAGTGTCTGGCTACAGATATTTTAAGGACGTACCCCCATACATGTTGTGTATCAACTGAGCACTGGCGTCCTTTGTCTCCATTTCCTCTTCCTACCGGAAAAGTACCTTTTCCTTTGTCTCCACACACTCCGACTGTCAATCATCCCTCATTCAGCTCTCATTTCTCCTCCCCAGTTGATCCTGATGCAATTTGGCTAATGCAAGGCTGGCTGTTCTTCAGTGACGCAGGGTTCTGGAAGCCAGCCCAGATTCAGGCCCTACTACACGGAGTTCCCCTGGGGCGAATGATCGTGCTGGACCTGTTTGCGGAGACCGAGCCAATTTTCTCCTACACACAATCCTTCTATGGACAGCCATTTATTTGGTGCATGCTACACAACTTTGGTGGCAACAGCGGTTTCTTTGGCACCGTAGAGAGCATTAACTCGGGGCCCTTTAACGCCTTGCGTTTCCCAAACTCCACCCTGGTGGGCATAGGAATGACGCCCGAGGGCATCGAGCAGAATCCTGTGATATACGAGTTGATGAGTGAGCTGGCGTGGCGCAAAGAGCCGGTGAACTTGTCCAAGTGGGTGTCGCTGTATGCAATGCGCCGCTACGGCAGCACGCAAGAGAACCTGACCGCCGCATGGGTGCTTCTGTTCGCTAGCGTCTACAACTGCACCATACCACATTACCGAAACCACAATCACAGCCCGCTGATCCGTAGGCCTTCCTTTCACATGAATTGGGGCCTTTGGTATGACCCGGCGCTTTTGATTCAAGCCTGGAGACTGATTATGGACGCAGCTCCTCCTCTCATGTCCAAGGAGACCTTCCGCAACGACCTCGTCGATGTAACCCGGCAGGTGTTACAAGTCCTGACGACATCCTTTTACCAGGATATCGTAGAGGCCTTCCAGAAGCAGAAGCTACCAGAGCTGCTGACCGCAGGCGGCGTGCTGGTCCATGACCTCCTGCCCGAGCTCAGTCGTCTGCTGAATAGCGATCGCAATTTCCTGTTGGGGACGTGGCTGGAGCGGGCGCGATCCTTCGCCCTGAATGAGAAGGAGGCGCAGCTTTATGACGTGAACGCCAGAAACCAGATCACCCTGTGGGGTCCCAGTGGCGAGATCATGGACTATGCCAGTAAAGAGTGGGGAGGCCTCATGGAGGACTACTACGCCCAACGATGGGGTCTGTTTGTTCACATGCTCGTCGAGTGTTTGGACAGTGGACGGCCATTCAAGCAGGACACTTTTAACCAGGCAGTTTTTCAGGTGGAAAAGGGATTTGTTTACAATGGGCGACGGTACCCGACCAAGCCTCAGGGAGACACATACGAGATTGCCCACAGGATCTTTCTTAAGTACTACCCACAGGCCTTGAAGAGACTAACATGAGCAGAGAATACAAAGCTTGCCTCAAGTCACAGCAAGAAGAATGTCTTCCTCCCAACTTCCTTCCACCATTTTCATGTAGAAAATCAATATACCCGAGTGAACGAGAGTTTGTACTAAAATACTGGTACCCCACCGATTAAATGTCCAACTGTGCCTTATGAAATATTTAGATGTGCAAATGACGTGTGTTTTTGAACTTTTATGTTTGTATGGCTCAGTTGAACTTGAGTAGCGAGCATGTTTTGGCCAAACCTCACACATTGAAATTAAAAAGTGTTAACATTTAATTTTAGGGTTAAGGTTAAAGTGAGATTTGGGTGAGGATTTTGACATTTCATTGTGATGGTTAGGTTAAAAGTAAACCTCTAGTTTTGTGGCTAGCCTGACGTTGTGAGGGCACTTCTCAGATCTTCAAGTGAGCAGTTGAAAGGTGCGTTAATGCCAATTTTTTTCTAATCTTTAATATTCCAGCCATTATGGAAATATTCCATTTCACGGGAGCAGAAAAGAACATTTCCTTAAATAATGAGCTTTTGTTTTTGAATCACTCTGGGACACTATTATGTCTTTCAGTTTTAGGTTGTTTGGGATATTTTTGCCTTATTCTGAGAAAAGTGACCTACAGGACTTTTTCTGCTTCATAGTCAATGCATGTGCAAGTGTCGTAGCAGTTTCCAAACTGTTTGCAGGCTTTTTAATATGAACACAGGGATTCCTTTGACAAAAGGGCCAGTGTTGCACCGTAGCAACTTAATGACTTTAATGCTCTGTTTTATAAAGATATATGTTTATGATAATCAGTGGTGTTAAAATGAGGCACGTCAAATGTTAATTCACTGAACGTGAATTACGTCTGAACAATAGGGTTTCACATTGGATGCATTTGATCCCTCAAGTGTGAGATGACATTTGTTATTATCCATTTAGTGGTAGTTGAGGATACTTTTTATATTGTGGGAGAATAGTTGTGTGTACTTTATCAGTTGAAATGCATATCACAACAAACATTCCATTTTGCTCACTATTAGTTTTTGTTTTGCATAAATGGTATTTTTGTATTTGGATGAATTCAACTGTTTTGATTTTTCAACTCAGGCATGTCATTAAAGCCTTATGGCTATGTGACGAATACATTTACTTTTTTTTGTCTGTTTAGTCATGGATGTTAATCAATTACCTGACCACTGTACAGTACAGCTGAAGAGTACATTCACCCCCAGCAAACATCTACTGGTAAAAAAACAGACAAAAAGTATTACGTATACCGTGGTGGCACTACATTAAATGCCTCTGACAATTATCAAATGTTTTTTTTTTTTACAAATACTTTGTATATAAGTAATTAACCTGATCTTTAAGGTTTTATCAACAGTTTTTACAAATATCGGACGTTACCAGGAAAATGAAAGACTACATCCACTGGCTTGCCTCGTCCCTCGGAGTGCCCTTTAGACAACAATATAGAAGGGCCCCCTCTGATTAGCGGCCCTCTGTGAGTTGAAAAGTGTTAGTTCCTTCATGCCACACACCTGAAAAGAATCATTCACACTTATGTGTCCGAGTTATTCTTAATGTAAATACACTCACCTTGGCATACAATTTGGGTTAAATATCAAAGCCAATAAGACTGCTTCAAATACTGTTTCCTGTACTGCCTAGCTGATTGATTTTAGATTAAATTATATTACATTACTTTTCACATTTCAGTTACAATACATTATGAAGTTGGTGATCACATCCAATATTCCCTATTATTATTGATAGATGATATTTTACACACAGCTGCAGTTTTTATATCTGTGGCAATTAAATATGTAAACACATTTGAGTGGGTTTCAAGGCTGATCTGCATATTTCTTTTACTGTGTTGTGTGTATGTATTTTTTTATGTCCCCTTTACATGCCTGTGTGTCTCTTATATTATTGCATTTAACTAAATCCCTGCACACAGGTGTGGTGTGTGGTGTGTGGTGGTCGTGGAATAAAGAGAGAAGAAAAAAAAACAACAATTATGACAAAAAGCACTAGTACTTTACATAGACATTTGTATTTAGTATACAAAAAATTGAGATATTTCACCACACAAACGTGAAGTAATAAAAAATAAGACAAACAGTTAAAACAAGTGTACAAGTAGTCTTACATTACATACGTACATGGCCAATGCATTTCATCGTACAACCTCTCCTAAGAATTACAGTGGGTCAAATAACCAGAGAACTTCCATGCAATAGTAGATCAGATACTTCTTTTTTTTTTTTTTTTTTTTTTTTTTTTTTTTTTTTTTTCTCTTTTCTGCATTTCTCAGCTACATTTCGACACCTTAGCTAGGCGGGGCCACATGACATGATTCCACCACACAGTTTGCTATGCCAACCAAAGACAGCGTGACACAGTGGCCTGCAGTGCTATGTCTCCACCACACGAGGTAGACAGACACACTGCACACCTGGCAACCACACAGAAATGCTGGGCATAAAGGGGCAATCTGTGCCCTTCGCCGCCATGACAAACTCCACAAGGATCGGCCCCTTTATACACTGTACACTGTTAGCAACACTTCTAACGTCCACATGAGCAACTATAATCCCTTTAGTTTGAACTTTAAGAGCTAAATATTCAGGTACATGTAGATAGATATTCATAACGCATTCTTCTTCTAAGGATTATTCTGTACATCACGAGATGTCAATGATACCCATTTTTTTCTTTCGTTATGTCCACAGAGTATTGTGTGTTCCTACAATACAATATGAAATAGTACCAAAACTGGACACTATAAACTTGGCTTAAAACAATACTGTCTTTTATGCACTATCCCAAACTGTCAAACAACACTGTCTCACCAATACCGACACGAACTTGTCCAAACAAACAGACACCAGTGTCCATAAACACACCTGTGACACACACACACACACACACGCAGGCACACAGGCATACACACACAAACATACCCCCCCCCACACACACACACACACACACACAAAGAGGAAGAGAGACAAGATCTAAACAATGGGATAAATTAAGACAGAATATTTTAAGACCCATGCAAGCTCCTCCACCATCAGAGGCAGAACTCAGGCAGCAAGGTTGTACAGCCCCCACGTTTGGCATGCTCGTCTGTCACGTGTTCACAGTTACATAAAGTTACCCAAAGACACTTGACTATGATCAGATTTTTGACAAAAGTAAGAACTCGAGTGTTAAAAATAATAGCATGGACTGGATACATCATTTAGACCTTGCTGACAGTGGAAAAAAAGGGCAATCAACAAATAGAAAAACGATTCAAGTAAGACAATTTACTTGCTCTTCAAACCTTTCAATACATCTCATGGACTTCATTGACAAAGACAAACAAATGACCAACCACGAATTGGTGCAAGGCTAAAATGGAAAAGCCAAATATGGGGAAAGTGTGCGGTAAATTTGAATTACTGCAGGTAGCAATTTCTACTATTGGTTTGCAATTTTAATATCGTGCTTGGTCTCTTCCATCTAGGGGCTGGGCCCGACTGACCCAACATACGACACTACCTGGCCCTGGATTTCTGGATTGGTCTGTTGGGGTTTATTTGGACACATTGATCAGGGAATATGCACAAAACAAACAATGAGGATCCAGTTCACGTGTGCAAAGTGTCCTTGAATTAACCTTGGGCAGGATACCCAGGAAAACCTCCTATGGTGCTGTACCATTGGCTTGTGTTTGAGAAGCACAGTGTGTAGCTGTGTGTAAATGTGAGTTAAATGGTAAAGGAATGTGAATGGTAAGGGAACAATGGTCTGTATCTATATAGGGCTTCTCTGGTCTGGAAAAGACCACTTAAAGCGCATACCGCTACAATTTTGCCATCTACCCATTCAAACATAAATTCCTTCAGCGTTTTTTTTTTTTACACCCAGATTCACACTCTGCCGCCTGGAGCAATATTTTGGTATCAGTGTCTTGCCCAAGGACACCTCAGCACATGAAGTGGAGGAGCCAGGGATCGATCCACTGACATTCAGATTAGTGGACGACCTGTTAGGCTTCCTAAGACTAGAATAGCACTATATGAAATGCAGTCTACTGCCACTTAAGTTATAAGTGTCAGGGTTGGGTTTTTACTACCAGTGGGCCCAAAACTACTAAACCTGTGTACTGTGTATTTACCTTCAAAATACCGTTTCATTTTTTGTCGAGGAACCATATTATGTACATTTTTGACTCAGGCTCAAATGAGAAATGTCATGGATGCAGGCAGTAGTACTCTGTTTCCAAATGCTGATCTTAGATCAGAAGCTAAGGGTAACTTCCGACCTGAAGGCGTATTCGTGGTTCACTTCCAATCTAGTCAACACCGCGTTAATTCAAGCAAGCATGGTTGAGAGAGAGGAGATGTTACAGTAGGTAGAGGCATAAAAACGTTTTGTCTGCCCTCATTACAACTTAAAATGGTTCTATGTGTACAAAGTAGGTGGACAGTCAATGTCTTTCAGAACCTATGAACTATTTTGTATATTTATTTAACTGTAAAAAAAAAAAAAATCACATTAAATATTGGTCTTTTTTCCCCCCCCCCAAATATCGCTTTGAAAAAACATCAATATTAAGAAAGCAATCTCAGCAGTGCACACTCACTCTAACTAGTTTTCTCTCTCATCCTCTCAGAGAAGTAGTGGTTGTTGTTTGTGATGATGTCGGGTAGTGTTTTAGTCGCGTTTTACTCCTCAGAACATGGTGCACCTTTTGCCCCTCTTCTTCACCGGTGGAGGGCAGAGCACAGCTCGGATGGCCTCGTCGAATACTGTCTTCAGGCCTCGCTGGGTCAATGCAGAGCACTCCAGGTACTTCACAGCCCCTGATGACCGGGAAGATGGACGGCACGATGACACACAAACGCGCACACACACTCCTATGCATTGTGAGGGATCCGATCACATGCGGCTCGCTTTACACACAGCCGTCCAGACTTTGCAAATGTCAATGTGTAACACGTGCGATCACTGTCCTGCTTTTTTGGAAAAATGCGCGCAGAACTAGTTTGTGAAGAGAAAACTATATTTTTAGCCAGGCTGACTGTACAGATCTGTCCCATGTCAATGTGTTTGTGTGTCGGTGGTCATTTATGTGCCTGTGCAGAAGAAGGTGGCTGATTCCGTCACAGTGGTATGCATAGCTTTACCGTGGAATAAGATTTTAACACTACAGAAGAAAATGTTTAGAGCACATGTGAAAGCATGTGGCCGATGTGGTTTGAGTGATCTGATCTAAGGATGCGTTCAGGAAATATTAGGGCACATTCACAACTGTTCCTTTAGAGCTGTCCAGCTGTGACTGGACACATGTTAATACCAGGTCTGAACGGTGTCTCAGTTTGTTTGTTTAACTTTTCCAGGGGTTGTTATTAACAGTCCCAGACAATGAAGGCCTTGGATGCACATCGTGAGTCTACAACCAATCAAAGTGCATGTAACATCTGAAATGGAACCATCCAACTCACTTCCCTATATTAGATAAAGGGGCGTGACTAACCTGACGCTGCGACGCAAGATGCCTTGAGATAGCATGTGAATGTATTTGGGGGCTATACAAATGATTTAGGTTATTGAGTGTATGTATCGCGTAGTATCGCATCGCTCATTAATGACTGACAAAACAGATGCATATTCGTGGCGTACACGACCTTACCAATCTCTCTCGCCATGGCCAGGCCCTGCGGGTAAGTGATGGGGGAGAGCTTCTTGTCCCGCAGCCTCTCAATGGTGTCCTTGTCATCTCGCAAATCCAGTTTGGTCCCCACCAGTATAATGGGCGTGTTAGGGCAATGGTGTCTCACCTCAGGGTACCACTGAGGCACCACACGCGCACACACACATGCACACAGAAAAACACACAAGCATACATATGCAAATCCAAAGGAAAGAGTCAATGAGAGAGGAGAAAGAGAACAATTAGTGGGATGCAGAGGGAACAGACTTTGTCAGTTGTGGATTTTTTTTGTTTCTTTTGGTGGATCATTTAGAAAGGAAGCATGTTCACAAAACCCCCCTCGGCCAAAGCGAACTGCAGTCACATTACATCACATGATGAGAGCATCCCGACAGACTAGAAGCCGACAGACTCTACAGAAAGAGGCTGGACCGTGAGAAAAGCGCGGTTTCATACGAGAGCGTCTCATGATGCTCAGCAGACTAAACCACGGGCGGTCGCCACGCTCCCTCGGCAGAGTGTTTCCACTCGTTCAGACCTTGTCTAACAACACGTCTCTGCTCCACATGAATGGGGTTTCAAACCAGATGGTTGTACGCCAAGGTCTGGACAGGCGGGGCCACAGTGTGATAAACCAGGTGGAGCCATAGATGTGCCTCCTTGTGGTCAGACTCGGCATGGGGGGAGGGGACAAGGGGGGCGGAGTGGTCAGTCAGCTTACTGACCTTGGCACGGACGTTCTCAAAGGAGGCCGGACTGACCAGGGAGAAGCATATCAAGAACACATCCTGGGAGAGAACCAGAGAGATTGCTAGTTGAGAGCAAGATCTGTGTGTGTGTGTGTGTGTGCGCGTGTGTGTGTGTGTGCGTGCGTGCGCTGTGCATTTGAGTTGAAAGCCACAAAAATAATCTTTGATTTTGTATGGACAGTTTCAAAGCTTTATCCCTTAAACATGATTAATGAATAAGGGATTTGAACTAATACAAGAGGATCTCACGTTGTTACAATATGTTATTAAAGTGACATTTTTGTTGTAACGACACTCAAATTATTCTGTTCCGTAAGAAGTTACTTGTTACTTTATCAACAAATGGCCTTTTTGGTCAAATCAATGTTTTACTTGTTGTGAGTATGTATGCCTGTTTCAATAATAAACATGGAGATGTAGGGGTTTTACACTTCAGTAATTTAGACGTAAAGGTAAATATCTAAGTATGCAACCTACACAACACTAAACGGCCAAAAAACGATCTGACATTAACATTTTACAGATTACAATAACCAAGACTTTTTGTTTTCCTCAACACTCTCGGAATCATCCGATCATTTTTATCAGGGTTATTGTTAATGGTTAAAACAATCATGCATCTGTTCACATTTTTACTCTTTATTCTAAGCATGACATCTGACAAAGCGGGTATTAGATGAAAGCATTTATCCATTCATCCATTATCTGTACCACCTATCCTTTGAGAGCTGCAGTGGAACTGGAGCCAATCCCAGCTGAGCGCGAGGCAGGGGACACCCTGCAACAACACATTCACACCTGTGGGCAATTTAGAGTCTCCATTATCCTAACCCTAATGTCTTTGGTCTGTGGGAATACCTGAAAAGAAACACACGAAGATCCCGAATCGAACCCGGAACCTTTTGTGAGGCAAGTATGAGCCACTGCACCACTGTGCCGACCTCAAAGGTTTCATTTTTTGATAATTAAGGAACTCATTTGTTTGGAAGCAACACATTAAAAAAAATACTGCGTGAGTCTTTGCCTGGTAAATGTGGTGTGTAAGTTTTATGAAGGTTAAGTTTGAACTTAAGTTTGACAGTGTGTTTCACTGTTTCAGTGGAGACATTTTCAAGGTAAAGGTGAGTTTAGGTTTAGATTAAATTTGGTTAATGGTTAGTACTTGTGGCTCAAGCAAGTCTCTTGGAAATAGATGTAGTCAGTGCAATATCTTCTAAAGTCACGTTTGACATGTCTGTATGTTTGTGTGTGTATGTGTCTTTACGAGGTTGTGCAGACACATTTCGGTCCAAAACCCACGTTTAGATACGGGTAATGAATAATGTTTGGCATTACATTGTTATAGTTAAGGTTAGGGGTGAGGAGCAATGTATTATGTCAAGTGTGTGTGTGTGATTGTGTGTGCACATGCATGTGTGTGCATGCGGTTGCGTGTGTGTGGGTGTGTGTGAGTCTGTGGGTGTAGGGGGAACGAGTTTGAATACCGTCTGTGGGTAAGACAGTGGTCTGAGCCTATCGTAGTCCTCCTGTCCTGCAGTATCCCAAAGGCCCAGATTCACTGGTTTCCCATCCACCATCACATTTGCAGAGTAGTTGTCGAAGCTGCAGGAAGGACACTACACTGAGTACAACGCAGCTCATTTCAGGGAAAGAATGCAAACACATGGTGGATTTTGTAGCATTTCAAAAAAACGTTCAGGCAAAATTAATATTTAGTGTAATTAGTGTGCAAGGTGAATTTCTTGGCACTGCTTCAGGAGTGAGACACCCCATTGAGCCAAACGTCTAAACGTTGTGTGGTGATGAACTCAGAAACCTTTGAATAGTTGATGATGATGATACATTTTCACACATTCCCTTCAGGCGGTGTTGTATATTTATATTATTAGTTAACTTTTCGGTAATAGACTGATATCGTGATATATATATATATATTTTTTTATTACATTATCTTAGTTTAGCATAAAGACTGGATACAGGACGAAATAAGCAAGTCTCTGCTTTTCACCGTTGTGTACATGTTAAACTGACTTAGAACATAGGCTAGATTATCCTAGCCTATGTTCAACTGAATTTCCTGGGAATCTCTTAATTTTTACTGCAAAGTTAAGACAGCAGTATTGTTCTCCTCATCCAACTTGGTAAGATCGCAAATAATCTCCCTGTATGTTGATCATTCCACTGAAAGCTGAAGCCGGCACATATTACAGGAAAAAACATTGAAACCTTTTTTGATTCAATTTCACTGGAGCTTGGGTGTTGTCATCCATATATATAAACCTTTATATAAAAAAATATTGAATTAAGGTGCATGTATTTGCTCTTCAAGAGTCTCCAAATGCATATCACCCCCTTTGAGTTTTTATGCTGTGGACTTGGTTGTCATCATGTGACCTGTACATGGTACTTAAGTCACATGATAAAAAAGTCCTCAGGTCATATAAATTATAAATGTTATGGGGTGATCACAGGCTGGGCTAATTCTAAGGTCAACACTAGAGTCATTTGTTAGAAAGCCCCAGAGGATCATAAAATGTCTTTCAAAATCTAGCAACATGGGCACTGAGCCATTTCTTTTGCCTTTAGAAAGTTCCTTTCTACATTAAGGAATTAACCTATGCAGATAAAAAGGCTGAAAGCATCATTTTGTATATACAATCCAGTGAGTATAATCTCTAACAAGCCTCGATGCAGAAACTGTGACAAATCTCATTTGCAATATTACTCACTATAATCTTAAATAAAAATACCAAATTACCTGCGAGCATGTTATACCAGTCTGGCAAAATGTAATACATGTATTTAATCATCTCACCAAATACACCAGAGCACATACAGTATTTCTTAATGAGATAACTCTTCTTATAAACACTGGAAATATACCATGAACATTGTATGGATTACTCACACGGTGGGGATGTATTCACCAGGGAAGGCATTGGTGGTGTAGCTAATCAGCAGACAGGTCTTACCCACAGCCCTGAGGAGGAAGGACAACAGAAAGTGCATACAGTGCAAGTGTAACATGTTAATACCACTACACACATACTGTGTATGCAGAAAACAAATATGCATAGATTGTACGGAGGACTGTATGTGTGCATGTAAAAGCGGGCTACTACTCTGCTTCCAGTGCCACACAGACACTGGCCTACATTCACATGGCCTTGGGGGATCATTAGCTGCCCATGAAATAGAGGGCGAGTAAATAACAAGAGGGAAGGGGTAAAAATTACCGATCCTGACAGCTTCGATTCATCTCTGTCTTTTATTTGATGAAGCACTCAACGTGCCTTCGTAGAGTAGAGTGACTATAATAAAAAAATGCCTAAATTGACAGAGCAGAGGAAGAGATGTGTCTCTGACCTTTAGTCTTCATGATGAATTGAACTCTGACATCACTGAATCCTACACTTCCCACAATACATTGTAAAATGGTCTATTAAAAGTGTGTTCAGATTTTGCAGGTGGTGCAAAGGTATTGGGGGAGTGGGAGGAGCCACTGGGTCAATGTTATAGACTGCAATATAATTTCCCTTCTCAGGATCTCCTCAAATCTCCTATAGTGCTATAGATTTATATTATAGCCATCATCTTAAGTAAACATGTTTTCATGATACTTGGTTCTGCATACCATACATACAATAGCCGTGAGCCTCAGTCGCTGTTACAATGGAGATGGTGCTAATTGGGTGCAAATCAGAGATGCTGCAAAATTGTGGGGTAAATTCACAGATAGGACCAAAGGTAAGGGGGGTTGTTGTTTAAAGAACCACAATCTACTTGTCTTTATATCCACATGAAAAAATACTGTTTAACTGTCTGATCTGAGATTCCTTAAATTGCTGAGTCAGCATTCAACTCACTTTTTATGAAAAAGCTCACAAATTGTCAACCCCAAACCTCACTTCCATCAAAATATCTATTAGTCAATCATTTATCATACTGATTTATTCTGTATAATTGCAACTTGGTTACATCAAGAAGAAAAATCTTGGGCCCCACATGGATCAACAACCCCATACTCAAACGGTCTTGAAACAGTCGGAAGGGAAGGAGCAATTATCCACTTTAAGTTATTAAGGAACCAACGACAAAAAGTTAGCTATAGGTTGTAGCCAGCTGGATATAGGCGGAGCCATTAAAGTGTGGAGAGGTAAAACCAGAAGGTGACCGTAATGCAACTTAAAGAATGTCAACAGCTGTAAAATGAGAAAAAAAGGATGGCAAACACTTCTGTTCTGTTTGGGTCTGATAAAGACTTACCAAATAAAAACAGTGCAGACATCAAATGGTTCATCGGGTAACAATCTTTAAACATAATCGGAAAACAGAACAGAAGGGGCCCTGCAATAACATGTGTGTCCTGCTGCATTCATACTGTATGGGTGCATGGGTTTAATGACGTGCAGGAGAAGCCCGTCAGTCAGAGCAGGGTCTGTCTGCAGACTACAAATCAAGAACAATGCAGGACATACAGTAACTTGTGGCAAATTTCAATAAGGCAGAATGCCAGGACCAGTGTCCAGTGCTTTACAGAGTCACACAAAACAACCCTGAACACAGACATACTGCATATACAGTAGGTAGACAGTGCACTGGTAATTAATGACAACGCAGTGTTATGAAAGGCAACTTGTCAAACCTTTCTACTGTACTACATTTTCCATATTTCCTACTATAACATGTAAATATGTTAGACTTCTGCAGCACATTGATTCCCTCTCAGGGAACCAATTGGGATGTATCTTATTTTATAATATGCTATAAAAAACCGGAAACCCCACGGACTCTCAGCATCTCCCTATTTGATGTGTATTTGTCAGGGTTGTTCCATCCCGATTGGTGATCAGGAAACAGTGCAAAAAACAAACATGTAAACCACGATGTGAAAAACATCAAACGATACCATGTGTCTGAAAAGAGAGTAAAATAGCATACAAGACAGCACCCCGCAATGCTAGGACTTCTTGTCATTCATCATTAATAGAAAAACATAAGAACAACCCCAGGTTCCACTACAGCACTGTCGTCCGGCTGACACCCATGCACAGCTCTACTGAGCCATCCATCCATTTAACTCCCTGGTAATGACTTTGTGAACTTCTTTACAAATACGATAACCACCATACGAGATAACATCCATCACCTCTTTCCTGCTAATGGCACACATTTACTGTGCAATACAGTATCCTCAGTCAGCCGTAACCCTTGATCATTCATTAGAATGTTTTTTTTTTTCTCATATAGATGTCCGTGAGCTGATTTCAATTATATCATGATTTAACTGCCGATTTTGTTTTTCTTTCAACGATCTGGAATTTATATGAGAGCCAACATGTTTTTCCACCGGCCTCCATCCTATCTAACGGCTAACATGGACGGTGGAAGCCGACGCTGTTGGGGCTGTGGATGCGGCAAGTGGGGGAGAGAGGACACGCTGTGGGCACAACTAGGACAGCGGGGCCTGTTTGTCACCGAGAGGGCCACAAATTCCTGAGCGTGCATCAGCACTTCAGCCTCCGGTGGCCTGCGAGAGGTGTTCCCGCATAGCAATCCCGCGGAGCCCCGCTCGCGCCTCTTCCACGCCCCAAAGGACACGGTGCACGCGGAGCGAGCGCAAGCACAGAGCCGAGGAGAAAGTGTCGAACAGAGGGGCGCAGGGAGCGTAGAAAATGCCCCCCCCCTAGATCCTTCTCCCACATCGCATCCTCCCATCACCCATCCATCCACCCACCCGCGGACACACCACTGGCTACACGCATGAACATAAAATGCGCCCCTCTCGGGCTCGTTTTCCGGCTCTTACCCGTCGCCGACCACCACGCATTTGATAGCCTGCATTTCTGCGCGAGCTGAGAGGCTTCTGCGAGCCGCCGCTGGAGCTTCGGTAGGACCGACAGTGAGAGCCGAGGACTCGGAGGAGAGCAGCGGGCCGGTTCGCTCGGCGATGGAGCCGCAGTGAAAGGGGACGACGACGACGACGGGCGGCGCCGAGCGAGTCCGGAAAGCGCCGAGTGGATTTAAAGGGACAGGCAGCAGACTCGAGGGAGAGAGGGTTCGCTCCGTCTACTTCCGCCTTCGCTTACTTCGACTCAAATTAGAGGCTCTTTCCGATTCCGACACAACATTCCTCATTTTAATGTAATGCTTCATAAATTGTTTTTATTTTATTACTCTTCTCAATTATTATTTTTCTCCTAATGCACACCGACCCCAACCTCTTCTGCGAAAAATGTGCAATACAAATAATAATGACTTGATTGATCAGTCCAAGGCAGCTCATCAACAAAGACAATTGCACCAGCGCGTGCCTTTTTCAACAAGATTGAGTATAAAACTAACTAAAACTTCAAAAAGTGCATATAACCGACACGCAAGGAAAATGTTCATTGATATCACGGTTAAGGGGTTTCCATTAGACCATAACTGTTAATCAAAAAAAGGTTCAATACTCAAAGTATTAACTACCACTAGTTTCGATCTAAAAATACTACATTCAATATGCTGTCTCTATCAATTCTTCTTCAAGAGCCCAAGCATCTGAACAGACAAAGCTGTGATCAGTTTAAAATACGTATGTGAACCATCTTGTAAGTCAGAGCTCTTTGGCTGCAAACTCAAAACCCAGTGACCTCATACATCCCCACCCCACTAACACGCCACACACCGAGTACTATAATACCACCTGTTATGTAGAAAAATAGAAATATTCAAATCATCCACTGAAACGTTCAAACATTAAGAAAAATCACAAGATATATTTCCAGATCTAAAAACACGATCAAAAACAAAACACAATTGTTAAAACATTGGTACAATATATAAAAAAAAAAAAAGAGATATAAATCAGCAATTTGTATGATCATAAAAACTGCATTTGTAAAAAGCGCAGTTAACAGTTTCCTAATTTTACTGACTAAATAAATGGGGTGGGGGGAGCCAGCTGTCCGGTTTAACGGATACAATTTCATGGTATACTTGACCCAAAATATCAGTTTGAATGTAAACCCGCTAAAATGTATTGAAACTTTGGGAAATGAAGAGTGGGTTGAACAGAAATGAGCTGGAAAACAAATGTGCAGAATCATATGCAGTTCATTGGAAGACAATTGCATGTGCATTAATAGAACAAGGGTTTTGTCTCATTTAAAGCATTAAAAAAAAGAGACTATAATGTCGGTAAAACATCGCTTCCTACACCTTCATGCATTTCTAGGAGCTTATTATACATCTACAGTAAAGTCCCCCAATAATGTTATACCAATTTGGTCTCTCTGATGTTTAAATCGCTGAGTCGCTTCTTCAATTAGGTCTGACAATAGGAGAAATAATACACATCTGTAATGTGGACTATCCCTCCATTAAAGTGTGAATTAAAAAAACAAGTGAATAAAAAGTTAATAGACCCAATGCGCATGGATGTACTAAATTGCTAAATTTGCTAAGACTATAAAGGGAGCATCCTCCCGGTCCACCATTTTGGTTCAGACTTAAAAACAGCTACTGGATGGATTGCTATGAATTGAAGGCCTTCATCATTATTGATGATGTATCCGTGACAATGCTAATCCCCTGACCCTGCCTCTTATGCCACACTGACATTTGTGGTTTTGTGTGAAATATCTCAGCTAATCTTGGATAGATTAAGATAACATTTTCAACATGAATGTTCACCAGAGCATACATTTAAGTCACTGTGGTGATCCTCTGACCAATCATCTGGTGCCATCACTCGATCAGAATTTCAATTTATGTAATATGCCATATCAATGCATTTAGCCTAAAGCACAGTCTTGCAGTATGCCGTCACCACCAGAGTTGCTCAGGTTTAATTTTTACATAGCCTTTGTGAACACAATACTATTTGACTAAACACACTAGTTATAAGTAGGAACCCAGTTGGCAAAATGTATCTAAGCACAGTTATTGCTTCTAAACTAAGGTGAAAAACTGTTGTATCATCAGATTTTCACAGACTTACTTCCTGCTCCAAACTATCATTTTTATTATTGCCTTAATAAATAATACTTTTTGTGCTGTAAGGCACTTTAAGGGGCTTTTGGTGTTTGGGATTAAGATTATGGTGAAAAATATCAGATTGCCCAAAGCAAGGGCCTTTCTGAGCCACACTGCCATACTTGCAGGGCCAACATGAGTCCTGCTTACTGTAAACCAAGAATAAGGCTTAGCACTAAAAGAAGGCTTGTATTAGGGCAATGCACAGCAATTTAAAATAAAGCAATGATTAGATGCACTGAGAACTAAAATAAAGTTTCAACAATTTGAAGTCCAAATTCATTTAAAACCTCAATTTATTGGCTGTGTTTGCACATTTAGTGATCAGAGTCATACTGACCAGCACCATGTATCTCCTATACTACTGTTAAAAACTTCAACAAGTCCAGGAAATCCTGATTTTGTTGTATTCTGAATAACTGAGCAGGATCCCAGTGAACACCTTACAGCAGAGTTGCCGACCTCTCGGGGTCATTTCTTGGGGCTGCTGTAGTGTCCCAGAGGCGAGCCCTGAACGTAGGTGAGGATGGCGCTCTGCAGGAAGCTGGCCCTGTTGGCCTCGTCCTCCCTCATCCTCTGGATCTCTGCCTCCTTCAAGCGCAGCTTCTCTAGCATGGACGCCATCTCGCTCTCCTTGTCCAGGAGAGCCTCCCTGTGGTTACTGCTCAGTACTGTCAAACAGCAAGCCACAGAAATGTGCACATGGCAGCGTTACAGAAAATAATTCAGCGTTTGGCATTGATTCATTTGAAAATCTAACCTGACCTGGTTACACAACAGAGTATAACATCATACGAATCAACTTTGTGTCCACCTTATTTATATTACAGGTTGACCTATGTTATTATTATTATGTAGTTGCCCGAGTTGTCACACGTGCAAAACTGGATCCTCTATATATTTCAATAGAGCAGCTAATGCAGCTGTTTTCAAAACATTTCTTTGAACAAATTCATTTGCACCGGCATAAAAGAAAGCAAAGAAAACTGAACTTCATATTCAACAAGAAAAAAAAAAGGTACCTTTAATCTCTCTTTCCAGAGCACAGATCTTCTCTTTGAGTCCTCCCTGTGCTGTCCTCTCCGCATCTAAATGTCCAATTTGCTCCTGCAGCTCCACCCTGACCCGGCACACCTCAGCCACCTTCTCCTGGTCCTTACCTGACAGCTCCTGCCACAACACACCACCTGTTAGAGTACTGATGCTAAAAGACAACCTTTATTTATCACACCTGGGTCACATATCAGACGGACAAGGCCATATACAATAGCCAGCAACAACATAGATATGCCCTTCATTTAAATTGGTAAATGTTTATATTATTTCTTTTTTAGTTTTTTTTATTTAGTCTCAAAGCTATTGGGGGTTGAGATAGAACCTGATTATCTCATGTAACTCTTACCACTAAGAAGGTCATTCTTACATTTTGGAAGAGGAGGGAAGTGCCCAATCTGTGGTGAATCTACAGTCGCGTGGATAATATAAAATGCAAACACACAGTCAAGAATATTCGGTGAATGTGGTGGGTCTTGACCTGCTGGAGCTCCTCTATCCTGCGCCGCAGTCCGTCCATCTCACTGCTCTGCTGGCCGTTCCTGGCCTGCAGCTCAGAGATGGTCTGCTTCTGCTGTGAGCAGTGGAGCTGGACCTCCTGCAGGGAGGAACGCATGGAGAAAAGCTTCTCCTCTGAGGACGACACACGCTCCTGCTGCTCAGATGAAAAAAAAAGAGAAGAAGATGATGGAAGGGAACTGAAGGAGATACACGTTGTATGTTGGCAGCGACAGTCTGTTTTGGATCTCTATATTTACATCTGACATTCAAACAAATCACAATAATACAAGCACACATCAATATGTTGTGAATTTTTGACTTTATCCTCTCCAGATTTAGGATGACAACAACTTGTGTAGTAGAGAAAACTTGAATCAAGTGTCAAAGTCACAGTAAAAGGGTGTTAATGCTTATTTACAAAGTAATGGTTTATGTTCTGTCTATGCTCTATTTTTTTTACCCTATATGAAACCAAATTTATTGCGACGTGTGCCACACTAGAAGAGGCCAGAAGCCCCGGCTCTGAGTGACACTGGAAACAAGTGGAGCAAAAACTGTAAATGAAATAGTGATGTACACAAATGTAAAAAGAAGATAATAAAACCATAATTTAGGTTTGTATTGTATTGATAGAATCTCATGCAGTGGTATCTTTGGTCGGATGTCGGAAGCCTACGATATTATCATTTAGAGACTATGAGAATAACTGATACTGATCAAGGGGTGCGGTTGCTTGAACCCACCTCTTCCAGACGCCCTTGAGCTCGCATCCTTCCCATTTCCTCCTCGGCCTGGGCCCTCTCAGTCACACACGCCGCTTTGGCTTTACTCAGTTCCTACAGTTGATGCACATAGCATTTTCACATGACATTACGGCATACATTTTATCAGACCATATATTTGTTCTCTTTCAGATGCCTCAAACATAGGATGTAATGGCAGTGCAAATAGCCTCTTCAGCCTCTCCTTGCCTGATTACTAAAATTCAGCACAATGGTAATATACCACAATCGATTTGAGTATAATTATATTGAACTCTGGCTCTAACTTTGGAGATATGCAGTATATGAGCTTCATAACAGAGAAAAAGGCTTCCCAATTATAATCACTTAAATGCTGACAATTTAGAAATGCATAATAACTTAAACTCCGATATGACAAAAATTATTACAGAAGTGTTACAGATAGAATTTGGGACATCCGGAAATACTCTGATCTCTGACCTCCTCCAGTTGGATGCGCTGTCCCTCTAGTTTGAAGATGCGTTCTTGCAGAGCTCTCTCACTGTCCTCCAGATGGCGATTCATATGCTCAACCTGTGTAGAAACGAGATTGTTTAGTATTTTATCATTTAAAAAAGTCTACATTTAATCAAATAAAGAACATTTCTCAAAAATAAAATAATAAATACGGTCTACTGATTATGACAAAATTAGCCCTTCAACACCAGTGCACTAACAGATTCTTTTCTGAAATGTTATGATGTTGCTTACAAGTAAATGTGACGGCCCCAAGTGTGTAAATCTTAAACATAACTTGACATAACTCGAGTTCATTAGAAGTTGGATTTTTTATTTACGTAGGTTTTTTCATAATTTCTTCCTTATGATAACTGCACTAACCAAGTTAACCTTTGAAACATGAGAACATGGCCACTACTGAGAAGAAATCTGACACTAAACACGACTAGTCAGGCTCAGACAGGCTGGAAAGAAACTCAAACTGGTTATTCAGATTATCCAATCCACTGCACTGTATTTGGAGGTCAAATTGAGAGTAAGCATCGCTAAACTGGTCAAATTACACAGGAAAAAAAGTACCTCTTTCTGTCGTAGACTGTCCGTGTCCTCCAGGGCTTGCTTGGACCGCCGTTTCTCTGTTTCCAGACGCTCTGTTGGAGGGTGACAAAGGACATTGGTCTGTTGATCTGCTGGTTGTTGTGTGAGACAGACTGTGCGTTTGTGTGTGTGCATGTGTGAGTGTGTGTTTCTCTGGTCGTGTGTTTTTTTTTTACCTTCTGCCTGTGCTAGTCGCAGCTTAAGCTCAGCTGAACAATTTGCCATGTCTTGCTTGAGCTCAAAGATCGTGTGTTGCTGCAACTTACACCTTCGCTCCATCTCCTCCATCTAACACACACATACACACATACACACATGCGCACACATTTTCTTTGGTTCTTCCTCACTTGTGATGTGCTGCAGGTGTTTTCACAAAAATATACACTCTTCTGAACAACAATTGCTCTTACTTTATTCCTGAGCTGGATGTTGGTTTCGGCCAGGTTCTGGTTCTCTCTGAGGAATTTTCCTTCCTTTACCAGACAGTCCTACGGAATCGAATACATACAACAGTTTACTGGGCATTCATTTAGAACACTCACATCTCCTAAATGAAAATAATTTCGTTTTTGGATAAAGGTGGGGAAAGCAATTTTGGGGCATGACTATTAAAAAGAATTACCATTAGCATACACGGCAATGTTCTGTTCCAGTTGTCTATTCCAGTGTATTACATTAAAATCCCTTTTCCCATATTCAAATGCTAAGCACAAACCTATTGTAAAGATAACTAACAAAAAAAATGAATACCAATGAATGAATGAATATCCATATACAGTACAGTACAGTACTTATTATGCTTTATATCGAACAAGCCCATACTGCGGAAAAATACAACAAGGAGGAGCTTGAAATGCTCTACATCTATAAACTAAAATAAATGTTCACATTAACAGACAATATATTTGATTAACCTTTGTGTTTACTAAGATTAGCTTTGATATAGCTTTGTGATATAAACAGTATATGGCCTTACTTGTTTTTGTCAAAGCTGACCGACACAGGAGGACACTGTGCCTTTAATTATATATACACTTTACTAAACTGTCTATAAACCATTTTCTAGTTATACGGTAATCTGAATTCTAAAACTGATTTATAACAAACATAACCAAAAAGTATTGACTGAGAGCTTTTTGCAGTCTCACCTCTTGCTCTTTCTTCCTCTCCCTACTCTGTCGCTCTCGCTGTTCTTCATTTTCCGTCTTCATTCGAGTCAGTAGTTCTCCCATGTTTTGATTTTTCTGCTCAGAAAGGGCGAGGGCTGCCTCTGTCATCTGCACTCTGCACATGAAAGCAAGGGATCAGAATAATATTAAAACTCTCATGACAGAGATGAGATAACCCATTAACCATTTCAAGCAAAAGAGCATCATCTGACCAAAGGCATGTCACTATATTCAGAAATATTACAGACCAGGTAGTACAAACTCCAACCACATATTTAGAAATATACAGATCACACACTGTATAAATCAAGTAAATAATTGGTAAGGTAATGGAAATGTTTGCAACTTGAATCCCTACATAATTAATGTGATAAGGATGATCATTTTAGGAAATACTCATCATATCATAGGGGTCCTTGCTAACTGTTCACCAGTTGGGCTGCCCCAAAGGAATGTTTCCCCAGCAAAAAGAGCTCATAGTATAATGGCCAGGGTAAAAAAAAAAGAAAGGCAACCAAAAGCCTGTCATGTTTATAGCGGCACCAAAAAAAAGCAACTGTTTGTTTAGAAGGATTGTGTGTTTCAGGAGGGCTAAGGCAGTGAGGACGCACTGTAGTCCTTTATACAACCTTGTGGTTTGCTGCAAAATAATTTCGATTATAGCCTTTATTAATATATGTTATATTTATATAACACAACACATCCAGACCCAGACTGTGCAGGTCTTCATACCATGAACATGGAATAAAGGAAGATAAGATTAGATTAGATTCAACTTTATTGTCAAAGTGCAAAGTACAAGAAATGCTTACTTGGCAGTGAGAGAGTTGACAGCTGACTTCCTCTCATTCAGAGCTTCCTCGAGTTGGCCTATCTGGATGGAAGTTGACCTAAAGAAACAAGAAGAAGAAGAAAGGAAGGGAAAAAAATCTGATTTTCTTCCAAATATGTTTTATTTTATCTCAACAGTGTGTATGCCAAATGTTTTGTGTGACTGGTATATTGATAATTATAACATAACTGAATTGTAATACATTTCCAAAAGTGTATTTCCTCTGCAGAGCTAATATAAACGGTTAAAACTGATGAGGAGGCTATGCCTCTAAATTACAAAACTGTGCTTAATGTGAAAGACTGCGTATGTTATCACATTCTTTCACCTATTTGAGCGCCCTATCTCCTCCCGCTGCCTGTCTATGGTTTCCATCAGGCTCAGTACCTGAAAGAGAGAAGGTAAGATCACTCATAACCATATGCATAATCCTAAATTATTCATAGTGATAGTTTCCCCAATACATAGTTTTTATCAATTCATCCTACAATTTGTATATCAGCAAGAAACAGAAAAGGAATGAAAAGGCCAACCCTATATAAAGGCAAGCCAGCATGTAATTGCAAATCCATATTATTCGATCTGGTCAGATGCTTTATAAGCAATATGAAACCTTACAAAATAAAAAACAATGAACATGAACTAGATGAGAACTTTTGACAGGACCAAATGAATTCAACTATATGTGTGAAGGTTTACCTGGTGGTTCTTCTTGTCCTTCAGTGTCTGGATCTCCTTGCTAAGGACCTGGGTCTTTCTGTGGCTCTCTCTCAGGGTTGAATGTCTGTCTGAGTTGTGCCCTGAGGTCTGCTCTGAAAGGATTCAATAAATCCAAGTGGTAAAAGAGAAGCTGTGGCAGAAGAGACTACATCCATCGTAAGAAGTATCACTGTATTACATTCACGTCAGAAGACCTTAAAATAATGTTATGACTTTTCCAGTAAGGAGAGGAATTGTAAATGATCATTTAAAGTGAATCAATTCTGTTACAGTTACATTCACAGCAGCAACTTCAATGATTCCTCCATCTGAATAAGAGACTCACCAAGTGCTTTGAGTATGTCACTGGGAATATTGTTCCCTGCCAGCTCCAGCTTCAGTACATTCTTGTTTTTCTGAAAAGCCTCCAACAGGGCCCTGCCCCCCAGCAAACCAATGTTATTCCACCTCAGGTCTGTAAAAAAACAGGAGATAGTCATTCAAATGACCAGTCGTGAAAATTCATGTAAATTAGAACAGCAGCGAATTCAGACAGAAAAAAATCAACATCACGTGTGACCGCATTTGCAATACCAACCCTGATACCACCATTTACTAGTCACTAGTAAACCTAAACATTTATTTAAACAACGTTTTTAGCAAATATAGGAAGTTAGATTTTTGCTGTGGTAATGTGAACACTTCACCAGATTTTCTTTTAAGGTTTTTGTAAAAAAAAAATAAAAAATAAAAAATAACCTTACACTTCCTTGTACAATAGAGACAATCTGAAAGGGTCATATTTGAGTACATTGTTAATCACCTAGCACTTCCAGTGCGGTGTTGCGTTTGAGTGCTAGAGCAAGCTCGGCTGCTCCGTGGTGGTTGATCTGATTGTTGCGCAGGTCGAGATGAGTTAGCACCCTGTTGGAGGCCAGACCCTGACAGAAGAGGGAGAATGCCTCATCCCACACTCCCAAGGCGTTCCACTCCAACACAAGTCTGCAAACACAATTTAGAGTCTTGAAGCATAATATGTTAATTAATCATCAATCATGTTGGAATTAGTTTAAGTAGTGAGAGACTAAACTGCTGAGGCAGAATTAAGTAGTCCATGTGTGATGGACTCAGTCTGACTGAATATTTATTCATAATCATGGGGTATATTATTATTGTCTTCTAAAAGACACATCAGAGGCCTACGTTTTTATTTCTCATCATGTTAACATGATGTGCAGTAACAGAATAAACACAAGCATCATCACTCAAACTGAAGTTCTATCACAATCAAATAGTCTTTGTTCAATTAAAATAATGTGCGATGTATTTACTTTACTAATTAAATAAAAGTGTATTTTATATTGCACCGTTCACAGAGTAGAGTCAAAATGGAGAGCTTCACAACAGAGAAAAAACATTTAAAGCGGGAAAAGGGAGCCAATGATACTAAAATTTTCTTGATAATTTGAACCAGATAATATTAGTCATCTGAGGAATATCATGGAGTGTGCCACGTCGATTAAGACAGAAGTGATCATCTTCAGCCCTGACCACCAAGAGGCCTGGTCTTCGTCGTAGCACAAAATATTAAAGCCACAGAAACTTTGGTATTTCAGTCATGTGAAAAATGTGGTCATGCCACTGAATATTTTGTATTTAATTAAAAATATCAACAAATCAATGTGATTAATCAGAGCATTCCTTATTATATTTAGGTATCTTAGTTTTTAGCCTAATCAGGTTAATAATTTAACAAATTATTAAATCCAAGATTTAATTTGCATTTCCTAAATGTGAATGTAAAGATTGAATAGATGTGTTCTATAATGACAATAAATGACATAATCTGTGTATTGTTACCTTAGCCTATATATGAAGATCAGAGTGCATTTACTGACCCCCTTTTTATCTTGGTGCTGTGAAGACACATACAGACACATACAGAATTCATAAATATGGAGCATCTTTCTCACCTACGCAGAGTCTTGTTGCATGCCAAGAATGTTCCTAACACCTCAGCCCCTGTGGATCTCAGGTTATTCCCCTGTGAACATAATTTTAAAATTCTCTTAAAACTCTATAATAATAAATGTCATTTGTTTCTGAAAAGCAAATGGAGGCAGTACCTTCAAATCCAAGGTTTTCACAGTTGTGTTGACAAACAGTCCAGTCAGGAGTACTTTGGCACCTGACAGTCACACACAAAGCAAACAGAGTTATACATTACGTTAGACATTACTGCTGGAAATACTGACCAGTTGCTAGATTCTAGATTTACACTTCAAAAGTAAATGACGTGAATGAGTAAATTCATTTGTAGCCCTTCTTCAGGTAAACAGACAGGTTTTAATGAAAGGTAACATGCATTAATAAATAGGTTTAAAAAAAATATTAAGCACATATTAGTTTTTGAAGCATGCTATAGGACACATGCTTTAATACTAAGCAATTACCAGTGTAATATGTCAGACAGCATACAGAATATGTCTGTATCTTAAAAGCGCACACACCTTCTTCGCTGAGCATGCAGTCACTGAGGGACACCTCTGTAAAGATGATATCTTTTTGGAGGGACCTGGCCAGCACAGAGCAGGTGTCCACGGACAGGCTGAGTCCACTCAGGTCCAATCTGGGGCAGTTAGCAGCTTTGCTCTCCTGGAGCTTCGCCACAACACTCTCCTGGGGATCCACACCTCCATCCTTGCACAGACGCTCGTTTTTCCGCCTGAAATCCTCCATCCTGGGTCAGCAGTTTTTCCTCTTCATCTGAACACTATCTTCACCTCTTCTCTTTTTTTCCTATGGGCCTCAACCTCTTGACTCACTGCTGAGAGGATAGTAGAGTTCATCAAATAACATACAATTCATCATCAGCAACTTGAGACACACAGCATTTAAAATATTTCATTTTAATAACAAAAAAACTCCTTTTGTTTTAGCTTTCGCGGGAGGATTTCCTGCATTCTTCACTTATGATACTAAAATCACAAAATATGCCTTGGTTTTGGCAAAGCCAGCCTTCAGGAGAGCACAATGCACAATTCTCACTAATAGGAGGAATCAATGATAATGGGCAGCTGAACGGTATTAGCAGCAGTCATATATCCAGCAGTGCTAGATGACAATGAGATATTGGCCGCTTGGTGGGTCATTTGTCTGACTCACTGCTGAGAGGATAGTAGAGTTCATCAAATAACATACAATTCATCATCAGCAACTTGAGACACAGAGCATTTAAAATATTTCATTTTAATAACAAAAAAACTCCTTTTGTTTTAGCTTTCGTGGGAGGATTTCCTGCATTCTTCACTTATGATACTAAAATCACAAAATATGCCTTGGTTTTGGCAAAGCCAGCCTTCAGGAGAGCACAATGCACAATTCTCACTAATAGGAGGAATCAATGATAATGGGCAGCTGAACGGTATTAGCAGCAGTCATATATCCAGCAGTGCTAGATGACAATGAGATATTGGCCGCTTGGTGGGTCATTTGTCTGCCGAATGAGGATATAGCTCATACTGACTCTTTATCAGCAGTTTCTAACGTTGTATAAACAATGCTCGTCGGCAATAGTAAATACGAATATACTATTTACAAATGATGAATGAGACCTCTCGCCCTATGTTATACAGAAGAGTCATAGGTCGCGCGGGACCATGAAATTGTTAAAGGTGCAACATAATTAAGTGTTTGAAAGGGTTTTCCTGAACAACAACAATGACAAAACTATGATAATGCTACATTAAAACAAGAAAACACACATGCCTTTGCGCCGACAGCACCTATATCTTTCTGCGGTTGTTGTCGTTTCAGTTGGCGCAGCTGACAAAGTAACCAGGAAGTGTACTTTCGCGCAAAGCATCTTGGTCGGCGTAGTTTTGAAAATGCAGAATATTGTTCAGCTGTCTATCCTTCCGTGTAAGGAAAACAACAAACTGACATAACTGTGCTTAATCATGCTTGATCAGTCGAATGGTCGAAAGGTCGAGGCGGACGTACTGTCACTTCATGCTCTTAGCTTTAGTTATTTTGGTTTGTTGGGCTCCTACACGTCATTCACGGATTACACCAATAGATGGCGGTAACACAACCAACGAACAACTGAGCAAGTAGCAGAAGAAAAGCCCTGGGCGGAAAGGAGAAGCAAGCATGGCCGGGAACCTAAGTAACAGTGCAGGTCCGATAACCAGTTCTCTGTCTAAACTACAATCTCTCAACGGACTCTTCGCCATATATAAAAAACAAGGACCTACATCCGCGGACGTGTTGAATACGCTCAAAGAGTCTTTGCTCAAAGGTAAAGATGACAGGAGAGCACCGAGGAGTAATCCAACTCCATTGTCGTCAGTGTAGGCTGACAAGGTCAACAAATGATGATGTGTCTTTCAGAAGCTGGTGTTAAAAACCCAAACCCGCGGAAAAGAAAGAAGCAACACCTGAAGCTGGGACACGGAGGGACTCTGGACAGCAATGCCAGTGGCGTGTTAGGTGGGTGGACTGTGCACACTCCTTCCTCAGCAGGCGACAGAGAACGACAAACTTAATCAGGTCCAACTCTTGTATTCCATCAAGAAGTTTACATTTACAGACCAATCTGTGTACCTCCTCATTAGTCTGTTTATATGACGTCCACGTTGTGAGATATTAGTTACCCATCAAGTGTGCCTAAATTCCTATGAGCCATTTCCTCTAATTCAATTCAGGTTATATACTGCATCCATTTCACTCAGATTTGAATATGTGACAGAATTGTGGTATCTTGACCAGATTATGCAGAAGAAGTGATGGGCTTAGTTACTGTTATTAAATGTCTCAATGTGAGAGAACATCCAAGTCCTTCTGAGAGGGATGGGGACATCATTAGTCGATGCCACCTTTTGGTCATAAATTGTTGGACAAATTGGTAAACGTTACCCAATGATGGAGATAGATGGTAAGTCAGATATTCAGTCAGAGGTTAACTTAGGTTACCACTATTCATCCTCGGTGGGGAAAATAATATTTGAGCAAAATTTCACTAAGGGGTTCAACAAAGCTAATAGGAATCATCCACATGAATGGTGCAAATGAACAAAACGGAGGCAATTGGACTAATATACCACATCCCAACTAAATCAGATTGTCACCCAATGGTGTGTTGGCTGAATTTATTAAACTGTAGGACAGGCCAAAATGTACACAGTTAAATCTACACTAAATCTGAACATTTACTCGACAGATCGCTTCGGAATGATGTGGGATTTTAAAGATGTCATGGGTATCAATACATTCATTCCTATAGTCACCACCTTAAGATTCAAAATAGCAACAGAAAAATAATGTATGGTTTTTGATCTGTCCAGAGCAATTTTGTCTGTGGGTGTAATGAACATTGCCTCCTCTAGAGGAGGATCTCAACCAATGATTTTAACGCTCTGTCTGTTCCTTTCAGTTGTTGGTGTTGGAAATGGCACAAAAAGGCTCAGTACGATGTTAGCTGGGTCAAAGGTAAGTTTGCTTGTGCTTGTTAATATTACAAAAGAGTATAAATACAGTATATAAATGTTCAATGGGGAAAATTGTACTGAACTGCCCCAGCAGGTGGATTTCGTGGGGTCGTTCTATATATATATTTATTTTGATATGTCATTTCCCTGCTGCCTAATCAAGATCTACAGATTCATCCAGTAAGAAACACTGAACACTTTTGGAATTCCATTTATGTTTCGTGACAATTACAGATGATTGAATGAAAAAAAAAACAGGGACACAAATTAATAAAACTATCTTTGTTGCAGACTTTGGTCTTTCTAATTTAGCATATTTTGTACATTCAAAAAAATTAAGATTGGGGAAAACCCTGCAAAGAATGTGGACATTTAAACTGTGAAAAATATATTTTGTATTAAAGCGCTGACTTTTATTTTTATTTTTTTTTATTTTTTTTTGCTTATTTTTTGTTTTATTATTGCTTATTAACCAACACATACACTACAACTAATCATGGGTTATTTGTAACAGCATTGTTAATTAATGAGTCCAGGTGTAGATTAAGGTCTACACAAGTCAAAAACATCAGTTTGTTTATTTTTCAGAAATATGTTGCTGTGGGGGAACTGGGAAAAGCAACAGACACTCTCGATGCTACTGGCAAAGTGATTCTGGAGCAAGACTTTGGTAATACACCCCTTACATTCATTAAAGATCTAGCTGTTACATATAAGACACTGTTTCTGCTGGAATATAAATAGTGTTGTAAACGGAGTTCCACAGTAATTACTTTTTTTCAAACCACAGAACACATAACCAGTTTGGACCTTGAGGAGAAGCTGAAATCCTTTACTGGTGACATCATGCAAGTGCCTCCACTGTGAGTAACGCCTCCAGTCTGAGGAAATGTTACTGCTTAAATTATCATTTTAAAGTCTCATACACACACTCATGTTGCTTTTGTACCACACTCAGGGCCAATTTTCAGCTTATATTCTAGATCAGGGGTATGTGTGTGGGTGTGTGTGTGTCCCGTCAACAACGGCCCGTCAGTTAATTTTTAATGACTGTTTTGGCACTTCCGCCAAAACATTTGGACATCCCTGTTTTAGATGCACAGTTCTTGAGAATGAAGACCTCTTAATTTGCTAAACCTTTAGACTTTGGTGACACAATTACGAGATTTCATAGACACCTTTACTTTTCTTTCTTCACATTCATTGCATGAAAGTTATTTATCAGATGTATTTGTTTCGCATGAAGTGCAGCCCTTTTCCGATCAAAACCAGCAGTTATAAGTATGGTGTTATTTATCGATTTCTGTCTTTTCAGCTACTCTGCTCTGAAAAAGGATGGTCAGCGTCTGTCTGTTCTGCTGAAGAAGGGTCAAAAGGTTGAGGCCAAACCTGCCAGACCAGTCACCGTGTACAACCTGACCCTGCAGGAGTTCAAGTCCCCTCTCTTCACTCTGGGTTAGCACATATAATTATTTCTAACAAAAAAGCACAGACTTATTAAAAAAACATTTTTAATGTATTCTCCAGTTATTTTGGTCGAATACACAATGCAAAACAAAGCTTTATTTCCATGACAGATATTGAGTGTGGTGGTGGATTTTATGTCAGAAGCCTGGTGGATGACCTTGGAAAAGGTGAGGTTAATTTCATTTTGTGTCACAGTTTTCACCTCCCCATATTTTTGCATACACTAAATAAACACCAACAGAAATCGGCGCGCTAACACTCAAGTATAGGACTAATCAGTGTCTGTGTGCCACAGCGCTGTCATCCTGCGCTCATGTGAAAAAGCTGGTCCGGACCAAGCAGGGTCAGTTTACCCTGGAGGAGCACGCCTTGCAGGAGGAGCAATGGACACTGGAACATATTCTACGCTCTCTGCACACCTGCTCAGAGTCAGAGCAGGGTGCAAAACCAACGAAGAAAGACACTCTGAACACAACCCAGGCTGAAAACACGACATGATCATCCGCTTGGCTTTTCATTAAAGCCAGCAGCAGGTCTTTATGTGTCCATTTTCAGATGTGTTTGTTATGAGACAAGCAGACAATTTTCCTACCCTGTTTTTGGGGGGCCTTCCCTATACTTTTATACTTAGTACACATAGTTTAAGACTGTGAAAATATTTTAATTGCTTCATTTCTTTTTGCCAGCAGGAGCATTGGCCACAGTATATTATAGTTCAATGGTATATCAGTATGTAAAGAGAGCTGTGTGGTTTTGGTTTTGCAGTCACCTTTATTTAAGTGCTCTCACAAAGCAGGGGCAATTATAAAGTGTGACACAGTTTATTTGTGGCAGTGCTGGAAACAATGCACACAACAAATGTAATGTAAAATAAATGAATTTGTTTTCCTGACTTATTGTGTAGAGCTGTTTTTCTTCCCTTTGAGGTCTGCTATCCGCTTTCTCAGCTATGTTGTGTATACATCATGTCATCAAGTGGTTAGTATTTTCAGACTAATTAAATAATCATGTGAAAGAGTACATGCACAGGGGGCTTAACTAGCGTATTAGATCATAAATTGCGGTTTCGGTGTCTGAATAAATTGAAATTTTATTGTTATAACTATATGGTGCAGTTAGGGTGATATAGATTATGCTGCAAGTGTTAAGGTGTATTGGTTGAATGAGAGCAATCGACTGATAAAAACAAACAAAAAAAAAACATTACCCCCTGGAACAACACATAATAGCTGGTGTAAGCCAAAATGTTGTGTTTCCAATAATGTTCTTACGGGGTTTAAAGTCTGACACACAACTGCAATTTGGGCTGGAGATCACATGATGTCACTAAACTCATTGAATTGCATTGGGGTATATGTTGGGGTTAGTGGTTGAGACGCGTGCGTGCGTATTGTGTGTGCGTGCGTATGTTTGTGTGTCTCTGGCTCCTTGGGCGTGTTAATAGACAGATATGTGGCGCGGCAGCAGCAGCGCCTGTGCAGTAAAGTTATCAATCGTTTGGTGGACAGCAGTCTGACGCCACGGATCGCTGGCCGGATCAATGAGCTGTAATCATTGTCTCGGTCCAAATATTAGCCGTTTGGTGACTTCTTTCATGTCTTCAAGGCTGCCCATGTCCCTGTTTGCTCTCTCAGTCGGCTTTATCTAAATGACTGCCGTTAGAAAGTTGGCAGGCAGCGGCGCGCGCTTTTCAAAGACGCATCGCAAAATCGACCGATCTGTGCGCACGTTTGGAGGAAAAAAAAAGAGGAAAAAGTAAAGGCACCGAGACGCGATGGGCTCACCGGAGCAACGTCGCACCCGCGCAGCTCCAGGCGCGCGAACAACGCAATCGTTTTTTTGGTTATTGTTTAACACTTTGCGGAAACGCGTGTGAGCGGATAAGCGCGAGCTATTAAAGCGATTTGCATTCGTGGTCGTTATCATAAATATATCACCTCGATGATAGATGGATTTCACAGGAAAAACTCCAAACATTCAAATCGTGAGTTAATCACTCACCACTCAGCCACGCCGTTAGGCCTGTGGGTTGCAGTTAACTTGCATTACATGGACAGATAACACTCTAAACGGTTTGATTAGTCACAGACCATTTTAAAGCACCTAGAGGCCGATATTCATGCGGCGCTGAGGACACCGAGGTCATCTCATCTACCCATTTTTCTTTTCTCTTTTTCTTTTTTCGAACTTTTTTTTTCCCAAAGATGTTCCACGGTGGAAACCTACGCATGGTGTTAGTTCGCTTTCAACGTAAATCTGGAATCCGTGTGTGACAGGCCAAAAAACAAGCAGTACGGGGGTCTTGTTCCTCACAAGGAAGAAGACTTCAAGCATTGCATTAATTTTGTACTGGCTAAGGACAGATAAACACTATAACATACATAATATAACATCCATTCATATGTTATGTAGTTATTTAATTAGTGTCACATAATGAAATGCTTCTTCCAAACACCCACAAAAGTACAATGTAAAATAGTGTGTAATTAGCGCCCCAACGTCATTGTATGTGTGTGTGCTGGCGTGCATGCGTGCGTGTAAGTGTGCATGTGTTGCGCACGTGCGTTTGTGTTTATACGTGTGTCTTCGTGTGTTTTTGTGTGTACTTGGTCCCAAGGTGTGATACGGCTCCAAAGTAAGAGGATCAAGAGTAAGAGTCAGCTCTGATTTGGGTTCTACAGAAATACAATCTGATACAGACTCAGTCACTGTACATTACAATAAAAGCAGTCCCGGTTTGTTTATATATAAATGATGCAATAGAACGTTGCATCTCCAGTATAAACATAATGGGACCTAATGGGTATAGGAGTGGTCATTTTACTTGCCTGTGTCTGGTGGCCCAAAAGATCAGGGGAGCGGGGAACTCAATACACATACAAGAAAAAGTAAATAAGAAGCAGGAGATAAGCACTTCCTTTGATATTAACATAAAGCTGCAGCCAAATGATAATATAATGAATGAATGATTACTTTATAATCAAGGCTAGTAATCGCATATGCTATTAGATGGATATTACCAGTGGTGGAAAGCATGATTATGATGTGTTTACTTTATATAATAGCTTATATCCAATGAAACTCAATTTAGTCAATTTATTTGAAAGCTACAGTTTATTTATTGGATGAATATATTAGTCTATGAAAAATATGACCATTAAACAAAACAGATGCACTGATGTAGAGAATTGCTTGACACATTTGAAATCCAATTGTAAATGTGTTTGTATGCATACGTTGGATGAAAATGGAAATTGGAAATGGATGAATTAAGAGTTGCTGTAAAAAAGAAACGACCAGACGATTCATGAAGACCAATTCGAATAATCTAGTCATAACTGATCCTTTCGTTGAAAACAACGAAACTACTATTCTACAGGAGAAAATACTTCGAGGATGTTTTATTCGCATTTTCTAATTTGTCTCCATCTCATGGTTGTGAGCATGTCTGGATTCTCCGCACACGCACAACAATCTTCTCTCCCCCAGTCATCTGATCACTGGGGCTCGATTGGAGCTGCGACTAAGCCAATCAGGATTTGCCTGTGGCCACCTGCAGGAAGTTGGCCGCGCACTTATCTCCTCCCTCCTCCGCCTGCTGCCAGATAACAGCCCCAACAGTTGGATCTAGCAGCTCGTTCAACAACCGCAGTCTGATGGACACCGAGGAACTCTAACGGTCTCCTCCAGCCAGCCCAGAGGATCTGTCTTCGGCCTGTTCAAAGTGGTGGGCAGACTGAAGTCACAGCAGAGTGTTGGATGCTTGGTAGTGTGTAAAAAGTTATTCTGATTTACTGTCGCTAAAAAGGAAAACGTTGTTTGGAGACAAGGGAGCGCCGCACACGGCTTTCCGTTCATCCTGTCCCAGCATCATGAGCGTTCCGCTTTACGCACCGACTCCCATCCCGCAGGCGCACCCCACTCCCTTCTACATCGAGGACATTCTGGGGAGGAGTGCCTCCACGACCTTCTCCACTTCATCTTCCTCCTCATCCTCCTCTTGCTCCACGCCGGTCATCCCCACGCCGACCCTGGCGTCGCCCAACTCCTCCTTCACGAGTCTCATCTCGCCGTACCGGACCCCGATCTACGAGCCCACACCGATCCACCCGGCGCTGTCGCACCACGCGGCCGCGGCGCTGACGGCGACGTACGCCCCAGCCGGGGCTTTCAGCAGCCCCATATACCCCTTCCACCACCAGCACCACCGCTCCATGGGGGAGTATGCACATGCGCTGCTGAGGCGCGACCCTCTCGGTAAGTTGGACCAACTCTTTACCACTTTTTAAATAACAACTTTTTTGAGGTGTAGATATGTTCTCTCCTCTCCAGAGAATATCATTAACACCAGCGTTCCTTTTTTTGAAACCTGTCTAAATATCTCCACGTTCACTGGCCATCCCGATAATTTGGCATCGGGTGCAGCCACTTGATTGCCGACTATTTGACAGCCGCCCCCTCTCCTCCCATGAATTGAGTTTGTTGAGCGGGTTGAATATGTCACACAAATGAGAGACACACAAGTGACACAAATAGATAGTGCAGCCCACTCTGCCTCGTCATTTAAAACAATTAAATATCCTGCAGATTTATGTAAATAAAATAAAGGTAAACCTTTCTGTGACGCCTGTTCCAAAATGATCCAAGAGCGGTCGGCCGCCAGGTGTTTGGGGACCCCTGTTTTACAGCATCGACAGGACCATCTAAAATCATATTTCCTGATTTATCTGCGAAGAAAAGCTCTGTGTCGCTTCTAAGCAGTCATGACAAGTGTTTATTATACCTTTTATATATGTGCGCGTGTTTCTTCATATTTCATTTGTATCATGCGATTGTGAGGTGGATTTTTCTGCCAAAATGTTTTCCATTTCAGCTGAATGGAAGTAAATCCACACCCAAATTAAGATGACGTGTAAGCACTGTGCAGGAAAAAAAACACTTTTGTATCTTCACACACTCTGTTTCAGTGCTAACGAAACCAATTTTGCATAAGTATATCACGCTTGGTCGTGCTTGCATATCGAACTGTAGGTCGTCCACAGTTTAAGGAAGCCCACAGCAACTCGTTGTCTTTGTCTCGTGTCAGCCATAAAGAACAGTTTTGCATGATGCCTGACCACGAACGTATGACTCACAGTGTTATTGCAACTGACATATTTGGGGCCACAATCATGCTTATCCATTCCATTCAGTCTCTTGCTGCTGGGGGGGGGGCTGCATGGCAACCTTGACTCGTTTTCCTGACTCCCATTGTTCTCAGACTTCAGAGGAGCAAGTCGGCCGGTGACTAAAACATATGTAGACTCCAAATCACCAGTTATTTCACCTTCCTCCCTTTCATTCTCTCTCATTCTCCCACTCTCTCTCTTGAGGCGATGCTCTTTGGTTGTGGCTGATCGATCGGCAGTTCAAACAAACGTAAACGCTTTAATAAACTAATAGTGGACATCCCAAGACACCAAAAATGCCATAACTGCTAAATAATCCTTTTTCAAATCTGGTTAAAGATAAAAAAAAAAAATAATAATAATAATAAAAAGGCATCACACGTCGGGCACGGAAGGCAGGGTTCAGGATGCGTTAACGGGTTTTCTAGGATATTTGGGGGGGGGATAATTGTTTGTCAGTTGCACTCTGGTAGTGTTGTTTGACCAGCGGACTTTGTGTAACGCTGAACAAGCTCGGCCCTTTCCGTTCATAGCGGAAGCCGTGAGCCTGTCGATAGGAGTAAATCTGGTTTCAGAAGCTGTTAAATGTTTTCCTGGCTCACCCCGGCCAGCCGCTTCCTCGGGAGCCCGCTGCACGCTGCTGATTATTTTATCGACATCCTCAATACAGACATATTCAGGAAACACTCGGCCTCTGATAGCCCGGGATCCGTTTTTCACATATTGTTACACTTCCTCTGGCTGGCCAGCGAGGATGTGGCTGACTTTCTTCATGGTTGGCGGCGAGAAGAAAATTAAGCAAACAGTCAGGCCTAATGGGATCCTGGTGAAAAGATAAAGTCTCAAAGTTAAAAAAAAAAAAAAAAAAAATGAAATAGACAGCAATCATAAAGAGGAGAGGATGGCGTGACGTAAACGTGTGTACAGAATGTTAAGACGGGCAGGTCGAAAAACAATCAAAATGTCAGTATTCTGCTGTTTATCAGCCATACTTGTCTTTTTTATTTATTTGTAATTGTTTTATTCTGTGACATTATTTGTAGGATATATGATTATTCAATTTAATAACAAGAAGCCAAATGTGATGATAAATACTGCTCGGGGCGTTGTTGTGTCTGGAGATCATCTTTCTGTTCTCTTTTCGACAGAAAGATAAATTTAGAGATGCAAACGGTGGAACGTGTGTACAGTATGTTAAGACGGGCAGGTCGAAAAACAATCAAAATGTCAGTATTCTGCTGTTTATCAGCCATACTTGTCTTTTTTATTTATTTGTAATTTTTTTTATTCTGTGACATTATTTGTAGGATATATGATTATTCAATTTAATAACAAGAAGCCAAATGTGATGATAAATACTGCTCGGGGCGTTGTTGTGTCTGGAGATCATCTTTCTGTTCTCTTTTCGACAGAAAGATAAATTTAGAGATGCAAACGGTGGCATGAGTCTGAAATCAGCACGGATTGTATTGTATTAGGAAAACGTTTTCCAGTCTAGCACTCTGCACACTACCTCTTCTGATAACGGAGCCTAATAAATGGGGTCAGGCATTTAATAAGCTCAGTTCTCTCAATTTTTATATTTTGTAGTCACTTGTAAGTGAACTTGTAGAAAGACAGTGTCTGGTTGAAATCAGAAACGCTCTTAAATACTCCTTCACTCAGAGGGGACTGAATAGAGAATAAATAAAAGTGTGCTTCCTTTCTGAAGAAGCTTGTTTTTTTTATTTCACGACATGTTTGCCTTTCAGAAACAAATCACATGTGCATTGGTAAGCTAACTTCCCTTTATGGGAAAAAAAAAGCAACAAGAAGGTGTTTGAAAGCAGTTTCGACCACAGCAGATTTATATTGTGTCAGTGAGAGCGGAGGGAGGACGTGGGTGTCTGTCGGTGGATGCCATCGTCTATAATCGCACCACAAAGCAGGAAGCACATGCAGCGGATATTTGGCCATAGTTTTCACTCTGTCACGACCTTCCTTAAAAGACAGCATACAGCAGACCTGGTGTGAGTGTGTGTGTGTGTCTGGGGTGTGGGGGTGGGGGGCAGCATCCTGACCATTAACTGCAAAGGAAACTAGCCCTGATTACTCGTCCTTTTGCTCAGTTATCATGCACAATGTGAAAGACAATGAACACAACTCACTATTCAATCGGAAGCGGTGTGATTGCTTTTAGCAAACTATCTCAAATAAAGTCAAACTGTGGGGGAAAGTTGTAAAGTAATTAGGGGTTGTTGTCTTTGCTGTGGTTTTCAGATCCAAAGGGGAATCTACATAATCAGTGTAATCCGGAAACTGTCAGGAAATTATTCTGCAACACAATGTCTCTGGAAAACTCTCCGATTATGTATAAACATTTATTACAAAGTAAAACTACGCCACTCATGTGTTGTATGGGCAGGCCATTTGCTCTATGGGGCTGACTTGTCACTACGAGATTTGTTCTTTGGGTTGATTTCGATTGATTCAATTTCTAATTGAGTTTAAAGTCATAGACATAATACACAAATATTGATGAAAAACCTTGTCCCAAAATTGTTTTTCAACCAGTATTTTGATGGGGAGGATTTTCCTATTTTTTGCAAGTTCTTTACAGCAAAAAAAAACATATATGAATGATATTTGTCATATCAAATGACACATTAATTAATTATGTCTATTTTGCTTGTAACTAAGCCAAAGTAAACATCCTTTACGTATTTTTTCAAATGTATAATAGCGTGTTTTTAAAACCTTTACACATTGTGTGTGAATGTCTTCTTCATTCAAAATCTCTTACTTTTCTCAAATCTCGATGTTCTATATTTCTCTGGACATTCGAGTGTTCGGTTACCAGGAACCTTAAGTTTTTTATTATGTTTTTATTAATTTATTACTTAGGTTATGTAGCCTATTTTCTTTTCATATTTTTTTTGTTACACAATGAACGGGATTCACTCTCAAAGCCCTTCCAGCAGTTCGTTAGTGGGGAAGCGTTGCATTCACCAGATGTCATTTATGGATATGGATATTTATTTTAAGATTTAAAGCTTATCTCGTAATAACGAACAGAAATAACAGAGTAACAGAAAACTGGAAAGGGGGCACAGCCACTGCTTTGCTCAGTAGAACCACTACTACGGGACATCCCGTATATTGGGCTAAATTGCCCACACTGCCGTGGCACCGTGCACCGGACAAAGGCGTTTTGTTCCGTATTTGGTAGTGAGAAAGACACTGCACGTCCGCAGAAAGGCACCTTAATAACACGCTTATTTAGCAGATTACAATGTAATGTTAACATATTACTACAATGTGGCTGGTGCATATTTGATTTCTGGTTTCAAGGAGTTGTAGTTAGCAGTGTTAAGACTGTGGCAACGGACATGCATTTCAAAATGCACGAGTTTATGTCCATGCTTATTTCCTCGGATTTACGCGTAATTAATTCATAATATATAAATGAGAGGTCTAATGAATTTGACACCTTCGTTCCCCTCCCTCTTCAGGGAAGCCTCTGCTGTGGACTCCCTTCATCCAGCGGCCCTTACACAAGAGAAAGGGCGGACAGGTGCGGTTCTCCAACGACCAGACCATTGAGCTGGAGAAGAAATTCGAGACCCAGAAATACCTGTCTCCTCCGGAGAGGAAGCGGCTGGCCAAGATGCTACAGCTCAGCGAGAGACAGGTGAGAGGAGCAGACTACACACATTACGAAGTCTATCACGAGTCTGCAAATCCTCATGATCTTTATAAAATAGGGTGTGTTATATTATAAGTTCCGCGTAGAGACGCAAGAGGTCTGACGTTAGGCGTTGTGTTTTTGCAAGTTTATAATACATTTATGGATGAGAAAATCATCTGGATTGTTAGTTTCCACTACATAAATAAGTCAGTAGCCTATACCTGCACACGAAATAAGCACTGAATTCTATTTCAACAGTCTCATTTAAGATTATTTAAAAAAGAAATACACCCTTCTTAAATGCCAACAACCTCTGCAAATATTTAGCATCACAAAAATACATTTGAGTGGAGCAGGAATTCAATGTCCTAATCACACATAGACGTTGATCATCAGAACATTACACACGGCCAGAGAAGCAAAAAGAAAACCCAGCGACAAAAGGTTACCATTCACTTATTTTGTTCTTACATTTTGTCGTAAAGGTTAAAACCTGGTTCCAAAATCGACGCGCGAAGTGGCGGAGACTGAAACAGGTGAGGCGAATGAGTCCCATTAGTCCTTGGATGGAAACGTGCCGTTTTCTAAACGGCGTGACACCTTTAAATGGGGTTATTTATAAACGTCGTTTTTTTTCATCAGGAGAATCCGCAGGGAGGAAAGGGGGAGCTGGAGGAGGAGAGTCCCGCCGAGAGGAGCGGTAGCAAAGGGCCCGAAGCGAGCGGACAGACAGGCCGCTGTGTGCGCTCCGTGTCCCCGCGGCCGACCCACACCGAGCTGGACTCGGACGTGTCGGACGACACGGACCAGGAGTTGGACATAGAGGACGACGATGACTTGTCCCGGAGCTGCCCGTTGTGAAGCTGCAGTCTCCGCACTCATCCTGGACCCGCGGGGACACTGGGAGCAGGATGATGGCGGGAGGCCAGAGGACTCCTCACACACTCAGCTTCACTGAGACATCTTGATTATAGAAAGTCCCGCTGTATTATTTAGGTAACGTTTAGGTCACTTCGCCCTCCTCTCATACTGTATATAGATCCTATAGTATTCGTGCCGATCGTCATGTCGACCACTGTACATTTAAATGGACTGTTTTTTCTGTACTGTATGTCACTCTAAATGATAAACGCTCTTAAGTCTATAGACGTTTGCCTAAAAATGAATAAAGACTGGTGATATATAATAATAATATTTTTTAACTGTTTCAAGTTAAAGATCATTCCTAAATAATAAAACATATAAATAATATAAAACAATGGTCATAAATACATAGCTTTAATTATAAAACAACACCATGTAAGATGTGTTGTCTTTTTAAATGGTGGGTTCCAGCAGGCTGCTTGTATATAACAGGCTACACTCATCAAGCTACTGTTGTTGATGATGATGTTGTTGATGATGTTGTTGATCATGTTAAATATATGTTTAGCCCACTGACATGTGTTTTATGTACACTTGTGTTCATATTTCCAATGGAGCCAATTCATTTTTCTTGTAAGCTTTGGGATCTAAGATTTTTGTAGTTTTACTTTTGTGATATAAATACAATAATCATGATCATTAAACTTTTTGCTTGAATGCAGTAAAACTTTTCCTCATATGTTGAGTGTCTGGTGTTTTTTCCTCTTCCCAGCTCATCCTTACCTGTTGGAAGTTTGGAATGTTCCTCCCGATAACTAATAACCAAGTTTCAATTACAACAATAGCAGATAAATAATGAGATGTTTTTTTAAATTTTGGAATATGTTACTTGTGGCACCTGGTTCAGTATACTTTAGTATGAATCCCAATATAAAATGATGTGATTAGTTACTTAAATGAAACCACCAATAGAACACTAGAAAATAATTACAACAAATAAGTGGTTTTAGAGGACTTAATATTTATTATGAAATATGTGTTACCTTTCAGAATATTCTATGACAATTAACTTTATTAGATTAGCCTAATTTGACCTTTTTTTCAGTTTAATTTCTACATTCTAACCTGTCTATTATCTTTATGGTTTGAAAACAACAAATCAGTAATACTGATGTATGCTTGCAGGAGGTTAATTTACCATAATAATTGTTAAACCTTTTACTTTTTTCAAGTTGTCGCCTGAAGTAACTCTGTAACATAGCCTCTGTGTCCTCTGTTTATTTTCTGCCTTTGAACATGATCAACACATCATTTAAAACTATTCTATCACATTCATTTTTACAGATAATGTACACAGTATATTGCTAATTGGTGTTTAATTATTCGTTTTAATATACAAAATATAATATAAAATACAGATACATATCAATAACTTATTTTGGTTTGAAAAATTACCTCCCGCTACTTCAGAACCCAAAGGAGCTCAGATAAAAGGTCCCTTCAGTATGAAGGTCAAAATGAACTCTAACTTGTGAAGCTAGAAAGGACTCGTTAAATTGAGTGTGATGATAATCAAATGATACGCGTGTAACATCTGCAACTGGAAAACATGTTGTGATGCAGACCCAATCACCGCTCCCCATTCTGCTGGTTCACTGCCTCGTGATTTCCCGACGTATCAAAGGCAGCCACAGATTAGCAAACAGTTTAGTCCATGTCAATCGTTGTACCATCACCACCTTCATCTTCAAATAGCTTATCATCGAGCTCTCACGCACACACTATGAGTGGGAGTTTTTCAGTAAGTAGATTAGGTTAATGATTGAGTGGACCTTCAGAGCAGCAGGGACAGCAGACTGATAGCAGGGCAGTGATTGATAGGCATACAATATGTTCACAGTACTTTTTCATTGCAGCTGAGACTTACAATTAAACTTCTGAGAATATGGGTCGGATTCGGAAATGAGCAAAAAATTGTTTTAACCATGTGTGATTGAATACATCAATATATCATTGGTCCCTTAGCCTGTTTGAGCTGCCTTACTGGGGCTCAATGGCCTCCCACGTACAAGACTATTCCAAAACCAACAGTATGAACATTGATCTCAGCCTTTGTATTGTGTAATGGTTCACAAATTGTGCAGAGTAAAGTCAACATTGGGAGGAATAGAACACACAGTTGGTGGGCAAAATGTTCGGCAGATAGCTGGCTGGTTCCAGAGTGCCTGCCTGATCTGGTCAATTCACACAAATACACACGCATACACACTCACAAACGCAATAAAAAAGGCGGCTTTGATTGCCGAAGTGGCATGCTTATACATAGGTCATCAATGTGTAATAAATGTGCACATACATTTTTAACATTTTTTCATAACTTAGGCTGTGGCTGTGGTTTAGGCTGATGGAATCGTAGTGTCATAGTGTGTTTAGGTAAAGGTTTTGTCTAACTATGGACTGACTGTATAACTGTTAGTTTTCCCTCATAATGATTGCATGTATTTAATCTGAATAGGGCTGATTGTTATTGTTCCAGGTTAAGTGATGTCACTTTTCAGCTCATAAATGGACGAATAGAATCGTGGCTGTCCTGGGTTCTGATGGGGTATAGTACTGTGTTTGTCCGTTGCTGTTATCTGAAGTTAGCCATTCTGATGTTCAACTGATTTCCTGTTCAGGGATCAGTGTATTACCACTTTAGTCTCTTTAATAGGACGAAACCCTCATTGACAGGACATTGTTACTACAATCTATTAGCTTTGTTTGTGTGTGTGTGTGTGTGTGTGTGTGTGTGTGTGTGTGCGTGCGTGCGTGCGTGTGTGTGTGAGTGTGTGTGTGTGCGAGGTTGTGTAGGTGTGTGTGTGTGTGTCTTGTGATATTGGTGCACACAAGTTAATGTGTGGTTATATTTGAACGACTGAGGAATGTGTTGACTGTTGACCTTGGCCAAATGGAAGCCATTATCTCCCCCTGCTGAGGCCTCCCTCCTCTGCTGAGCTGATAAATTAATGAGAGAAAACATTGCTTACATCGATACTAGTGTCGCCAGCAGCCACACAGACACAGAGAAGGGGAGGAGGGGGTGAAAGGGTGAGGAGGAAACAGAGGGACATGAATAGAGACAAATATCAGTGGCAAATATAACTGGTTATACACACAATGAGGCAAAAAACAGAAGCTGATTATGTCTGCATTTTTTTTTGTCATAATTGAGAATTGTAAAAGAAAGCAGACTGAGTTGGGGGGGGGGGGTTATGAACTAATTGCCTAAATGATATAATGATATGACTAATAGAAATCTATTACTTGAACAGTACAACAAATGATTATTCAATTTCAAGCAAGCACTGTTGTTGGTCATACTCTTTTGGTGAAAAAATATTTAGCTGTCCACCATTAAAAACTCGGCTTTCACTCGACTCTTCTTTTCTTTGGTCCATCCGTTATTAAAGGAGTGCGACTCAACGCGATGGCGAACGCGAAGAGATTTCAGTGCGGAACTTATGTTCTTTGTTACTGTGAGGCAGGGGTCAGGGGGATTTGCTTTGGCGTTGCCATCCATGCTTTACTCCATGCTCGACAGAAAAGAACATGTGCCTGTTACCTGCTGAATAATAAAATAAATTATAATAAAATCATTTATACCCATTTTAATTTTATGTTTTAATTTATCCAGTACTAGTTCTAGCTCTCAATGGGTACATGACACTATGGCTACCAGAATTTTCATTCCATCCTGGGACCATTTGGCTACAAGTAGTCGAATTGGCTGAGCACTGATTCGTGAGCAAACAGCGACCCTTGCATGTCCTCCGCTGGGTGGCAGAGGACAGGACTAGGCCCCTAAGACCCCTCAAAAACACACAAGAATTTGTTTTCATGGGCCAACCCATCAATAGTAACGTAAGGTTTATGGCTAGAATTAGGCACCGCACCTTTCCTCGGGGTAACTGCATCAGACGAATGGGCAGGTTTTCAAGTGAGACGATGTCGACACCAGTGCTTAAAACGAAGAAGTGAAACAAGCGTCCACTCCAGAGACAATACAAATGTGCATGTCAGCAGTACTGAAGCCACCTTGGTAGCCATGCTGAGCAATGCCACACACCTCTTGTCACCCTTCAGACATGACATGAACACAGCAATTGGCACCGGTCATTCAAAGCGACAAGCCTCAGCAAGTTAGAGAAAAGGTTATAGCAAGTAATATATGAACCCGAGTTCCAGTTTCTACTCACACCGGCATTGGATTTTTTTAAATGACTCAATGCATATTGCTTGTTTATACTCACCATTTTTCTTGTCTGTGGTAGTTGTGAGCAACGTTTCTTTCATTTGTACAGTGCATGCTTGTCTGAATATTGTTCCTCTCCGAGTTTGAAAGCACTGCTCTAGAGCCTGTTTGGACTGGGTTTAGTATACTAAACCTCCTTCAATCCTGATGACCAGCAAGCAGTTGTGATGCAGCCTCATGAGGTTAATGGAAGGTCAATTGTGTTTGGAAATTAAAGGAATTAAATTACAAAAAAAAGTCTCTGGAACATATTGGATATTATTATGCCTGACACAAAATCAAAAAAGTGAAGCTGTCGGATTTTGACTTAACTTTTTCGAGAAGTCAGGAAAAGGCAGGCCTAGTTTGAAACAGCCTTGGATGTTTAAACCCTCCAATGCACAAACAGAGGTGGAGTGGATAGATTCAGGGTGTGGAAAAAAGACATGGACATAACAACTGCCTGAGCTCTGCGAGGAAATTGAGAAAAAGAGTTCAATCATTTATGGTTTTATATTTAAAAAAAAACATGTTATGATGATTACGTACTTTCTGTAATGTTAAGCTAGTGTATTAGAATAATGGTACTGGTCATTCGTCATCACGTGGATTCAATTTCATTTCTCATCCTGTAAAACCTCTCCAGTTCCAATTCACTTTGTGTGTCGAGTGTATCTGCTTGCCTTTATTCAGCTTCCCATATGGTGAGTCAACAGCGAGTGACTGCAGTTGTCCCAGAAACCACTTACTGTGTGTGTGAAAAGGATCCACATCGAGACATTTATCCCAAAAACAATGTTTCAATAGATAATGCGTGAGACAAGCCATTTGAAGCAATGGAAAACAGGAGAGGGGACAAGGGGGCCCGGCAGGATAGATTAATTCCTCCGGCAGCTAAGGAGATATCACTCACCAATTCATGGGTGCACTCAGGTGTACTATTTGCTTTTCAATTAGGCCATATCCAAATGGAAGATAGTGAGGTTTTAAAAGTATTCACATGCTAGTCAAAAGAGTACAGGATTTTCTGCCTCACCATCCAATTTAGATAGAGTCCATCTGAACAATTAGCTGCTCAAACAAGCTGCCCTGGCAGGGCACACACACTGATAATAAATAGCTATGGCCAAATGTTGCAAACATCCGACTGAGTTAAGGGGCTATTAGGGCACAATTGATTTTAGAAACATCACAGGGGATATTGACTAACATACATGAGTGTGCGCTGGACAAACTTTCCACTGTGATACAAATTTTAAAAAAATCATGTCCTTTACAAAATGTTTGGGATATGTATTTTTATTTGCATCCCTTTTACCTTTTGAACTGATAAAGCAGGAACAACATGCTCGTACTTTCAAAACCATGACCTTAAATTCACATTAAACCGTGGTTCACCCCAGCCTTGACCTGACCAACACGCTAGAGGGCCAAGAAACCAGCAAATATACTCACTAAATGTGAGGTAACAGTTTGTTTTTCATTTGTTTTGGTCGATTTTACCCAAGGTTTTCGTAGTACATCTTATTTCAAGTGTAGTTTCATCTTTAACCTACTAAGAGAAATAAGTGTAAATGTTCTTTGTTGATATTATGCAACTATGGAACATCTAAATTATGAAACCAAAGGTTCAGGTTTGGGTGGGAGATATTGGGGAATGACCATAGATTAGTGTACCATTTATATGCTGTGTTCTGCTTCTTCTGCCTGGCATTGGCCCACGACAGGCAGACGTCCTAAATGTCTGTGGGACGTCACATTATGCAATTTCTACACTCAAGTTTGACAATGTTTGCTTAAGTTGTAAGTATTTCTTCTTTAATAGGCAAGAGCCTACTTTAAGAAACTAAAAATCCTAAATAACACAGATGGATTGTCATCCGAGTCGGATTAGCGTGGACTTCACTGGTCTGTGATTAGCTGGAGTCACTGAACATCCACACACAAAACCACACAGGCACACACACCGCTGGCCTCCGCTTCCTCTGCTTATTAATGTGGAGTTTCAGGAAACTATTGCTGTGCTGATGTTTCCAGCTATAATTTGACTGGTGGAACAATGCAGTGTTAATTTTTTTTGGTTTCAGGCAAAGGACTGTGAAAACAGTGATGTCCACCATGACAGGAAAGGACATTAATAGATGAAGGAATGCTGGAGGATGCTGGGCAACGTCCAGCATGTTGGACAAAGGATGTTTGTGACAGATTGTTCCACAGTGACCAGTAACGTTGAGGTAATAAAGAGCATTACATTAAGAGCTTCCGCATTGGTAGTATTGTTTGCCATGGGCAGAACTTTCTTTTTTTTTTTTTTTTCTATTACCAGAAAGACACACCTAAGTGGAGGTGTTCATATTTATTTTCCCTATGCTGATACTTTTTGCATATCGGCCAATAAGAGAACAGATCTGATGGTGTAAATACATATATATACATATAGTTAAACAGCTGTATGCTACTAACCCTGTATGAAGGTGATGGTGGCTATCACTATAAAAACAAATACATACAGAGAATAAATGCAATAGCAGCTTTATTCTCTGTTGCTTACCTTGACGTGTCTTCCCTTTTTCCCCACATTAAGGTTCTTTAATGTCTCACGACAGAGGGTGGACATGTGGATTTGGTAAAAGGAATGATTTTATTACCATGGTGTTGTTCTTTGTAATTGTGTAAAGTGAATTCCCCTAAATGCAAATATTAGATCATTTGTCGCTCATCCACATTGACAAATAATCACGTTTTCGATCCTCGCTGTCTCTCAGGTTACCTCTTTAGTGTTTTCTTCTCTCTCTGTGTGTGTCTGATGAGTCATGTGGACAGTGTGCAGCTGTCTGAAGTCAGTGGTGGTACAGAGAGGATTTTGCTTATCAGTGACAGCACATGAACTGCAATTAAAAAACAGCAATTTATCTAAGAGCACACATGTGCCTGCAAGGCCTGTAACTGCACTGCTTTGCTGAGCACCTTGGTGTTTGTGTGTGATGATGTGTGACTTCCTTTTACTTCCCCATTCTAAATGAACAATGAACACATTTCACAATTACACACACAAGATGAGGTTACGATCGTAGCAATACATTCAAATTTTAAAGTAACGTGTGTAGATGCATGTTGAAGATGGTGTGTATTGTCACGTGCTCATTGTTTATATATTAATCTACATCTTTCTCAAACACATATTAGGGTGTTGAGAGTGACTTGGTAGGCTGGTAGACACTGGACCTGCCTATCAAAGGGACCAATCTGATGTGCTGATTTACTTTATTTATTTTCATTGGTGATGATGAAAAATGATCAATATTAAAATAGTGGTATTGAAGCACTCATTATTATTCATCAAATGTAATGTTTTACATTTATTGAAAGATTTTTTTGGGGGCTATATTTCTTGTGTATACTTTCATTTAAACGGACAGTTTTGCTTTCATGCCACTTCTCTGCTTAGCCCATGATCACCTTATCATGTACCTGGAAAACTTTTTAGGACAAATATTTTGCATGCAGACATTCAAGTATAACTGGTCCACTCTGAGAATAACTGCTTTATTTTACAATGAGAATAAAACAAAATAAAATCAAATAATATTTATATATACTTCCTCTTGCTTTGGGTGTGTTTGAATTAAGTTTGTCTGTCGAATGTGTATTTATATTAAATTTGACAATCAATACAGATTATTACAAATGTAATTTGAAATAAACAGGCTTTGTGAATATTATATTTATTATTTGGAAGCACTGAATGACACAGTGAAATCTTCACAATCTGAATTTTTTTGCGTAACCTACCAAAAACAAACAATGATATTACCAACTGATGATAACAGGACGAGATAATGCCTGTTTATTTCTAATTAGATTTGTGCAACCTCAACATTGAAATTGAACTTTATAGTTGCATAAACATAAACATTTAGATTTGACATACTGTATGTACATTTTATCTGTTTGAATAAATACAGCTGAACAGACACTGGTTTTATCCATGCATTTAATGTACACCTGAATGTCAGAAGCTGAGAGAATTGTAGCCACAAAATGTGTCCAAACCTCTGACAGGATGTATTTTCATCTGGCAGACCACAGCACCACTATCAGGATGCAATTGGTTTAATTCACCTTCTTCAGTGCTGTCTATGTTTATTATGCAAAAAGGTACCCAGCTAGACTGTTATTCACTTACACATGTTTAGCAATAACTATTGTCTCCTCACTAATGGTCACTAAACACTTCCAGCATTAGGACGGTTCACAGTGTTTAATCGCCCTCGTCCGATGGAGACAGAAATCTTTGGGAGAGAGAGAGAGAGAGATGGATAAAGGGATGTGAAGTGAGTGTACACATGTTAACATTCCTCCTCATACTCCGTAAAATGTGTGCACTTGAAGAAGACTGGAGAGAGAGAGAGCCTCTGAGAGGTTTATGTCTGCTGAGCAATAATCATGCGTGTCTGAGGCCTGTGTGTGAGCGAGCCAGTGTAAGTGGCTGAGTAAACTAGACACTGAAAGAGACACTCAAACAGCCATCACATATTTTTGTCCGGCTGACAAGAGCTCTTTACTGAGACACACATGCACCTACAACTACCTTTTCAATGCCAAGTGCACTGTCCATGACTGTTTCCTCCAAACAGCAGACCATGGGCAGCTCCTCTGGCTAGCACGAACAGATAACTTAAAACAAGTCTATAAACCTAACCCTAAGTGTGGATATAATACCCACACCCTGAGCACTTGGTGCATGGATAATTATTTACTGTTTTTATATTTGCATATATAATAAACCAATCTGATCAGAGGGGAACGTGTTGCATTTCATGGTTTACTACAAATCTTTAAGTGAGAAACTATATGTAAATCTTGGTCATGTCAACATTTATAACTATCTATTTACTAACTTTGGTGACAAGTCACTGCCGCTCATACATCCACTGCATATATGCACAAACGTGCTGTTCCAGACTCCAGGAAAACATCAGAAAATAATAAAATCCATAGCTGAATAATTTATATTAATTAAAAAAAAAAATGAAGTTGGAGATGTACAGTCAACAGCTTTAGAAAAGCCTCTGTACTGCAATACAAAAAGAATTGACTTTTTAATTTGGTTTGCAATATATAATGCAATTATTATGTACCAATAATGTACATAATATTATATCAGCAAATTGCATTTGTGAGCTGTATTGTACTTTTTTGTATTATCAAATTTTGTTAACAAGGGTTTATTATTTATATTATGCATATGTCTGTCACTTTTATATATAAAATACATTAATCAGTCAATATTATTTTGACATATGAAGCTCTACATGCAGGTGGTTTATTTGTGTGTGTATTTAAATGTACCTCTACCAAAAGCACAAAACTGAGCAGAGTTCAAGTGTTTGGGGACGCCCAGGTGGCAGATTCTAAACACTCTCTATAGCTCCCTCTGCAGTTCAACATCAATCAGTTCACTTTCATTAAGTTGATAAACAACTAGTTACAACTGGAACTATATATATATATATAAAAAAAAGTTTCTGTGTGAAACCATAACTAACTTGTTTGATTTTTTTCTACACCCTCATAAAGATGCTGCTGCATTAGTTCAGTCTGTTAGTAACTACAGAAACTCAGAAATGTCATGGAGCAGGGTTTTAGCATTTTTTTGCTGAAACAAGAGCTGTTGATTTTGTTGAGCCGCAACTGAAGTGTTTTTCTTTTAGACAGCACAAACCTGTTCGGAAGTTTAAACCACAGCAAACAAATTGGAACAAATGTGATTTTTGGATGGATTAGTAACAATGTAACATACAGTCAAAATAAAGTAACATTGTCTTTATTCAATACTCTTTTATCATTGATTATTTATGCTTGGTTGTTACGACATGTAACATACACCATGGAGGCAGTTTTCTTTCTGTCATTTGTTTAAAACTTTATTTATGTAATGAAACACTAACATTTAAAATGTGATCCAAGCACAGGGGCCCAACCTGAAACATCTGGTCAACCTCACTGGCTTTAGCAGTGGTCTGTCCCCATTGCCGGATGTCCTTCAGTTCTATTTGCTTAGAGTGTAACTTACAATGGAGGTCAGCAGTTGTTTAGGAGCCTGCACTCCAGACAGACTCAGGAAGCTGGCAGGAAGCTGGCAGACCATGGAAAGGAAGTGCACATGGACGGAAGAATAGGTGATAGTTCAAGGTGGACCCTCACTGCTGTGATCTATATCCCCTTTCAAATGGGACACTGAAACAGTGTATAGCTATAGATGAATTGAATATCCTGTCCTTTTTTCCAGAGTTTCCAAAAACGGTTGCCCAATGATGCTTACACAAATTCAAATTGAGAGAGCAAATAGAAAGACATTGCTGTGGTTTGTCACACTGACACATTAAATATTTGATCAGCTCATAATTCAACACATAGATCAGAAATAACAAAAGCAAACCATAACCATCGTGGTGTCTGAAATAAGTTAAAATAACGTGATGCTGGACCTTGGAAATATAACAAAAGTTATCTTTCAAAGGTGTTAAGATGAGAGTTATAATGCAAATAAGACTCAAATAAGCTGAAGGGGACAGAGATGTTGTCTATATGTCATAGACTAGATGTCGAGTATAAATACTATATGTATATGTTTGTGAGTCGGACTTTGCATGACTTGTACAAACGGAGGAGAAGCGGGCAGTTAAGGATAGAATTCAAAAGAGACTCTTGTCTTCGATGTGTACAGTTTATGACACAACAGCATCAACCATCAGGAAAAGTGTTGGCAAAAAAAAGTAGTTACTGGAAAACCACACAGAAAAACCTGCCAACATCCGCTAAATGACAAGATGTACAAATGATCATCCAGTGGCCAACAGCATACACACACACCAACTCTTCCTGTTTTCTATCTTCTTTTTTTCCTTTTCACTCTGATGCAACACCGCTGCTGTTGACAGTTACCAACTGTTTTCTTACCTAATTAAAGCAGCTGGTCGGCAATGTGTTTACATGACTGTCTGTCGAAACCAGTGTTTAACGTGTGTTTGCCACAAGTACAACCTATGAAAGTATGGATCATTTGGGACTATTCTTGGCTAACCTGTATGGTGCAATAATATATATATATATATATATATATTTACATATATATGAAGCAATCAAAGAGTGTTTTATGACCTAGCAGGGAACTGCAACAACCACCTGACTTCATACAGCTAAGTTGTTGTTTAGCTTGCTGCATAAAGAACGCCAGGTTTTGTCACCAAGGTTCAGCTTATGTCTATATACTGTATGTCATAGACTCCTTACAGTCATAGGTATTAATATTCATCTTAAATTGTCAAGTTACATTTGGTCTCCTAATAAGATTTCTAATGATGGCTTAAATCTCCATACAATAATGATAACAAACAGATACAATCAAAAGTCAGCCAGCTTATTATATTTTTTAATTGGTCGCTAGCCATGTGTTTGTGTATGTGTGTGTGTGTGTGTGTGTGTGTGTGACCAACTTCTTGTTTTTGGCGAGGAGTAATAAGGAAGCTCATAGTCAGTGCTTTTGTAAAGAGCTCATTGTCAACTACAATGTCCACACTCCTAATGGCTCAATACATTTTGAGAAGAATAGCAGGAAATAGAAAGTGGCTGTGTATGCTGGCCAAGGCCTGCTGCCCTAATCAAAATGTTATTTCAGAAAATGGGCTAAGTCTTAGGTAGTCACACACTGACATGATGTGACAGGTGTGTTATTTTTTGTTTTACCTTATATCAAGCAGATAAGAGGAGACTATGAACGTTAACACACACTACACATTATAGACATACAGTATACATAAAAGGAGAGACTCATGAAATGATTCATAAATGAATAAATATAATTATGAATCAGCAAATATACATATCTACTTTTTATAGAACCGTGAATAAAAGGCATGGAAACTTTTGACATTGTTACATTACCATTAATATAATTCTGGGGATGAACCTTTTTCCAATGGAAATTGAAAATGTGTGTTTTTTAACTCCCATATTTGGTGCAAATTCCAAACTTTTTTTTTGAACGCTAAAAGCGCTCAACTTATTTTGCACATGAACATCACTTTATTATAAATGACTGGCAGCACTATCCAGGCTGTGAAAACAGTAATATAATAAACAAACATATTATATCCCCGGAGTATAGAAGAGTCGCTTTTTTAACTTTACCAGGGAAAATATCCCTGATGATGCAATTATTATGTCATCAAGGTAAGTTAGGCTTAAAATTGCAGACAAATGTTAAACAGATATTTAGCCTCTATTACAAACTAGGAGCGTGAGATAAATAGTTAATGATACTACACTCACACATTCTTTAACTTTTGGCCCAGGTTGGGTAGTATTATTAAATCTTAATTTGTTCATTGCCCATAACATGAAAACAGTATCTAATCTCCCTGTTTTGCATGTAGTGGATGAAGCCAATGGACAAGACTAATTTCCACGTGGTTTACAGTAGATGAAACAGATGTTAACACTGAGAGCAGCTGAAGTTGGTGTTGTTGGTCTCAAAGTCCAGTGAATCACAAGGTCTCTTTTTCCTGTTGCACCCTCTTTTTCTGCTGACCACAGCCGGTGCCCAGGAATTCACCCCCCCCCACACAAACACACACACACACACACATACATACATAAACACACTCACACACACACACACATGGTGTACACACAAGGGCATTGCTGTTGGTGTCCCCTCTTTCTCAGAAAACATCTGATGCTCTTTAGAACTTAACTTTATAATTCAAAGAGAGAAATGGCCAGTGACAGGGTCCACGCTGCTTTACCTAAACCTCCCAGTCAAAGCGAAGAGGACAGCAAAGAAGAGGAGAAAGCATTTGGAAATGTCTTTGCGGAGTTAGAATCTGTTGACCTACCCCTCGGAACAACCTTAAGGTAAACCCATTCATAGCATTTTTTGTTTCATATATTGGCCATATTAGATTAAATCCTTAAATCATTGGTCTGATTTACAAAGTGAGTGATGCAACATTACTGACTAATCTTAATACGCACCTCACAAATCTTGAGATGTTGAGTTTTATTTCAATAGACTACATTTACAAATCACAGTTTGATCCTCCCCCAGGATGGACAGAAGTGCAATAGATGACACATGTACAGAGAAGATCAACAAAACATACATGAAGAGAGAGAGAGATAGATAGATTGATAGATGGAAGGCAGAGCAATGATGAAGAACTGTCAGACTGGTTGTTATAATAGCAAGAATAACAATTATAACAGCAGCAATGATATCCGAATCTATTCACTTTACAACTATGCAGTAGCAGTATTAATAATGCATCACTTTAGAAAGCTTTTCCTTTGAAGGTCATGTGGTCATATTTAAAAATCTGTCAAAATAAAAAAATATACAGTATATATATACCTTGTCTCTAAAATGACACATTTAAAATAATGTACACCAAACATGTTACTTCATGCATTTTATACAAATCAATGTTGTAACAATGTGTTGCTTACAGTGATATATTTAACAGAAAACAGAGTATCAGTTAAAGCTGGGGCTGAAGCACCACACTTATTTCAGCCAAACTGCAATTGTCGTGTGAGGTTTCAGGTCAATAAGATGTGATGGCTAGATGTGATTGTATTGAGGATTAAAGATTAATGAGGACATGCATCCTTGATTCCATTGTTGAAAAGAAATCACTATAACCACTTGTAAATACGCTGCTCGTGAAATAAAAACAGACTCCCCCCTTCAACAATTCATCAACAACCAACGTGCTTTTCCACGCTGGACACAGCACGTCGTGTTTAAATGTGTTAAACTCTGGGATGGAGTTGGTAAGAAAGCTGTAGTGCGCCACCCACCGACCAGAGGGGGAACTGATGCGCTGCGCCGCTGCAGCTGCAGCTTCAGACACAGGCGCACAACAATCATGGCGGAGAATGGAGCCCTGGAGTGTATAACGGAGCACGAGCGGATTCTACAGGAGATTGAGAGCACCGACACGGCGTGTGTTGGTCCCACTCTTCGGTGAGAATGCGTGGCTCCTTAGAGAGCCCCTGCCAACCACAGAGCATTATGTGTGCGGCTGCGTGGCGGACGTTATCGGACCTTTTTGTTCAAGACCTAGCTCAACCGACCTAGCCACCGGCAGGCTAACGTTAGCGGTTTGGGCTATCAGGCTTTATGGTGATGAAACGAGGTTTAAGCTCAGCTGACTTGCTAGCAAAGGGCCGGAGCTGAGCAACGTTTGAGTCCGTTTAACGCCGTGTCAGTCTAAAAGAGTGTGGGGTCCCGCAACATCCGTGTTCTGGTGGAAGGCGGGTGTCCTGTCAAAAGATGCCAACACCATTTGTAGGTGTGGCTGTGGGATCGTACGTTTTGCTGATGTTGACCGACGGTGTCAACGATTTTGCGAATAGTTGACACAGAAAGTTGCCACCTCCGACCTCCCGTTATACCATGGTTGGATGAGTTACGTTGACTCCCTGTTGTTGCGTTGTGTTGTGGTGTGTTGCGGTGGCTTGAGAGTTTCATGACAGGGGAAGTCGTATGAGGAACTGCTCAAGCTAACGTTCTCTAGTGTGTTCTATCGGTTTATGATGGGTAGCCACCAGGCTAGATAGGGCCATAGCAAGTGACATCAGGTGGATAAACCAGTGTCAATGAAGTGACTTTAGCCTCAGTTGTACGACGCTGCCGTCTCGTACATGTGTACATACTGTGTAATGTAAACAAGCTGTAGAGGTCTGTCAGTGTACCTGGAGAACAGGTGTATTATGTTCTTAAATGGGCCCAATTTGCGCAGCGAAGTTAATTATAGTTGCCCGTATGTAATTCAAATAATGCCATCTGTCATACAATAAAACTGATAGTTCATGTTAATATTATATTATCTGAGAACATCATTTCAGGATTTCAGCGAATAAGCTCTGATTTATTTGTCATATAAATGTGCAGCAACGCTGTCAGTTCAATTGTCAAATCATTAATCAAAAATACAGTGACTGACTTTAGGGATGCTGTATCAATTGCTAGTGCTTAAAGGGAACAATAAACATTGATCAACGAGTGAATGTATCCGTTGTAAAGGAATAGAAAGAAAGAAAGAAATTGATCGAGGATCTATTCATATCTGCTGGTATGCAATCCTTATATTTAAGTTATTTATATTGATTATACCACCTGTGTATTTGATATACTGTAATAACACAACAGTAAGTTTAGCCAATGTAAATACCTCCCATAGTGGTGCTGATCCTGTAGTAGCATACAGCTGTTAAAATACATCATATTGGCAATTTTTTTCTGTATAGGCCAAACAGTTAAAGTTATAAACCTCTAGATTAAATTAGCTTCATGGTCAAAAACTTAAGGTCATGGTATATGTAAGCATCAGTATAAATAAGTCAAATGTTTTCAAGTGATACTCAGAACTTATTTGTTGGTATGGGCCTGGAGTTTGTCGGACATGCTGGTGTAGGGGTATCGTGCAAGATTTCCTTTCATCTGGCCTGGGTTCGATTCCCAAGAGGTGTTTTTTGGCAATTTCACTTGATGGATTAATAGTGTATCTATCTATAACATCAGTAGTTTGAATACGGAAAATCTTGACTTACAAATGGTTTGGAATGCAACAACAAAAGCATGGGTAATAAAGGAAGTTATTAACGTTATTAAAGGTTTCGTCACATACAAGTGTATCTAGTGATTTATGGAATGACTGACTAACAAATTGGAAGGTGTGAAGTTAAAGCACATTGTTTGTAACCCTGCCCTGGCTTCCTGTCCTGGCCGGAAGCAATAAGATCAATTTGATCAATTTGTTCCAGTGACCACTTGCTTTTAATTATTAATAGCAAGAAAGAGGAAGCTAATAAGGCAGCATGGAGACTTATGATTACGAGGCAACAAGACATGCTTATGGAGTTTGCAGAAACCAAACAGTATCAGTCCTTGCTAGCAAATTGCCAGTTCAGGGGGTTTTGGACAGATTAAATGATTATTTATAATCGTATTATTTTATACATTCTGATGATTCAACAAATTAAAAAAAGAAAACTATAGATTTGTCATTTATGAAAATAGTTGTCCTTCGTAGACTTAAATAGAGCGGGGGGAAAGAAAGTAAGGAAAAGCATTTGTTGAGTTGAATCACCATCTGATTTGTTAAACAAAATGTCATAAGCAAAGTGTGAGAGGTAAAGGTCTAATAAACAGAGTTTTTGGTTGGATTTGTTTTCGCTGTAACAATGATAGGTTTTCCGGCAGGTATTATGGTTGGCAGCCCAATTGACTAAGCCTTGGAGATTCTGTGCCAGCTTTATTGCAAACAACAGAATTTATTACTTATTTACTGTAAAGGGAAATAATTTTTCGCCACTAACATTTGTTTGGTTGGGAGAGTTTCTGTTTTAAGCCGAGTCTTGAAAGATATTTCCAAAAAACACAATCAAGATAACAACTACAGTATTTCCCTTGCTTTACTTGTTTTTATTGAAAATGTGTTCCTAAACTTAGATCTATTTAATTGTGAAGATGCAATAGTACTGTTATCATACTGTAACTGTGTTTTTCAAAACTTGTGTAAAATGTATTTAAATGTTATAAACGGGCTGCATTTTAACAGCTTTTTAAGGGATGTAATTATTGTTTATTGTTTACCAACGTCTGGATGTCCTGTCTTAGCTGTGATATTATGTGTGTAATAGTATAAATCTGCTGGCACAGATTTGATCCCTTTTAGATAAATATAGACTTATGTGTTGTCTTGTTGAAGTCTTAGTTAATGTTATGTCATACAACGTTTAATCACTGTGAGATCTTAGTTACATAAACTGTGTACTATTCATCAGAATAGCATTCACCAATGCGGAAATTTAATACTCCAGTGTCACTAGATGGAGCTGTTGCTCTAAGAACAATTATTTGAATGACCGCACTGTGGTCCATTGTCATGGTTTTGCTGCTAATTCCCATTTCTGATATCTATTGCTGATTATCTATTGCAGTATAAGTCAGATTTTAATATTAGAGTAGAAGATGATACGCATCTTTTAGTTGTTGATCTGTGTTGTGAGCACAAGCACGTTCACAAGCACAGCAGTTGCTCTGATAGTTATTCTCTCCTCTTTGCAATCTTCCATGCCCTTTGTACTCAACCTCCTTTTTGTCTTTCAGGTCTATTTATGATGACCAGCCTAATGCCCACAAGCGCTTCATGGAAAAGCTGGATGCCAGGATAAGGAACCATGACCGTGAGATTGAGAAGATGTGCAATTTCCACCACCAAGGTTTTGTGGACGCCATCACAGAGCTCCTTAAAGTCCGCACTGATGCAGAGAAACTGATGGTAAATGGCACTGCTAAATACCATCTGGTTGTTTAGCAGAACTGTAAGATGGGAATGTGGGTTTCCATTGAGTGGGTATTTTGGAGAGATAAGTTAGTGTCTCGCTCATGGGCAATAGGTTACTGGGTGGGTTTTTCATCCATCTTTACAGGGGGGTCCGCCTCGACTTGGCTTCGAACCAGCAACCTTTTGGTTGGATGGGTTTCGACTCCGCCACTAGTTCACCTCTGTATAGCACTACTATAGCTGCTTCCTTTTGGTGAATTGACATTGGTGATACAAATATGTGGAATCTCCTTCATTTGTTGAGCCAACTGATGAAATGTCTGACAAATAAGACATCATCAGACTTTGACAGGAAATAGTGTCCTCACTTTTCATAACTATACTTTTATACAGACTTAACATTTTGCAGAAGCGTGCCTCAGCTGCCCCATAGTCATGTGTCATTTCCCAACAGTCCTTGCTATTATACTAGTAACTGATAAGTGCAGCATTATGTTGTTTTGGATACATTTCTAGCATTGACACTTGGCTCTTACTCTGGTGTCATGCCTTTGCAGGATGAAAAGTTCAGTGTTGAAAAAATAATCAAAAAGCCGACTGGTCAATTGGGTCATGGCTCTCAGCTGTGTCACAAGAGCCGAGAGTTCAAAAATCTTTACCCAGAATCGAGAAGTTTGTCACTGAATCTGTGAGAAAGAGCCTGTCACAAACCATTAAATCCCATGAAAGGCCCAGTGCTCAACGATGGGTTCAGGTCCCCACTGCTTGGTTAAGCTGAATTTCCCTGCCTTTGTTCTTACCCCTTCATGGACAATGAGCTGATTACAAGGCTGAGCAGCTGCGGTTTGGGAGGTACAGAGGAAAAAGAGGGCATGGAGAGGGGAAGCAGACAGAGACAGGAAGGACAGATTGATATGTGACGTCATTTATTGCTCAAGCAAGACTTTGGTACTTATGAAGGGTTCAACTATCAAACACTACATGAACAATCTGAGTACTCAAAAATTCTAAGGAATGTTCAAATGTTTTAGTTGTTAGGCGGCCTACTGACCACCTTCAAAGTACATACCACTTCTCGCTAAGGTTTATACCAGGGGTCACCAACCTTTCTGAAACTGAGAGCTACTTAAAGGGTTCCAAGTTGTACGTAGGGCTACTTGTTCAATACAAACTTCCTGAATAACATAAAGTTTCACAGATGAACTTTAAATAATAATATATGTGAAGAGAATCAGATATTATTACTTCCTTTCATTTATAGTAGTATGTTTTCTGCCTCTCACGGTGTGAGCGTTCTGCGCGTGTAGTAAATGCTATGATTAACCTGGTCATCCTCAAGTGTCTGTCAAGCTATGTATAAGCACCGCCAGGTAACATATGCAGTTTTAACTTTTAAAGTTTGTTGTCATTTAGAATAATGGTTAAGGCATCTGTTTCAAGATAATGAACATGATAATGTGTCTCTGAATGACACACACAATGGACACCATCAACGAGTGATGAGATTCTTACACAACTGAGTGAATAGTCTTTGCTCCATCAATGCTATTACATTTTATTTGCACATTTATTGAACCCTTTTCAGTGGTTAAAATTAACTCTTGACTGTGGGTGTTAAAGCACAAATCATTTATAAGTGTTTTTTTTTTACGGTGTTGCTTTTGTTAATGTGTTGCTGCAAAAATGCACTATTAAAACATCCAGCTATGCTATACGAGATGTGTTTACATAAAGTATACCCTTTTGATACCTTTGATGTAATATAAATTGTGTCGAGCATACACCGAGAAAAAGAGTATACTGATGATCGGGTTTGTTTTCACAGGGTCAAGTTACAGACACTAACCGAAGATTACAAGAAGCTGGTAGAGAGGTAAGTCTGTGTACGCCTTTATGCATGAATGTGCCAAAGCTTTTTATTGTGCTGACAGGACATATGCAAGCTCATTAACTGAAAAGCAGGCTCTGCATCAGACATGACCGTTCTTTAACCCAGCAAGAGGTGGCCTCTTTTCATTGTCTCCCTCCACTGTGCATTCCTTCCCTCAGGTGACAGCTCAGACACAGGAAGTGATTTGCTGTCGGATCCAGCAGAGGAACATGGCCACTACTGTAGAGAAGCTCCTGCTCTGCATACCAGGTACCTTTGCTGCCTGAGTGTCAATGTGACGGTTAACATTTCAACCCTAACCCTAACCAAGTGTTGGACTTGTTGAATGTGCAGTCTTCTTCCTGACATGGTTAACAGACTCCCAATAACTTGCATGGTGGCCCAAATAAGAGCATTATGTATTTTTTTAAATATGATAAACATGCTTTTATTTCTTCCTTGTTATCATCCATAGCATAGTGAGTGAAATATTGTCAATTCTAAGATACTGTCCTGTTTATATCTATCAATATATGGAGGCTGACTACATATCTATTAGATTTGATGACAATATGATTTTGTGGGAAATGTTACCAAATTCCCATCAATTTATGGAAATAGAAAACAAGCTGGTTTGCTAAAATAAGCAGCTGGTATGATTTGAAACTATCACCAAACATTTCTATTTCCACAATAATTCAAGTTACATATTTGCCATGTTGTAGCAACTAAGACTGGGTAAATAGCTGGCTAATTTTCTCCTCTTCTCCAGTGCTAGAGATGTACAGCAAACTAAAGGAGCAGCTCGCTTCCAAAAGGTAACCATCTCACCACGAGCATTTATCATGCCATAGCGACATTATGCATGTATAACTGCAAATTTGAGAATGACTTTTATGAATTTTGAAATCTTGAACTTTTCAGAATTTCAAAATATATATATATATACACACACGCACACGTGTGTGTCTCTTATTGTGTATATATGTCTATGTGACCACATCAATGATTACGTTTATTCTTATGAATATTAATATGTCATAAATATATGTACAAAGCTTGAAATGAATGAGTATATATATATATATGTTTAACAGACAAGGTTATAAGAGAAACCAAGCAAAAGAAAATATATGCGTATGTATCACTTTACACATTTTTTGTTGGTGAAAACTGAAAACAAACAATCACTTGTAAATGACCCAGAGGATTATGCGAACAACCCAGAGAATGGGCCGCACAGCGTGGGTTGAGACGACTAACAAAGCAAAAACATAATTAGGTATTCATTTATAGCCCCATTCCATGCTTCGTTCATATTCATTGTTCATGGTCATGTCAAATGTGAAACTTTGAACGTGAGAGGGAAGAGAAAGACTACCTCATCGAGTGATGAGTAAGTAAGTAAATGGAAGTTTTACTGAAACATTGGACCAACTATCAAACACAGAACCTAATGGAAGAAAAGCTCAGCTATTAACCAATTTGAAAATTCATCCAGAATTTCATGATACAGGTTTCCCATTAACTTTTCAACTCATCCACTGCGCTGTGGGATTGACTTCATTTTTACCCCATGAACTTCATGTTTGGCCACATTAACATGCCTATCAGTGTAAATAGAGGAGGAGAGTTCATTTTATACAGGCAAATAATGACCCTTTCTTGTTCATTAGTGTGTACCAAAGGAAGACGGCCATTCACTGGCAGGACAATTGACCCTCAGTGTGCCCTTGTTCTGAACAAGGCCCCCTCACTTCAGTTCTGTCACAGCCAATTTGACCATGCTGGCCACCGTGTGGGATCTGTGCGCATGGAGGGTATTCAGAGCAGTAATGACATGGCTCATACACTGCTGCAATGTATTGGAATGAGTTTTCATTTGCAAATGCACATTATTAATACTGCATGTGCTTATGCCCAGGTCACATTGTGTTCAATTTTCTGCCACTTGCAGCCTTTGTGAACCCTGTCTCCGTGCCCTGTGGTCTGACGAACCATTTCACTGTAAAATGTATGAGTGTGTCTACTGTTCAACTGTATACAACCCATTTTACACACTTACCGACCAATTAGATCCTTTCACAGCCTGCGTTATCAGCCTAACGATGTGAGCTCAGCACACTGACCCAAGGCTGAACCCTTGTGCTGGTGCACACTGTGACAGACCACCATATCTTCATAGCAGAGGATTAACTATTACACGGCACAGACTACAATGTATAGTTGTTTCACACTTATTTTAATTCTACTTCTATACTTATGTACGTATGTGCCATTGTTTCTGTGCTTCTCTAGCAAGCCATGGTTCATACCTATCAAAACAGCATACTGTTTCCTGTTTCAAATAATTGGCAAAAATTCACTTTTAGTGTTCTTCAATGTTTAAAGTCTATAAGAAGTATATGGTCCGAAAATCACCACTAAAAACACCTTGGTACATTACCTTATGCAAAAACACTTGATTTACGATTATATGATCAACGTTATTAAACTATAGGAGAGACCGTGGATTTGCATCATTGCACACTAGGAAGGAGCAAGCAAAAACCTCCACATTGGCACAAAACTATTGTTTTAAGACTGATTTGACTAACTGTTTCATTAAATGGCCATAGCTTGGACTCAAGGCTATATACACGTTGTTTCTCCAGATACTATGCTGCATTGAAAACCATGGAGCAGCTGGAAAATGTCTACATCCCAAGGTAAGATTATTACATCAGATGACACTACTCAATGTTTGTTGTGATTGAATTAATGTCACCACTGTTCTATTGCATTAATGTGCACAAGTGATGAGAACTGAATGTGATAGCTCTTTGTGGATTGGTTCTACAGGGTTAGCCAGTACAGATTCTGTCAAATCATGGCTGAAAACTTACCCAAACTGAGAGAAGAGATCAAGGACATATCTATGTCTGACCTCAAGGACTTCTTAGAGAGCATTAGAAAACACTCGGACAAGGTTGGCGAGACAGCCATGAAACAGGTTTGAGAGCCAATCAATCAGTTTTCAATCATTGTTAATAGATATCACTCATCTCGCTGGTTTCTCATTGTTTGTGTGCGTGTGTGGGATGTTCCCCGCAGGCCCAGCAGCATAGGACCTTTAACAGTGTTGTGGCAAAGCAGGCCAGTATGGATCACTATACCAAGCCTGTGTACTCCCTCAATGGACGAACACACACCCACAATGGCCTAACGATGGACGATGACACGGGATATGAGGACGAAGGAGATGAAGAGGTAAGGAAAAATGTTTTTTTGTGACACCACAGTAATATATATTTTGCAAAACTGGGTGTCATAGACTGCAAAGGACTGGTTAATCATTGTATATGTAATGAAAACGGGATGTTTACTGGTAGACATGGGTTCAGGACCCAGGGTTCGTGAGAGCCACTTAAAGTAAGCATTGAAATAAGTTATTGTGTCTCGCGCTTATTTTATGATGACAACGTCCCATACTCAGTCGTACGTGTTTAGGCCGGAGTCCAACGCGAAATATTTAGGTTAACTGCTGCAGATTCTGCGACAACAAAGACTTCAACAGGACAGTCAGGACACCCATTACCTGCTTTATTGAGACATAACCTTTGATTTGTTCACAAGCCATTCCTAATTATTTTGCCAAATATGTCCCTGTTGATGGGTATATGTGTTGCAAATGCGCAAAAATGCCCACTGAAGTCGTGTGCCGAGATCGTGTGCCTTCGATTGTTGTCAAATGACTTTATTGCTGATGATTAACCTGGTTGTTTAGTTGTTTGAATGCTCATTGTCAGTAATTTTTCAAGCTCCAGTGGTTTTGGCAAACTTTTGTACTCTAATTTCTCTTCCACTCAGTGTTAAAAGATAGAGTAGACACAAACTGTTGACTTGGCTAATTAATTAATTACAAACATTTTTGCTGTAGCCTTGTAGAAGAGCTCTGACCAAACACAAACATTCATACCAGTACCCCCTCATAATTGTCTACTTGATGCTAAACCCATATTTTCATATTCCTCAGATTCTTACGGCTCAGGACCTGGTTGACTTCTCACCTGTCTACAGATGTTTGCACATTTACACTGTGCTGGTAGGCGTTGCTGCTTCTTAAACACACAAGCACTTTAGTACATGCTCACTTGTCATCATTTGGAAACATTTTATTTAATAAAAAATGTTATGTTTTTATGTTATGAAATGTAGGTGGTTATTGTGAGAGATTCTGTTTAGAATATGTTTAATTTTGGCTTCAGTTGCCTCAGTAACTTGAGTCTGTTTTTACATACGTTGTATTTTTCTGTGTCTGTAGGGGGACCGAGAAACATTTGAGAATTACTACAGGAAACAGAGGAAAAAACAGGCCAGGCTGGTGCTGCAGCCACACGCCAACATGGTGGGTAACGCACATCATGAAAAACACATAATGCATATTTATAAAGAAATTAACATTTCTGCCATCAGCTCTAAACTGTGAATTAGCAGGTGCTCAGTGAGTGTTTCGGGATTTTGTAAAAAAAGTTACATTTTCAGTTGTCATGTTGTTTATGTTAGAATTTTATGAAAATAATAATAACATTAATAAGTTTGTATATATTTGTAATAAAAGCAATGCACACAGTGGTTATATATATAATATTTTATTCATTTGTCTTTGTTTAATCATCACTTTTGTGTGCATGTCTTTGTGTATTTAGCATGAAACCGTGGAAGGCTACAGAAGATACTTCAATCAGATAGTAGGGTAAGTTGTTCCTCCCATTTCATGTCATTGTCACAAATGTATGCACCTCTAACATAAGGTTCTGCTGATATTAAAATGTGTGTGCGTGTGTGTGTGTGTCAGGTTCTTTGTTGTGGAGGATCATATCCTCAATGCCACAGATGGGCTGGTGACCAGAGCTTACACAGATGAACTGTGGAACATGGCCCTTTCCAAGATCATCGCTGTGCTTCGCACACACTCTGTAGGTGCTCACACAATCACACTTAAGCTGTTTTACACACACACACACACACACACACACACACACACACACACGCACAGCCAGCAGGGTGCAGACTTTAAATGAGCGGGAAACTGGAGATAATGGAGCCTGCTGTGACTCTATTTATCCTGGAAGGACCTTTCATTCATTGTCCAACAAACACACACTTGTAATGTATTTGGCCATTTTATTAATCGATTCTTTAATTTTAACACATCCATCACATAGATTAAGAAGTGTGGAAGTTTACATATTACTGTTGCCTGTGCACCAAACTAACAACACAATGGTATTTTGAATTAATGATGACTCCTAACCTACACACACAACCACACACACACACAGACATCCACACATGCACACAGGGGACACTGTGGAGGTCAGTGCACCCACAAATACATGTCACCGAAGAGAAGAGGTCAAAACACACATACGCATGCAGCCAAAGAGGAGGTCATTTGGGCCTTAATGAGAGACAGATTGCAACAATAACAGCAGATTAAGAAGGCATATTCCTGACCACTGTGTTCCAGTCAGTTGTAAATGACCCAGAGGATTATGCTAACAGGCCAGAGAATGGGCCACACAGTGTGGGGTGAGACGACTAACAAAGGGCCCATGTCCCCCTCTGGCTTGTAGCCCTTCTGCTGGGCCACATTTCAGGCAGAGCCACACTGCCAGGTTCCTGCTCTTAAAGCCATTGCATCTTCAACCCACCGTCCACTAATAATTCCCTTTAAACATACTCTACTCTACATACTTTTGGTAAATGCCGAAACGTGCAAAACTGTTCTCAGAGATCCCTAAAAGAACACCTGTTATTAGTTGTCTATGCCATCTATATGACATTAAAATGTCAAGAACTGAAATACGTCATATTCACATAGAGCATAGAATGCATCAGGATATGGGAGCTGTAGACTAATAAATGTTCCTACCACTGCTGTGATGTGCTGCTGTTTAGCCCACCCTCCAGGTGATTGTGTAAACAGAGAGGCAGGCTGCCACTGCTTTACTTCAAATCTCAGGTTGTGCTCTTTTATTCCGTTGATTTATACACTCTGCTTTGGGCATGATCCTTGTGTTCTTGTTAAGTACTCAGCTATTCTGCTCTCAGGTTCATAAATCACTCTCTGTCACAAATAGGCCCTGTCCCCCCTTAGTAGCTATTGTTATGCCTGTCAGGCTCTCCCTTTGAGTATAGTATAATATATTAAATCTAGCTAATTAAAACATGTAAGGATTAAGATCAGTGTAATTCAATGTTATTGTTGTTGCTGTCGTCACAGATAATTTAGTTGTGTTGGCTGAGCATTTAGTTCATTTTTTTTTCTTCTATTTTATCTCCAGTCTTACTGTGATGACCCAGACCTTGTCCTGGAGCTGAAGAACCTCATTGTCATCTTTGCTGACACACTACAGGTTGGTCCATAGCTGGATTTTATTTGAATAGCATGTGATTTTTGATTTTGGAGGGTGCAGAACAACTGACACTCTTGGTTTTCAGTGAGGTCTGTGTGTGTGTGTGTGTGTGTCTTTACAGGATTATGGTTTCCCTGTGAACCGACTGTTTGACCTGCTTTTTGAGGTCAGAGACCAGTACAATGAAACTTTGCTGAAGAAGTGGGCACTGGTTTTCAGGTGGGTTAATTATATCATCCTTTTACCAATTCATGTGTTAACAGACACAAGACACAATTTAAAGAAAAATGACAACTTGTTCAAATCAGCTAAAATTGTATTTGTATAGCCTGTTAGAAGAAAAAAGTCTCAGAAACCTTATGGAGAGTGATAAGTGAGAGATTTCCCAGTATGAACAGATTTCAGGACTGGGGGATGGGGTGGAATAGGGGTGGCCAGAATACTAACTAAGCACAGTAAGACGGGTTGTTATATTGCTACTTTTGCCAATAATGATAGAATCAGAATAAGGTTTATTGCCATGCAAGTTTTCACATTCATTGAGTTTGCTCTGGTGTTTTGTACATAACAGAAATGGGGTAAAAGAAGAAAAAAAAGGAAAGATAAAGTAAATAATTCAATTTAAAGCACTGTACTGTAACTACAAAACAGAACCTGGATAAATGAGATCCTTTACAGATACAGGAAAGAAACCGAAGTATAAGAGTAATTATTGGAAAAAAATATACAATACAATTTGAAACATAGAATAGATATAACATAAGAATATATCATACATAAAATGTACAATGTGCACCTTAATGTGTTTCAATCATATTCTTCTTGTTTTTGTTCAGACATTGGCAACATAATGTAATTGTTGTATTGAGCCCGGTACATAACAGTTGTTGTGACCTTCACTTGGTGCGTTTTGTTTCCAATAAATGCAGGAGAATATCGTGTTTTGTCATTCATGCATGGAATCTGATAAAGCAACTGAATAGACAACCTTTAGTACAGCTCTGTCGAGAATGCGAAGGGGGATACACAAAGTTATAATACTAATACCAAAAACTTTACGTGTGTCTAAACCCTCAACCGTGCCATTTTCCACAGGGAGATCTTTGAGTTGGATAACTACAGTCCAATCCCAGTGGAGACAGAGGAGGAGTATAAATTGGTTGTCAGTCGCTTCCCCTTCCATGATGCTGAGATAGAGAAGGTAACAAGTACCGTAAACTCACTCACTTAAACATCCAAAGCAAGAGTTGTGTTGTTTTTATTACAAATTTCACATGCCTGACACAAAAGAGAGAAGCACAAAGTCAGTCCTATATTTATATTCAGTGTACAAAAGTGTGTTTAGATGAAACAGTCAGGCACTTAATGTTGGTTCTTTCCATGTTTTGTGACTTTGTGTTGATGTCCGTGTTTGTGTCCCTAAGCAGCAGGACTTTCCAAAGAAGCTGCCAATGTCTCAGTCTGTCCCCCAGATCTACACACAGGTCAAAGAGTTCATTTATGCCAGCCTCAAGTTCTCGGAGTCCCTACACCGCAGGTAGCTTCCTCAGTTATCGCAACCTCAGTTTTCCGTTTATCATATGGAAAACTAGAGCACGAATACAAGTATGTCTCTTTGTTGTGCAACTCAAGAATGTGTGGATTTAAACCTGAAATGGTGTCTCTGTATCCAGTTCAACAGAGATTGATGACATGCTGCGAAAATCAACCAACCTGCTGCTCACGAGAACACTCAGCAGCTGTCTGCAAAACCTCATCAAGAAACCTCACATAGGGCTGACTGAGGTGGGAACACACTCCTGCTGTTACCAATCAGGTGCACTCTTAAGGATTTAGTTGTGTTCGTCTGAAACTTGAACCTTTTCTTTGTAGCTGGTGCAGATCATTATTAACACCACTCACCTGGAGCAGGCCTGCAGGTATCTGGAGGAGTTCATAACAAACATCACCAATGTCTCCCCCGAAACAGTGCACACAACCAGGCTCTATGGCTTATCCACATTCAAGGTAAATTGAACATGCAATGTGGATTCTGCTTTGTATTTTCATTTTGTCTTTGTGTTAATTATAACCTTTGTTACTGGAATGATGTGTACTACTTGCTACTATTCCCAAAATGATACAAACATTTACAAAGGTTTCCTCCTGACATATTTTCACATGGTTCCTTGAACACTCCTTACGCATCTTTTCCAGGATGCTCGCCACGCTGCGGAAGGCGAGATTTATACAAAACTCAACCAGAAAATTGATGAGTTCATCCAGCTCGCAGTCTACGAATGGGGCATGGGTGAGTCAGACGGTCGTGCCTCCGGATACCTCATGGACCTGATAAACTTCCTGCGCTCCACCTTCCAGGTCTTCACACACCTCCCGGTGAGTCTGATCCCCTTACTTATTTGAACCCATTGAATGCGGCGCCTCTCTCTTTCTGGGATTTTGTCTCTTTGGTTTTGATTCCATTAAGCTGCACAAAATCTTGATGTGATGATTCATTGTTTTCTGTCCTCTTTCTGTTTTCCTGAAGTTTTGAAATGTTTTCTGATGTTTGTTCATCGCATCCGTATTTAAGTGTGTGTGCCGTCTGAAAGTGAATCGTTTTTCACCTTATGAGGTGGAAGATGATCTGAATGTGTTGTGTTTGGTGTGGTTTGTGGAACATCGCATGGTTATTTCTGTTAATGGCTCAGAGTGCAAGGACATCTTCAACTGAACAAGGTGCATTGGTTGGTAGTAAAGTTTGAATGACTTATTCAGTTAATGTGTGTTTCAGCCCAAATTGGTGACAGCTACATGTTCAGCTGTGGGCCACTTGCCTGCTCCTCTCTCCATCATATCTTAGCATTGTCCAGAATTGGTTCTGTTTTTTCGTCTGGAATGTCTTTTGTCTCCCCATCCACACCATTTGTTATGAAACAGTGCTCTTACGGATTTGTTTTACTCCTTTATTGTGTGGACTTGTTCAGCATGCATAATATCGCTAGTTGAATTTGCCTCCTCTTGTCCATTTATTGTTGCCACATTTCTTTTCCTGTCCTTTCCCTCCCCTTCTTCCATTTTTGCTTGGTTTGGGGGCTCAGAATAACAACAATGACCATGCTTCGATGTCGGTGAGTATTCCTCCCTGTCTGTTATGACCCTATGCTGCCACTCTACAGGCAGGTGGGAGATGAAAAGCATGCTCATGTTTGACTGTGGAAGCTCCACTACTCCAGGCCTGTTGGTTTGTCTGTCACATTTTATAACATGAACTGAATACATATACATTACATTTACATTTTAGCCAAAAGAAAATACATAAGGGAAGGCTCCTGAGCAGTAGCTCTTCTCAGGCCTGCTATATGCTCGGAGTTCTGGTATTTATAACTCTTTATGTTTGACTGTCAACTCTCTTAAAACAGAAATTATATAATTATTTTTAAAATTTCATTATTAACGGAGGATTTTATTTTTTTTTAATTGTGTAATTATTGAGGGTTTTATGCTGATTGTATACATCAATGTTTGTTTCAACGATTTATCGTTCAACTAATACATTTATTTAAACAAATCATTTATTTCATTTTTTGATTGCCAAATTAGATGTCAATTAATGGAATGCTTTATAGGTCATTCCAAACAGTAATTAACGTTATAGATAGATAAATGATATTAATGGAATGAAATGCATTTGGTTCATCTTTTGCTTTCTTTCTGTGGTTGACACATGAACGCTGTTGTACTTTCAAAGTAAGCAGGCGTTTCCTTCTGTGGACAAGCACAGAGTCCAATGCGTTTTCTTCAGTGGAGCAACTGTTAACAGCCCCTGAATTGTCTACCATCTATTCCAGAGTCAATAAGATGATTGTATGACCTTAAAAAAATAGTAGAGTCAATATATGGGATATTTATTCATTTTGAGTGAATCGGTAGCTTTTGCTGTTGTCCCATCATGTATCACTGCTCCGGTCAAAGCATGAGCATCTATTAACATGGATGTTGTGAAGATCAAACAAAGGGAGTTAACACTCGCAATGATTTGTTTTTTTAATATAACTGTCATGTACACTTGATGACTTGAACCACTGGTTATGTCTTCACTGTAATTTTCATTCAGGAGCTACCTTGTGTAACTGCATTTGTATAAGATTTGCATTGTGGTTGCATTGTTCTTGACATTGGGATCCCAACATCACCCCTTTCAGAGTTTTTGCATGACTACTCTGTGTGAAAGAGTTGTGTTGGTCTGCTGTTTTGTCCTTGTACATCACAAACACGTCACGGATCCTGTATTCAAAGTGGATAATACTGTAAAACAAGCTCTCACAAGGAACAACATTAAGAACAAAACAAGAAAAAGCTCCCAATTTATTATTTCTTCCTAAATATGATGTTGTGCAAGAAAGTGGCGCATTATATGTGCATTTTTATTGATTGAACGTGTGATGTGCCTTATCTGCATGTGTGAGGCTGACCGGTTTGTATTATATATGCTATTTTGATAACATCTTGTGGTCTTATTAGGTTAGTTCTATGAGAGATTTTATGATCCCATGATAATTTGATTTAAAACAATCAGAGCATGTTTTAACAGAGGGCAGTGATTATGTAATAACTTAGAATCTCTGAAAATAAGATATAATGTAATCTATAAACTGTAAAATATAAACGTAAACCCTAACCCCTACTACAATAGATTGAAACTTAAGAAAGCAATTCACCACAAGGTTGCAAGAGAACCTGGGATATTGTTTCTTAAAAAGACAATGGCGTAGTGCCTTGAGTACCACAGATTACAGTTTCTTAAATTCCCATTGAAATCTTGCAGATTCACCTCACCAGCGTAAGATGGGAGCACCACTATGTGGGATAATTTGGCTTCATAATATTACAGTGGGAGGAAGCCGACTGTATGTGTAATCCCGCCTTATATTTAGTCTTTGTTTTTGGAGCATCAAAGATGCACATTCTCTGTTTTAGCCATTTTTTTGTTTGCCCGTTGAGATTTGTATGGACAGTGTGCATGGTTTTGATACAAATCACTGATTTAAAAGCTTTGTGTGTGTCCCCGTTGTGTCTGCAGTAGTAAGTAAACTGAGTGCCTCGTGAGTCTACAGTCTCAGGCTGCTCTTGCCGAGGATGGTTCTCTCAGAATGTTTGCAGCAGTGGTTATTGTTTTTGGTGTATTTGTGAATTTGTAAAGAAACTCATCTTGTAGGCAATCGGCTGCCTACTTTGCCTGTATACTATTGTCACGGATAATATTTGGATGTTACCTAAACAGATAGAGTAGTCACAACATCAGTGAGATGCAAAATAAGAAAATATGAAAGTCCTTCCACCACTCTGACTCTCCCTTGCCTCCAAGGCCAGCCGAGTCAACGTGGTTTTATTTTTGCAAATGGGCATGTTGCCGTTCTCCTAAGCTGAACATATGCTATATGCCGTATTACCTTGTTCGTGGAAATCCGTGATCTCATCACAGAAGTGTAACAGTAGCTATATTAAGTGGCTGCAAAGGTTTAAATCTTTACCAACCCAGACCATTTGGCCAAGTTTTGTTTACATGTTGTAATATTTCATATCAACATTCATGCAGAGTTCAAAGTGAAGCGAAGAGCTAACATTCATTTTTTTTTTGTCTCTCTTGCTCCCCTATATCTTTTTTTACTCCTGTATATTCTTCCCTCAATTATTCTCTTCTCTCCTTTTACCATTTAACCATTTTACTCTCTTGCCAATTGGTACAAACACCTTTATACTGTACCTCTATATTTTCATACGTTTACTCAACTTCCTACCCACCTCCACACTTTATTTTACCCCAATCTTTTCTGTGCACCCCCTTTGTTCATGTTCACCCTTTTATTTACCTTTTTGCCTATTTATCTTCGTTTTTATCCTTCTTACCTGTTCCCATCTCCATCCTAACCTTTCCTACACCTCTCCACCTTCCCTCATTTCTTGCATCTTCTCTTTACCCCCCCCCCCCCCCCCCCCCCCCCCCCCCCCCCCCTGTCTGCAGGGTAAAGTGGCCCAGACAGCTTGTATGTCGGCCTGTAAACATCTTTCCACATCACTGATGCAAATGCTCCTGGACACGGAACTCAAACAGATCAGTATGGGAGCCATTCAGCAATTTAACCTCGATGTAATTCAGTGTGAATGTGAGTATAAATAAGTGAAATTGTTGTTTTTATTTAAGCTAATTAAATAATGTATCGACAAGATTAAATAAATAACTGCTTTTTGCCTTGTTTGTATTAGGGTTAGGGTCACAGTATTAGGTCTAAATTGGCTCAAAAACTCAAACTAATTAGAGCTGTTGGCATTCAGAACAACGTACTAATACTGCTTCAAGTTATCTAATGAAGTTAGACTTTTGCAACTCGTTATTCCCCCAAGTCATGTCAGCGATTCCAAAAACCTGTACTTTGTGTATCAACTGATACCAAGTACCACTCCAATAAGAGTGCATTCAAAAGATACAGACAATACATCTTTTTGTGCAGTCACATGTTTAGTGTGTTGATATCTGGTCCCAGCTGTAAAAAAAAACAGATTTGTATTGGGTATATTGTAAGTTCAAAGTTTCTATCATATAGTGCTTTTTTTTGTTTGTTTGTTTCTTCTCAGTGTTTGCGAGCTCAGAGCCCGTCCCTGGTTTTCAAGGAGACACGCTCCAGCTGGCTTTCATTGACCTACGACAGGTAAAGTATTTCACTTTCTTTTCACTCAACTTATTTTTTTTCAAAGCCTTCAGTTTTATGATAAGTCTTTGATCATAAAATAATGAGACAATCCTGGAGGAGCACACCAGGGTCAGACATGTTGCAGTGTCTTCGTGAAAGCCACCACTCATATTCCTGCTCACCAAACTCAGAGATTAACTGAAACCAACTGACAACTGCCTATCTTCTGTGTCCTGAAATGTAGTAGCTCAACCTCTACTTTTGACAGCCAACAGGATACACTCAGCAATAATTTTGATATTATCATCAAATTAATGTGATCTGTGTTTCTATTGTCATAGTTTTTTGATTGACATGGATTGATTGAGTATCATTCGATGCATTCCATATTCAGTAGCTGTACATGTATAATATGACGTTCATGGCGCTCAAAACATAAATTATAGATAAAGGATGTCAAGACATATTAGGGGAACAATTGGAAGGTATGTGTAGACCTTATGTATGTGTCTCGAAGCTGATGGCAGAGTCAGTAAGGTGCACATATTTCACCTCTATGCTTTTTACTTTTCAACGCATCCAGCAATAATAGGTTTTGCTGTCCTTTTCAACTTTCACCTGTCCTGTAGTTCACCTGCTCAAGACTAACCCTCATGCCTTCAACCACAAACACACACACACACACACACACAGACGTGCACACACACACACACACACACACACACACACACACACACACACAAGCACTACCACAACCCCCTTCCCTTTTTGTTGTAAACACCAGTGGTATGTAAAGTGCCGCTGCGTCTCATTAACTTAAGTCCGTGTTGACCTGTTAATCTGGGCCTGAGGTGGAGGCTTGCCTCTGCACCTAGTCCAGGTCACAGCACCATTCTTTGTTGAGTTTGTGGATTTCATTGCAAGCACATTAGAATAGCTCTCCACCGACGCATACACACTAACCACTCATATTCAATTTAATTGTCCATCCCTATTGATTGTATTTCGTTTTTAAGTTATCAGGTGTCTTTTCCTTTTACATTTTTGGAGTGTTTCATAAAAACGATTAAGAACTTTGTTAGATATATAAGAAATGTAAGTTTAGCTTGGGTTTAGATTGAGAAAGTCTTTCAGAGGTAGTGCCTCGAAAAGGAGTTGCTGCTGTGATTACCTTCAGATTTTATTTTCTTGTTCAAATAGTTGTAAAATACCAGAAAACTTAAGAATTCTGCTGTCTTTTTTGGCCAAACAACAGTTTAGACATTTTAATATTATATATATATATATAATCAATGTTGTTTATTTTGAGAAAATATTATATATTATTTAAAAGTATGTTTTTTAATACGCATTATTTGATGATCCAAACCTTTTTTGTGGATTAGGTAATTGATCATTCTAATATAACTGAAATAATGAAAAATTTAATTTTCACTATTGATTGAATACAAGCTTCAAACCTGTTGTAAGGGTTGTCTTCATTTAAAAAAATATAGAGGACATGACCCCGGTCTGTTCGATCTTTGCAGATCCTCCTGGCTATGATTTTGAGTAGACCTTAGTTTCCTGTGATGCAGCTCATTAGACAAGACGTATCCATGTTCCCCTCCATACAGGCGGCTTGGTTGACCTATTAATCCCAGCCTTAGGTAAAAGGGTTGAAAGGCATCAACAGGCTGAGGTTACACAGAGGTCAACCCTTTACTTTCCCTGTATCTTATGGCTGTAGATTTTGTAGCTGCTCTTTAGATCATTATCCCGGGAAAGTCACTAGATGTGAAAGATATAATTTCTATAGAAGACATTTTTTGTTCTTCTTATTTTAGTAAAGTATTGCACTGACTTAAAACCAAAACATGATTAGTAATATAATAATAATATCATATCAAACCATATCTTCATCAACACTAAAAGCATCCTCAATCATTCAGAACATAACCATCATCCATCATACCAGTTTCCTAAGGTGTAACACTCAAACATAGATTGTTAACTTAATCTACCACAGGGCCACCTTACTCTACTGACAAGCTCATAGGGACGCAGACAATCTCTTTTTATTCTAAATAATTCAAAGTTATGGAGACAACAGCATCTAACTGATCATGTCCAGAGTGATGCTTCACAAGGGCATAAAAGGAAGGACTTACTGTTGGAATGTTAAGGTAAAAAACAACCTGGGATGGTTTATCCAACGCAGCTCTTTTGGCCAATCAGGAACTTTTCCTTGGCTTTAAAATATGTATTCAACTGGATTCAGTTGCGTAATTTCTCCATCAAAGTATGTTCAAGTAGTGTCTGGGCTTCTCCTTGCATATGCAGAAATTAAGAATCTTTGTGTAAATCGTACTTTTCTTATTTCAACGGTCATTGATAAGACAAAAATGTAAGTGACCAGGACCATCTATAAATGCTAGTCCTGTTATGATCTTTTAAATCAACAGAAAATAATACAAACATACTTGTAAATGGTTAAATTCCAAATGTAAAAATGTTTCTATGCCGTTTATATTTGTGCTGGTTTTGGTGGCAGCATGCCACATAAAGAATGCCAGATTCACAGTCTATAGGCAAAATCTTCTCCAGTTTTAACACAAGTTAACAAGTTAGGCGGATTGCCACACACAACACAGAGGTGTTTACTGTTTCACTCGTATGATAACATGACTCAGCTTGCCCAGCAGGATCCTGCTAGATTACACTGGCTGTTGTTGTCAGATATAGTTTCACGGAGCACTTTCATCCCTCAGGGGGATATTTACCTCATTGCAGCAGCAGGATATGGGCTAGAGTAGATTTCAAGCATAGTGAACATCATCAATGTATTTGCAAGAATGATATTGGACATATGCCTGGCAATCGGCCAATCACTGAGTTTCCCCACTGTTTGGGAGCCCTTTTCATATTTGGCATTTTGGCATTATTTGGCGATGTAGGTGGCCCAAGCCCTGGTCAGCTCTGAGTATGTCAGTTTGCGCTTGGCAGTAGAATGCCATGTGTCCACATGTGGGGCAGCAAATCCAGTATGCACCAGAATCTAGGTTGCACATCTTAACTGTCACTAATTATCAACTATTGCACACAAAAAACACAGCTATGGTAAAGTAAGTAAATCAGTCTTAAGATCATCCATGACGTTTTTGATCTATGCTCATGTTACCAGGTCTCTGTTGACACCATATTTTCATAACTGATGGAACCAAGTAGTAGAAATAAGTAGTAGTTCTGATGAGGGCTTATTAGGCCAGATGACTGAAATGGTGTCAGTAGTAGTGAACTGTGGCGGGTTCAGTTGGTGGCTCACTCTACGTGCCTGCTCATCACTTAGCTCCAGGTGAGAATCGTGGCATTGTTGCTAAGCCCCTCTCTGTGAGTCTGAGTCTCTCACTCAGCTGAATAATGCGATTATCACTAAGCTGTTCTTTCACCGCTCTTTTAACATGAACCAAACGCCCAGCTGTTTCACCCTGTGACATTAGCATACACTGTCTGTGTGTGTGTGTGTGTGTGTGGGGGGGGGGGGGGAATTAAGGGGGTCATCTCCTTCAGGTTAACCAGGGGTCGTGGGGTGGTCATTTTAAATGTTCCTGCTCACACTAATCATCTAGCACCCCCCTAACAAATAGATTTGGAAATGATGACACAGTTACCCGTATTGGCTTTCTGATCTTATCACTTGTGACTGGACTACCAGCGTTGAATACAAAGCATCACTACCATGATCGCCAAGCGTCGTCCAAGAATTGATTTGGAAAAGTTGCGCATTTCATGAAATAATATTTGGCAGACTAAAATATCCCCATTACCTGTAAACTGAAACAACAATATCGCAAGGTTCTGCAGAAGACGCAGAGCTGAGGAGCAGCTACTCCTAGAACTCGATTACACTATCCTGCCAACCCTATGAACACAAACTCTGCATCAAAGTGCGTATACATATAAACATGTTTCCCTTTTTCATATGCTGTGCACAACTGGAGGTGTCTGGGGCGTCTGGGTACAGGTTGCAGGAGAAATGATTTTGTCTTTTGACTTTTGTCAACTCACTTTGAATTCTCATGACAATTCACAGGGTTAGGTCAGTTTTCTTTCTGATGTAACCGCTTCGGACACTTGTATTCACACAAGCTCCTCTGGCTTTTATCCACAGTAGTTCAGGGTTGCAGCATATGTGTGAGAGAACCAGAAGAGATGCAAACGATCATGTCAATCTGTTTCTACGCCTCTAGTATATCTTTGTGTGTTTCATAGCTCCTGGATCTGTTCATGGTGTGGGACTGGGCGACTTATCTGGCAGATTATGGCCAGCCAACCTGCAAATACCTGCGAGTGAATCCAGCCACTGCCCTGGCTCTACTCGAGAAGTGAGTCAAGAATCTCGTCGGATACAAACAAAACCATGAAAAAATGATTTTAAAACTTCACTTTTAAGTAATTGCCATACCGTATTTACGTGATAAGCATGTTCCAGTGTGGTTTTAACCTTTTCGGTTTACACACTAATAAGGTTCAAGTTGGGAAATGCATACACCTGGATGGCAAACTTGATTGCTTAATTTTACAGTATAAATGTACTGTATTTCAAATCCCTGTCTCATTTTTTTCTCTCAATATCACAAACTGTGTGACAGTAAATGAGAAGTGTAGGCATGCATGAAGCAGCTTTGTTTCCTTTGGTTTTCTTTTCCTTACTGTTCCTCTAAATCTTCTTCTGCTGTTTTTCTGCTGCTCACGGCTGCTGCTCAGAGTCTACAGGGGGTAGGTGGAGCTTCCTCTCGGCTTTTCCTCTACTTGCCTGCCTTGATATTTAGACATGGCTTCACCTCCTCTGCAGTATAGAGATAGTCGCTTTAGTTATGATGCAAATGCTTAATTTCAGGTAAAAGAACCCCTCCGCGAAATAAGTAGAAAAGAGATGTTCCTTACCATATTGATCCAAATTGAGTTCTAATATTATGAGCGTATCATGTCATGAATCAAACTGGAGAAGTAGAACTCGCATAACTAATGACTTTGTCTCTCTGGCTGTCTTGTCCTTGTTTCCAGGATGAAGGACACCAGTAAGAAGAACAACATCTTCTCTCAGTTCAGGAAGAATGACAGAGACAAACAGAAGCTGATAGAGACTGTGGTCAAACAGCTGAGGAGCCTGGTCAACGGCATGTCCTCCTAAAAAATCACACACACACACTGAACTGCCAAGACAGGATATTTTCACTTATGGAATGAAGTAACGTACAGCGGAATTGCAGTTCCGCAAAGATACAGAGAGCTAACATACACACACACATCATTTAACGTCACAGCACTACACACACTGTACAAGGCATGCAAGGAACTGACTCCTCGCAAATACAGCAAACACGTGGTCAGCATGAAGTGATATCCTGATACCTGACTGAATACTTAATGTAAATAACACACACAACAGTTTAATGGACTGAAAAGTAATATGTTTATAAAGTATTTTTAATGGCTATGAAAAGACAAACTGATCTGTATGATTGTAGCTGCAGAGGGAGATTGGTACAGCACAGCAGGTGATACTCACAAGTACTGGCACAATGAGGTTAAAGGTCAACACTTACTGCCCGTCACTTGAATGGAATGAACCATTTCCCTTTCTCATGACAGAAATAATTATCACGACTTGTGCTGTCAACAAGATTACAGTGCTTCTGTCCACCAACAGATGAAGTAAGGATGTATTTTCTTACAATTTATTTGGAAGAATAACAAAACGATTTTTGATCTAGATACATCCACTTATTGGCTGTGCGTGTGTGTGTCTGTCGTTGACTGACGGAAAAATAGATGAGTGAATGATGATGTCTTAAAAGACTGATGTTCATGGACAGAGTGAGGTTTTGTGTGACTCCTTGGTAGGTCTGCTTTCCGTTTATCTTCTTTTTTTGTTCCTCATGCAGCATGACTAAACATGGAGGAGTTCATAGTTGTGAGTCTTTGACTCCCAGATTGTGACTGGATTATCCAAATGTGTTCCCCTTATGTGTGTGCATCAGTCAGATAACATTACAAAACTCTCAACCAACTATTGCAATGCAATGCTTTACAATACCACGCAGAGTCATGCAGACATAGGTCACGTCAATGCAGGCTCTTTCCCCGGATTGTAATAGATTATTGCAGCTGGACACATCTGTGTTTTTTCAGCAAAAATGCGGAAGGAGCTGGCAGGGAATTTCAGTTGAGGGTTTGCATGTGAACTATTCATATGGGAATTTTGCCTTGATCACAGGACGCCATCACCTGGTATCACACATGCAATCTGTATCTGGATATTCAGGGGGGTCCACAAGTGTGGTAAAGGGGTGTCAGACTTTTGGACCACTGTGAACAGTGAGACCTGAGCCACAGTCATCGCTCATTTCTGTCTGACAGCACATACGCACACATACACAAACACACACAAATACACGCACTGACAGGGATGTTCAGGGTATACTTTGCAGTTAAGTAAAGCTCTAAGTGGTTAGCCTAGATGCATGAGGTGTCCTTGTCATGTGACCATAACATTGTACATCATCCCAGTCAATTTGATCTCCTCCATTGAGAATTGAGATGCGCTCTGACTGTGGCCAGCGTAAAGCTGAGAACATCAAGTTACCACACAAGGTGTAAATTCACAGCTGTAGTCATTTTTCAGATTCATATCACAGTGCAATACCAGGTGGAGATGGGGCCTACATTTCGAGGCGCATTTTGGTGTTCAGAAACCAACTGCAGTAATTCACTTCATAGTTAAATATGAAGACGATACATTGTTTTGTTTGCTTTTTTTTGTTGCTCCCAGTGTCACAGAAATACTCATTCACAACAAAACGGTGTTTATAGGGCTGGTTTCCTGGGGAAGGTGACATCAGTGCATGCATTCTCCCCGTCTCTATAAATCGTCTGTCAGTTCAAGGGTAAAAGAGAGAAGATAATCGCAGTCCAATCAAACTTCTTGATTAACACTGTACATATTTAATAGCTTTGTTTTGCATTCTAAATTATGTCTTTATGTTCCTCAGGGTGAAATTAAGCTTTAGAATTATACAGCCCACATACCACCACAAAGCACAGCAATAATAATTGGTTCCTTTACCGTCTTGCAGGCATGTGTAGTGATTACTTAAAACTTGCACAGGACTCCTGGTGAAAACATTTTATAATGCGATTGTTCCTATTCTGTTTTATGTTTTGGGTCTGTGCTCTACTTTAGCAGGCATTTTTGCACTGAAGCTGATGTTTTTTTTAGATTCTTTATTATTTTGCCTTTTTAATAGTTGCATATAATGTCACTGTATATACTCCATATTTTGTAAATTAAAATATAACGGCAGACTGTCTGCTACAAACGGAACTAGAGTGTGAGATGCACATCCATCAACTATGAAAGTAAATATGTAATAAGTAAGACTCTGAATTTGCATTTGTTGCTTTTTTGGTGAACAGTCAAGTACAATGTGAGGAGCTCATCGGTTCATCTTGGTACCTTCTCTCCACTCATTCTCATGGCTAAGATACTGTATGAAAATAATAACATAAGGATTCAGTGCACGCACCTCCTCTCAGGCTATCCTGGTTGGAGGCCTGTGACTTTCACTTTTCATCTCCTGAAGCTATTTGTCCCCTTTAGCGTGAATTCCCAAATAAAAGCCTCAAACACCAAAATTGTTTTTTTATAATTAACTATTTGTTTCAGATTGTTTCTATTGGAAAACTCTTTATTTTGAGGTACTGTCCAGCTACTGACATTCAGATAATGTAAACTCAGCACTTCCTGAAGAGGTTTCAAATTTTATAAAACTTTGCATGTCTTTTCAGCCACTGGTTGAGTGTGACAGAGACTTCCTATGTAATACAACCCAACCCTATCAACAAGAACTTACATGGTTTTGAAATTTGTGATTAAATACAAGCCTCTCACTCTCTGCATTTGAGTAAAAAGTATCTATAATATATTATATGTTGCATAAATGCCCTCTCACATGTGCTAATGTACTTGAATAGTATAACCACAAATCAAAATAAAAAATCTGGTTTTCTTATAAACATACACTGACGTATGTTGATTTAAATCTGGTGTTCTCGCCCTTCACTGATGTGGGGAGAGGGTACATTCAGACAGCTTTACCTTGCTTTGTTGTTCAAAGTGAGACACCCTGACTGATATTACGTTTTGTTAAATATGCTGTTTTTATTTTGTGTGCAGTAATAAAAATGTATTCAACAATAACGTCCATCATTCATGTTTGTACAGCTCCCTGCTGCTCAACTTAACTGTATCCGAAGAACCAACTTTTCACATTACCATATGTGTTCTGATTATTCTTTGAGCTAGAAGAGAGTTCAGGAAATGTGTTGTGGATAATTAAGGTTAGTCTCTGTGACGGGGCGTTGATGTATAGGTATTCAGGTAGGACTGTATGGGAAAGGTTCCACTCTGGGTGCCATACACCTTGGGGTGTCGTAGGATGACATGTTGGTTAAGGGCAAATGAGGCGCAACATGGACCGCACGTGGTCCCAAAGGGAAGTACTTGCCACTCATAGATGTCAGGGGGTTCAGGTCCCGCTACAAGAACCTCAGGAACCTTGTCTTCGGCAGGAGATATACCTAATGAAACATTCCCTTTATGTCTCCACTGATGGCGACATTGTGTTCCCTAAAGCGCAGCAAGACACCAACAATGGACGTACCCAAGGCTGGACCAGACAACAGAGACTCGTTGAGGTGAAGTCCCTTTTAGTGGAAGGAGCAGTTGAACACTATTCTATTCTTCCCATTGTGATGGACCATGTGATGTGGTATAAACCAACTTTCTTTGCTCTGGGAGACCGCATTGGCTAGTAGTTTGACTACAACACCGGAGGTTTCCAGTTACTTTAGTTTCCATTTCTACGTTGTAAGCAACTGCCTTTTCTTGGTCTTTTGCCAGGTGTTTCTCTGTACTTCTGAGGCTTGGCATTACTGCTTCCTTGGATGCCTGGAATAGTGGTGCATCCTTTCTCCAAAGCATAGGTGTGGCATACCTGAGCACTCCATTCACGTTAAATTGCCTTGTCTTGGCCTCCAGTAGATTAAGTGCGTCCTGATCATCCTTAGACCTGGTCACGTCCTTCTCAGACTTGTAAGGCAGAGTGTCAACCTGCCACAGCTTCTACAGGTTTCTCTGCAACTCGACTTCAGGGGGCTGAGGGATGTAAAGAGGCATTGATGGGGCTGTAACTGTGACACAAGAATCCGTGCTGGCCCTTGGAGTGTCCGTCCAAGCTGTGCAAGGATTGTGGCTGGACCTCGGGGTGGTCCAAAACACACAGCTGAGCAATAAAGGCGTTGTTGATCTGGAATGACTTCTTTAGCTGCTTTATGGGTGAGAAAGAAACGGAGGCACCATGCAGAGCCTGGATGTCCAGACGGATGGTTCTGAGAGCAAGGGATTCTGGGGTGCCTGTTAGTCCAAGTTGTTGAGCTGCTGCTGAGAGCAACATAGTGCAATCAAAGCCGTCATCTAGGAAAGCGTGGGTGTCCAACGTCTTGTCACCATATCGTAGGATAACTACGGGTTTCTCTAGATGAAGGGGTTTCTGTTGCTGTGCTAACTATTCAGTTTCCTTAATATTACCGCTATTGACCTCATGCAGTATTTGCAGGTGTTTACCATGAAATATTCCACAGGCTTTCTTCAGGGTGCATTGTGCCTCTTCATGTGATCTCCCACATCGCCAACAATGTTTGTTGTTCTTTATTCAGTCTATGATTGGAGCTTTATCAAAGCATTTAAAGGTGGCACTTTGGCTTAGGAAATGATCATCTGTGTTGCAGTAAGGACAGTAGGCTTTAGGTGGGCCTGTCTTCTTGCTTCTTGCTTGCAAAGGAACTCAGACCTAATCTCAGCAGGTAGCTTACAAAGGAGTCACATAAGAAGTCACATAAGAACCACATCGCAGCTCAACTTCTCCATCCTGGCCTAGGGTGGTCAGCATACCAACAATTGCACATTTCTGTCATGCAAATCTTTCGAAGGCCTCTGTGTCACTGTTGATGACACTCGTGATCTTCTTGATGGCTAGCTGATGGGGCTGGCTGAATTTATCTGACAGGGCTGCCATTATGAGTAGGGGGTTGGAGAATTAAGGTCCTATAGGCTGCTCATCCTGTAGATGACGATCAGGCTCCTGAGTTCCTCGAGTTCATCCATCTGGGTTCTCAGTTCCATCCGGCCTGACTTGCAGGGCTGCAGGACCGTGATGGCTGGGGCGATACTGCCAATCAAGGTGATCCTGGAGCATTCAGGTTGTCCTCTTCTGGACATTCTACATACTGTGCTGTATTTTGATAACTAAGGGGTTAGGGGTGAATTGGATTGCCTTTGGCTGACATAACTCACATCGTAGTCACTGAGGTGGGGAGGACAAACTCGCCCGCGTAGATCCTGGTGAGGTATGTCAAACTAGACTGCATCATGGAATCCAAGGAAAACCTCTCATTCGGCTTGAAAAGATGAATAGGTATTCAGGTAGGACTGTATAGGGGAAGGTTCCACTCGGAGTGAGTTACGCCTTGGGGTGTCTGTAAAAACACACAGGAATCCTGGTAGTGTTACAGCCTCGAAGCAGATGTAGTTGGTGTGTATGTGGTCTATAACAGAGAATACTAACAACAAACACAATCAGAATATATTTAACACTAATATACATATATTATAAAAAAGTAAACAATAAGTGTAACTTTGCTCTTATCTTACTGTATAACATGCTCTTCAAGACTGATTAACAGGCAAGTGTAAAACGTGTAAAACAGAATATACATCACGCAGATAGCTCCTTTAACTTGTAATAAACAGATGAATGTCATCTGGACACAAAATATAGTCAAACATTATCACACATAACATTCCACTCGCACCTAAGTGGCATTACTATTAGCTTATGTAGCTTAGCTCAACATATTAACAATTACTTAAGTTAACAAACTCAAATACGACTCGAAGCCGTGAAAGGCTCAATAATGGGCAATTCAGTCATTGTGCAACAGTCTGACTTACTGTTCACCAGCGACACACATGACTCACACCACATTGCCACAATTAGGACCGGGTGGCACTCGGTTGTCTGACGTGCCTCTCTGTATTGCTCCGGATCAGGATCATGTGCTCAATAGCGCAGTTGCGCATGCCACCAACAGGGGGCGTTGTTCTCCCAATCAACAGCCTTTCAGGCGAAACAGTGCTAACACAGCTTTGCTTCAGTTTAGGTTTTTCGTCACGACAAAAAAATTCATTTGGGTTCAGAATTTTAAAGATGAAGGTTGGTGCATGGTTTTTTAATGAATCTCAGAGAGCTGCTAGTACTTTGCTGTCTCAATAGATTACTTTGTTTTCAAAACACAACTTGTGGGTCCCAGGATCACTGAGTCCAATTTGGGTCCAGGAGACATCCCCTCTACATTGAAAGTTGAACTTAAACATATCCTATTTGAAGAGGTAAGACAATCATGTAATTTATTTGATTTATTTGAGTTAGTTTCTAAAGATTATACTCTGCTGGAGCCACAAGAGGGCAGTAATTTACAAAAAAGTATGCATAGAGCATCGAAACTCTAATGGGGGGGCACACCTGATATTTGCATTTGGTATATATATACAGTATATATATATATATATATATATATATATATATATATTGCATGGTCTACTTTTAGCTTTGCCAGTTTCTTTTGCATACCCTGACATCATACCACTGGTGAGGATAGAAATCTCAAAACATCAAAGCAGTTTGCATTGACACATACTTCCACTTGTAATTCGGCAGAATTGGCCCTTTAAATCAAATTTTGAAAACTGAGACAGTGCATCATCTTTATCTGTACTACCAGTCACAATCTCAATAAATATCTCCCTCTTTACCCCTCTCTCTCTATCTCTCTCTATCCCACACAGACACACACACAGAAACAAAGACAGTGTCACTTGTTGTGTGGAGGTTTTCTGTCTTGTGTCTTCACCCTCGCCGCCTCGCTGTATCCCACCGCACACACACTAACAAGTGAACTTTGCCCTGGGTCAGCGTTTCAATGTGAGGATCCCTGTCGCCACAGATGTAATGAGGCGAGAGACATTTAGAAACCTCTATTATCACTGGACAGCAGCCATCCTGCCAACACACACACACACACACACACACACACGCACGCACACACGCACGCACGCGCGCGCACACACACACACACAAACGTGTTTGTTTTCGTCAGATGACACTGTGCACTCTCAGCCCTACTGTCTTCTCACGATCTCCCACCATTCTCTTTCACATTATGACCTTTCCTCTATATGCACGTCCTCCATATTCCATACTCCAGAGTAAGGATGCATTCATCACTTATCACACACTTAAACAACACTTAAAACACTTGTTTTTACATTTAAATGTTCACCTGTAATGAAAGATTTAATGAATTCTCAGCGAGGTTCATGACTTTTGTCTTGGCTCATATTTTGGAGGTGTGTGTCATGCAGGTGTGTGACATTTATTTTTTACAATTAAATGTACCATCTTTTACTCTTTTATAGGAATACTTTTACTTGGGTATCACTTTGACCACAGGAAGTTTGGAAGTGCTGCTTGGCGGTGTTTATTTACAGCCCATTAAGACGTATTTATAATTCACCGTGATGGGGGTGGGGCTGCTTCCTGTGTGTCAACAGGAGTGACAAGTATTTTAGTGCAGGGATCAAACACTTTAACAAGGCAGTAAACAGCTTTTACATTCACTTCAACAATACAGCAGACAGACAGGGGAGGAGACACATACCACTACACCTCTGCTTAGATCATTCACGTGGACTGACCCACATTCTGACTCCAACAGTTTTACTTTTACTTCTCTGAAATAAAGAACCCTCTTCATCTGTAGAATACTGTATTCTAAAGCTCAATTTGACTTATACTTCATAGTTTTTGACTTTGTTATTTTTTTTTCATTTTATAATTAAAGTTTCTCACACCAATAAACTTAAAGATTGTGAGAAGTACTTTGTATATGAAGACAGTTGGAAAATGTGTTCCCCGGCACATAGCGGAAAAAAAGCAACCCAGGTGGTGTCACCAGGATATCTCCGCTTTGGCTTGAGCCTCAAAGCAGAGACAGAAAGCATGAAAAACAATGTACACGTGAGGAGGCATTTTGGAGTTTAAGGGCGTGCGATGAAATAAAGTTATGATCCATATTAAGAGTTAGGTTACAATAATAGTTTTTCTACCGTTTTTATTTTTATTGGTTTATGTCTGATCTGCATGATGATGACAGACATCGATTTTGGTTCTCTATCTGTTCAAATTAAAAATCAAGCGAAATCTCCTCCTCTAGTTGACGTCAAACACTCGAGACAACCGGCATAAGAAATAGATAATGGTATACGTTGTAAGTCTGACTTCATTGTTACCTTTGAGAGAAGTATGATGGTGAGGCATCACAGGACTGAGAGCGTGGATTTCGGCATCTGATGATGAATCGAAAGTGCTCTATCTATATTTGAGAATGTTTCATTGGAATTAACTTGGCAAAAAATTATTGATGGCTAGTTTCACTGTTATTATTTAACAGCTATAGTACAATGGATTCCTCTTTCACTTTCAACCTAAAGAGTTTCTACGGTGAAAGACAGAGACACAGAGACCACCACACCAGAAGACAAACAGTGAGTGACCTGGTGCTGAACCAGGAGCCTGACACTCCCTCTGACCTCCTCCCGCTGGGAATGCACCTCAGATTTGCACCTCAAACTACAAAACCCAGGAGTCGAGCCGACCAGTTACCATAAAGTGTGTTGTAAATCAGCATAAATGCAGTCCTGCTCACCTATCTGAAGTATTCTTAAGCTACAATGGCTGATATTAGGTGAGACATGTCTTGCATTTTGCCACAATTCACATCATGAACAAAATGTGGGATGTGTCCAGACTTATTATTATTAAAATTGCCTCACAAACACAAAGCTCATATGGAGTGTTATCTACCTAGTAGCAAACAGTTGCATGTTTTAAAATTACGGGGAGCAGAACTACATTAGCATTCATTTAAAGTCAGGTTTCCCCATCTGGTTAATGTAAATAAAAGCTCTAAATAAAATTCCAATCACTCTAGAAGGTTTCAGAGAATATGAGTAATGTATATATGTATATATATAGCTGTTTTTGTCCCCTCCTGCTCCTCATGGAAGCAGGATGGAAGCAGATAAATTACACTACAGAAATAGGTCCAACCTGCATAATTTTTAAGTATGTCGTATTCATATATATAGTATGATGATGTTTTACCCAGCAGGTACTTCCCATGTCATATCTGCAGGAAATTAAAAGAACAGGAAATCACATTTCTTGACGCATACCAATCATTTTTGGACAGTTTGCACACCACAACTACTTTTCCATTTGACGACCGACTGAATGAGTACTAACAAAAACGTCCAGTACCAGTAGTGCAATGGACCTCAGTTGATTTGGCACTGGATACATTAATGTTGACAACTAAAACAATATGCACAGAGTATTCAGAGTTGTCCATTTGTAATTCATTTACACAAGATGCATGGTAATGGGTTATGTGTTCACAAGAACTGCCTCAAAAAGACGTTTCCCATCCAAATGGGCACTACAAAATTAACATGGGTTTGGAACTGAGTCATAACAAATTTGTTAACACCCAAATAGACCTAAAAAAGGAGATCTAATCATCGGCAGAGGGGATCATGACAAAATGCCAACTGGTATCATCATGACCCCCCCATGCTCTCTCTCTCTCTGTATCTTTAACGGGTAGTGAACTTGGTTGCGTGCAAGAGTTCACTAGGATGTCAGGGTCACAAGCAGGTCAAGCCAGCGCCAGCATGGGGAGGGGGGGCGACAAACATGCACATGCATGCATTTCTTTATAAGGTTGTGAGGGCTTCAAAGGTCTTTTTGAGGGTTAAGATGTAATGTTAAGGTTAGGGTAAGATCTAGGCTTAGGTTTGGTTGAGGGTTAATGTTAAGCACTTAGTTGCGGTGATGAGTTTAGGCTAAGGGGCTATAGGAATGCATAATGTTCTCTTTAAATTACAGAGAGATAAGTGTATGCCTGTGTGTGCCATGGTACCTCCCTGAGCTTTGATTATTATCACAATGCAGATGGAAATGCTATAAGTTTCCTAGATAGTATGTTATTATACATTCTACACTACCTTTACTCATTTATATTATGCATTGTTGTAAATTACACTATCCAATATTTTACATATTTAGACCACCGATATGATTTTTTACGTCGAATGTGTATATGTTATTGCTTATATTCACATCAACAATTTAGTTTAAAAGCTTTTGTATTCTAAGTTTTAATTGACATCGAATTTTCTACCTTACATCATGGAGCCACAAAACCAACCAACATAAAACAAAGGAAAAACAAATACAACTTTTGAGTGTTTTGTAATGTAAACAAACCTTTTTCTTCCACCTCCATTCACCCAATAAAAAGAGGAAATATGTTTTCCTTAGCACCAATAGTAGATACAGGGATTGTTTGGAGGATGAACAGGTCTCAATTAAATAATTTGATTAAAGTAAGAAGTTTTCACCGATACAAAAAAATACAAATAGATTGTTAAGATTACAATCATTTAATTTATTGGAAAGAAGGCTATCATTTATGAATATAGTCAGTTTTATGGTGCTGAATATACAACAGTGAAGGTGTATATCTGTAGTCGGTCTTGAGGTGGTGCCCAGCAGCTGATCGGCAGATTAACAGTGAGTGAGCATGGACATGTAAACAGACAGAAATCAGTTTCTACACTTGAACTTCATTTCACCCACCCCTTATCCTTCCGCCCCTGCTCCATCACACCTGAACAGCAGAATCCTGTTTCACACATTCACACTCTGATGAGAAAAACTCGCCAGCTACAGCATGACCAGCTGGAAACCCATTCACCCTGAACATGCATCACCCACTGCTGTCTGTCTGATGAGAGTAAACAAGGATTTTGGGGCTGATAATATTGTGGCTGATGTGTGGTTCAGTACCAATGCTAACACAATGAATACTGACAGAAACGTAAGAATTTTATTATTAGACCTTTTTTGTTTTTCTCACAATCAGATTTATTAAGCCTGTCATTAACCCTTTCTCTGACTCTGTCTTTCAGTTATGTGCCATACTCAATGGATTTAAGTCAAGCAATGCAAGGACATTTAACATAGTGATCCATTTGAATTCTAAACCAGCATGCATTTTTTTTACTCACACGGTTAAACACCTAACTGACATGGAAGTCAAATATTTAAGTAAGAATAATGTCTCGTTAACACATCTGCATGTTTTGTATATGCTGCAGTTATGTGACATAAGTTCCCTCCAATTACCCAAAAGAAAGTCTCCAAGTTTTTCAGTTTTATGTAATTTTTCAGATTATGTTTGTCGAGTTCTCTGTTATATAATATGTCCAGCAACGTGCATCTTTTGGAATGGCTGTTTCAAGAAAAAAGCCCCTGGAAAGTAGCACTTAGTACATCAGAACATCCTCACATACATGTTTTGATTAGTACCTAATTACACGGTTGATTTCCAGAGTCACTCCCCGTCGGGACATACATACTCCTGTTTGACTGTGTTAATGTTTTATCAGCCAAATAAAGGTCTACATGCTGTTCCCAAAACAGGATTACCAATTGGGAATTGCTAAGTTATGCCTTGGGGCCCCCTAGGAATGTGTCATTTGTCATCTGGTTTGTAATTTTAATAGCTAAAATTCTATTTGATTTTTTTTTTATTGTGAAAGAAGGAGGGAGTCAGTTGGAGCCTTGTGCCTAATCTCTACCCCTGGTTCAACTTTTTCAACCTTTTCCTCTTGCTACTAGAAATAAAAGTCTGGCGGAGTAATATTAAACAATCTATCGTTAAACTATTAATAATCAAATGGCGACTGGGCATAAAAACTTGGTATGTCTGAAGATGGCCAGCAAATGTATCACTCTAGAAAATAAATGAGGAAGGCTAGTAAAAAAAAACATTGGTAGCTGTTTTTACCATCACAAAGTCAATGGGAAAGCCATGGAAATGTGCATCCAAGCCATGACGGGAGATCAGATTATATGTTCAGGCTTTTGTGAGACAGTCTTATTAGTGACAGTTGCTTTCCCAGCAGGGTGAAACTCAGGGCACCCCTCTTTAATAAGGCAACACAGTCAGCCAGAACAGACGGATGCATGCGTGTGATGTGTAGCAGTAAAAGCAGCAGCCAAGCTGTCTCCCTCTGACCGAGCCAAACACGTCCTGACGTTATGGCCGGACCATAAAAAAATAAAAACAAGAGTCCAAATGCAGGGCGAGGATATGGCGGAAGGCCGATGAGCCCTCTCCGCTCCGTGTTTACTTTTCGTGTGGCGCAGAAGCCGGGGATAACCTGGCGTGCGCGTGCGCGGCGGCGTGCCTGCCTGCCTCCGCTGACCCAAGTTTGAACTCGCTGAGAGAGATATCATTTTTATAACACACACACACACACGTGCACACACAAGAAGAGGGAGAGAAAGACAGGGGGGGGGGGGGTGCAGGTTAAAGTCTTCCAGATTAGGAAAAGGTTGCACAGGGGAGTAGAGTGATAGGGGGGGGGGGGGGGGGGTTGCAGGTTAAAGTCTTCCAGATTAGGAAAAGGTTGCACAGGGGAGTAGAGTGATAGAAGGCGAGTCAAGCAGGGGACAGGGTCTGCTCTCCACCCCACGGCTGTTAATCATCATTCCATCCGCCTGTCATAATAAAGAAAATATCACAAACAGGAAGGTTCGCAGCTGCGCGCAGAGGCACACAGAACAAAAAAAAAACGCGAGTGAAAATAAAATAAAAGCTAAGAGCCTCGAATGGCTCCAGCGAGAGACCCGCGGGGAGAGGGATTAAGACGCTTATCAACCCGGCGCCTGTTTTCCATTTTCTCAAGCAGCTGAAAATGTGCTGCTTAAGAGATTTTTTTTCTCCTCTTGAATTCAGGCCGCCCTGCAGGCACAATTACTGATCCTGCAAGCGGGCCTTAAGCCAAGGTAATGAGTGTGTAAACTAGCTGCCTTATTGCCAACAAAGGCGTCTTGGGACGTGCCTTCCATTGTCTCGGGGGGTGGCGGGGAGGGGGGGGGGGCGGCTCAGCACCTTTTCTCAGTGAAATCCGCCGCGGATTGTCTGCGTGCAACAGGAGGTAGGGATTAAAAAAAGATGCGCTCCTTGGAACAAATGGCGAGGCGAGCGAACCAATACAAGGCCGGAGGCGGGGCCGAGCGACACCCACAATTAAAGATGAACTTTGCGTGAACTAATTTTTCTGAGGGAGGAGAAGGTACCGGCGCAACCCCTATAAAAGGCGCGGGAGGCGCGGACCCGAGGGTTCAGCAGCCGACAGAGCTCCACCTGAACGCATCCTCGCGACATGGCCCTGAGCGCGCTCCTCGCCACCTTCCTGTGCACCATCGTGCTGCCCGTGTTGCTCTTCCTGGTGGCGTTGAAGCTTTGGGAGGTGTACATGGTCCGAGGCCATGACCCGGGCTGCGCCAGCCCGCTGCCGCCCGGCTCCATGGGCTTACCCTTCATCGGGGAGACGCTGCAACTCATCTTGCAGGTAAATACTTTCACCTGATGCGGAACCCAGGGGGTGCACACGCGGACCCTCCGAAACTTGCTGGAAATATGAACTATAAATTCTGATGATTATTAATAATTAAGCAAATCAGGGCTCTGAACTGCACCTCCAAGAGCTGTTAGTGAGTGAAGTGCCGTTTTAATTAAGCTCAGGTGTCCTTCAAGACTGCGTAGACAATCTCGACATTTTATTCGTGTTATTTCATATTATTTTCGTTTGTGCCTGGCCTTCTCATTGCTGCCTATGTGTCGCCCACCGCCCTCGGGGGTGTCTTTCTGGTTGTTTGCTCAGCTCCTCTTGGTTTTGTATTTTTCCTTAGAGGAGGAAGTTTCTGCGGATGAAGAGGCAGAAGTACGGCTACATCTACCGCACGCATCTCTTTGGAAACCCCACGGTTCGTGTCACCGGCGCGGACAACGTCAGGCAGATTCTGCTGGGGGAGCACAAGCTGGTGTCAGCGCAGTGGCCGGCGTCTGTGCGCACCATCCTGGGCTCGGACACGCTGTCTAATGTACACGGAGCAGTTCACAAGAGCAAGAAGAAGGTATTTTGGATTAGTTTATACATGTTTTAATGGGATGTATAACTTAAATAATCAAATTATTATTATTATTATTGTTTTTCTTTAGATATTCTCAGTACACACTGAAAGTCGTCGTTATATTAACCTCTCTTACTGACACATGAACTATTTTATGACACTTAAGTTTAACACAAACTACAGATTTGATTGCCTGTTATTTTTGGACAAAAAAGAGAAAATATTAAACATTAAATTCCTTTACTTTATCCATCATCAACAATGGGGAGCACTACCTTTTAATATTTGTTTTTATTTATAAGCTATATGAGCTATTTCAGTAGCTCCTGATATGTTAATCACACCTATAGAATAAGGAAACAGTCGCATGTCACTGGATATTAAAAACGTTCCAATATTCCTAAAGAAAATGAAGGAAATCTAGGTTGCACTTATTTCAACCTGTTTTCAATAGAAATTGTCTTTCGAAACGACACCTTCTCAGAGAGTTTGTTTCTAAAATTATACAAGGTGCTTGGACTCCCAATTCACCCCCCATTTTTTTGTCCAGGCCATCATGCGAGCCTTTTCCAGGGAAGCTCTGGAGCTTTACATCCCGGTCATCCAGGAAGAGGTGCGGGCTTACGTGAAGGAGTGGCTCGAACGGGACTCTTGTGTGCTGGTCTACCCAGAGATGAAGAGGCTTATGTTCCGCATAGCAATGAGGATCCTGCTTGGATTTGAACCGGAACAGATCAAGACCGACGAGCAGCAGCTCGTAGAAGCATTCGAGGAAATGATCAAGAATCTTTTCTCTCTGCCGATCGACGTGCCCTTCAGCGGATTGTACAGAGTAAGAGAGAAACGTAATTGTTATGTTGTCATGTCATTTATTTTAAAGTTTAAACGCTGTAAAGTGGGGTGATGTTGAGAGACTCGTCTTCCTTCTACCCTCTATTTGCCTTTTGCTCACTCATGTTTGCTCGAATCCTTCGCTCTGTGCGTCCCTAATGCTCTTGCCGTCCTTCCTGTGCTCCAGGGTCTGAAGGCGAGAAACTTCATCCACTCCAAGATAGAGGAGAACATCAAGAAGAAGGTGCAGGAGTCGGAAGGAGCATCAAATCACAGGGATGCTCTGCAGCAGCTCATAGACAGCAGCAAGAAAAATGGAGAGCCCTTCAGCATGCAGGTAATGATCGTATGATAATGTTACACCGTGCCTCTATCCTGCATACTGTATGAGCCAGTGCTTGAGTCGGGTCCTAATTCTTGGTCTGTCTATGTCTCCAGGCCATTAAGGAGTCAGCCACAGAGCTGTTGTTTGGAGGGCATGAAACCACAGCCAGCACGGCCACCTCCCTTGTCATGTTCCTGGGCCTGAACCCTGAAGTTGTAGACAGACTGAGGCAGGAATTAATGGAAAAGGTAAGACACATACATACATTAGGCTCCATAAATTGCCTTCCCATTGGTAGTGCCTGCTGGATTGTAGATTTCTGTCGGGTTAGTATACCCTGTACTTCCCCATGCTATAACGTTGCTTGTCCACGTTGAAGCTTTCTCAAGGAAAGTGATTGGTGCAGGAGTCATTAAAACCTCATTAGGAGTGGAGTTCTGACGGTAGACGCTTAAATAATTTACAGGCACAAACTTTACCCTGCGTCCTGCTTTGGTGTGTGATTTTAGTCTCCGGATATTAAGGCTAGTCTGAACTTGGAATAGGGCTCACCTAAATTAATCCAGGTGTGGTTGAAATCTTTGGATTTAGTCCTTAGATTATTTCAGGTGTAAACATTATGATATCAGGAGATGACCATCAGGCACGATGCTATTCCTCGACTAACGTCACAACACTGTGCTTAATGTGTCTTTTGTTTGCCTTGCTTGGTTCAGGAGGATCAGGGTATGGACATACAGAGCCTGAACATTGAGTCTTTGGAGCAGTTAAAATACACCGGCTGTGTCATCAAAGAGACCCTGAGGATCAACCCTCCTGTCCCCGGAGGCTTCCGAGTTGCCCTCAAGACCTTTGAACTGAATGTAAGTTCAACATTTTGGACAGGTTTATGTGGCAGCTTAATGTCCAATGTTTAGAGAAGATGCAAACCCAAGGCTCCCATAAGCAGTTGACAAACTGGTGTCCAAACTAATAGTTCACTGATTGATTTCTCTACAGGGCTTCCAAATTCCCAAAGGCTGGAATGTCATCTACAGTATCTGTGACACACATGACGTGGCCGAGATCTTCCCCAACAAGGAAGCCTTCCAACCGGAGCGCTTCATGTCCAAAACATCAGCCGACTCCTCCAGGTTCCAATACATCCCATTCGGAGGGGGCTCCAGAATGTGTGTGGGCAAGGAATTTGCCAAAGTCCTATTGAAGATCTTCCTGGTGGAAGTGGTCACAAAGTGTCACTGGACTCTTTTAAACGGGCCACCCACCATGAAAACGGGACCTACTGTCTATCCGGTAGACAATCTACCAACCAAGTTTACCAGCTATGAAAAAAATTTAAGTGGATAGTAAGGGCTTGTTTCCCAGCAGCAGTGTGAAACTTAGGGCATGTGTTTTACTTCCAAATCCACGGGTATTGGAAGCTCTCAGGTGTTGTTTTTGACATGAATAGAAAGTGGTTTCTTTTGGATTTGTGTTCATGTGGGCTTTTGGCATGAACTGTACATACTGTAGATGATTTGAGAATGTATTTTATATGATAGTGTTAACTTTGGATTTGTATATATTCATTTTTTGAAGATATGAGCAAACTTAACAAGAGGCACTATACAGACATTGAACACTTAAATCATGTACATATATAATGTCGACTCTGTTTATATAACGTTTATGTCGTATTCCAACTTATTTAAGTGATTTATGGTACATTGTACGGGCTTTTTATTTAATAAAACTATTTTGCAAGGAATCTTGATTTTTGTCAGAGCCGCATTACATACTTTCGGGAAAATGTACTTAACTTTACTTTCTTTAAAAGTATATATATCATTTTATTTAAATAATTGTAGAGCTGCGTGCAGACCATTGAGTCTCAGCTCCTCCTTTGGCGGGCCCGCCTCCCTCTCTCTGTCTCACACTGACATACAAACACGTAAATGGACAACTGTATAGTCAGACTGTAGGTTAACCCCCAGCGTGTTACCATTTTGACCTTGTGGGCACCTGTAGATGCATCCTGTTGGCGCGTTCCCTGTGCGAGTGACCCAAGGGAGACAAAGATACAGTATAGATGAGCACACATGCCACCTGTATGGAACGAAGAGTGGATAGATAGGGAAAGATTTTCGAAAAGCAAGCAGAGGACCTTCATTTTGCTGTGACGAGTGCTTCCGGATGCCCTCGCGGAGTGGGTGTGCTTTTTCTCTCCTGTGGAAACGCCGTTGACGCTAACGAAGCTATGCGCCAGCTTGATGCAGTCGTATTCGGGTGATTTATGATGTAGAAAACGTGTTTGACAAACAACTTGGAGTATTTAAAAGTAAGTGGTTAAAAGTGTGTGCATTTTTTTGTTTGACGTGGGAATTGTGTTTGTGCGTCGTTTTTGAAAAGAAAAAAAGGATTGGGTTCATGATTCAACTTTGTTGAAATGTATTTCATTTCGTGATACGTTAGAGATGTGGAACAGATTCATGTCTGAGTGCAGCTTAAATACAATATTTTTTCATAGGACACTGTACACGCAGCAGTAATTTCTATTAACATAATTGTTAAAAAGCGGATAAGGTCTAATTTATATAGCAACACTGTGATTAATGTGATTGTTCTGTACTGTATGTGCAGGCAACCAAGTGAGAGATGGTGTAGCCAGCAACTTCCAACTCTTGGTGGATTCATCTTGGATGTTCTGGGATTCCAGATAAGAAATTACACAATCACTTCACCGACCCGGGTAGGGAAAAATAAGGGAAACAAAAGAACATCAAAAGGAATACAAGAACAAAAGGGACACTGACATAAAAAAAAACAAAAAAAAACAACATTTTATCCGGTTTCGATTGTTTTAACACAAGAATAGGCTTTATTTTTTTGTTTATTTAGGGGTTTATACATTTCATAACTGTTACATTTGTCTATGATAAATCTTTCAACTGTTCTCCTCAGAACATATTAATAAGTTAGCAATTTTGGTCGTAATTTCAACACCAGTCCTGCGCAAGTGTCTTCTCAGAAAATATTTGTCCCTGCCGTCATAACTTCTTCCCACCGGTTCTCTGATCCCTAAGAATCGTGCGCTTCTTTGCCGATATGCCTATTTTAAAGATTTTCTCCATCAAAACAGCACATAGTGAAAGTCTTGTTAGCGTTATACACACAAAAATTTAGAAAGATAAAGATTTAGTGTGAGGAATGACAAAAGAGAATCTTTTTTCAGGGTGAAGTTGTACACAGCTTCACGAAGGAAAAGGAAATGTCCATTTGCCTACTTACAACTTTGCACCAATGGAGATTTTGACTACTTGTATTTGTAATATTTTAGTCACCAATTAGTTCTCAAAATAACACCTACAATAATTCAGCGTTTCCTCAGGCTAATGGCAGCCTTACTGGCAGATGTGCTATGGCCTCTTTCCAAGAGGTTTCTCTCTCTGGTGCCATTCTGATTTACACCCAGCATCCCTCCATTCTGCACCAACTTCTTTGCATTGTACTGTTGTCCCTGACCATTGTTTATTACTGTGCTACTTGCGATTATTGGATCCACAAATGCTGAACCGTTGTACTTATTGTTAGTCACTGTGGCTGAGAGTTTCAGTTTAATGGCCAGATTGTAATACTAAATTGTAGTTGACACCTTTATGTCCAGCCATCCTATCCCTGCTGGTCCAGCCCTCGAACGATGTGAATGAACTTTTCTGAACTTTACTTCCTCTCCTCACATTAAGAGCCGTCTGCTTCCCTCCATTGTTCACCATCACCCAGTGGAGACAAAACTTTGCACGGCCAAGGCCATTTTTGTCTACATTTGTGACCATTGTAGTAAATTTACAACACAGTGTTGAAAGAGGTTAGAAACTAGCTTGCTTTCAATCAGATCCCCAGGCATGGACATAGTCCAGAGTAAATCATTGTAATAGCTTGTGAGGTAGTGTTATTGAAGGCAGCGTGTTTATACACTGAACCACTTGTTGCCATGAACAGTACATGAGCAAAGTGAGGGGCGGAGACTGGAGGATGCGGAGACAACCACAGAAATGAAAGAAGAGCAAAGAATTGGGGGGATCTGTCGTGCTTTCCGAGATTGTATCTGTTATAAGAAGATTAAATCTCCCTGTAGTCTGTATTTGGTGAATATCATGTATATTGGTCCTCTATGGTTTGACACCATTATTGCATGGAATCTCTACGTCTGTCTGGTTATAATATACAAGCTATATCTCAACACCTTACAAAAGTTGCTTTGTTATGAGTTCACATTCCTTCAAACCTACATCTAATGTTATTTTTTTTCTAATTCACCACAATGGATGCCTAGTTTTACTGTGACATATAAGGGATTCTTAGTAACCCACCCAGTATCATTTGATGCCTCTTCTGTTGTTGTTTACTCATTTCTGCCCCATAAGGTTATCTTTTTTTTTTTTTTTTTAACGTAGAGTTCATTTCCTGTTAACCCTTTTTGTAGAGCTTATCTTCTTCTCCTTCTCCAAGTTTACTTGCAGGGACTTTCAGACCCCATTCAGACCTGGTATCAACATTTGAGACATCTGGGGACAGCACTAAGTACAGGTGTGAACACACTGAATGCGTCCCCAGATCCGTTCTTACTCAAACCACGTTCATAGGTGGTCTGGCCCCATTCTTTTACATCCCCAGGGTGCATTACAGCCATCTACTTGACTAAAGTCTTCTGAACTAAAATTATTTTTTTAAATGTTTTTTAGTCTCCCTACATTGATTTTTTTTTGTACAGTACCACAATATCAACACTGGCCCTTACACTGTGAAAAAGCTTGATGTTCTGCAGTAAGAGTCTGTGTTACACATTACTTTCTTTTATGTGTTTATTCCTTGCTGTTGGTTTGAAATAGTTTTATATACAATTATTTTCAGAATGATATAGTTTACAAACAGGTTAATAACAGTTAATCGGCAGTTTAATACACAGTTTTTGTACTGTTTGTAGGTTAATATAAAGGTAAGAAAACCCGCTTTACATACAGCATTTAACATAGAGTTTATATACGGGATGTGCAAGGACTCATTAGACAATAAAATGTGCAAAATTGTTTTGTTTTTTTTATTCCTTCTATAACCTTTGATGTTTTTGATCAGATGTTAGGAAAATATTTTGACTATTTATTAGTATTATTATTATTTTATTTTTACAAAGTTTGGTTTGTGGATGAGTTTCAGAAAGAGTCAATTGGCTTATAGTGTCTGTGGCGGAGAAGTCAATGAAAGTGTTAATTCCTCAAACTGTGTTTGCACAGCATCTGCTGACCCCTTTGGCCCCTGCTGTGGGGCTGTAGGAGTGCCCAATAAGAGATGCTAATGGTATCGTTAGCATGGTTGTTAGGGGCTCACTGTGATTATTCATAATTTGAGAGAATGTTGACAAGTTCAGCAGGTCAGATAGAGGTAAGCACCCTGGGAGAGCTGGCCATTACACCAACACTTGCTTATCACAGTACTTCACATCCACTGCTGTTAGTAATGGTGTCGGTCAAATGTCTTCTGTGTGAAGGAGGATAATTTACAGATGACTGTACCCTATCATTTAACTGTAGTACACAAAAAGTAGTTAAGTGTGAGGAATGAACTTCAAAGAAAAGCAGATTCCGGATTTTATGCTTTACTTCACAGAGGTCAGGGATTGTTAACCGTCGGAGACATTCCTCCTTCTTGGAAACATGTGACACACGGGTTTGTGTCTTACCAAAGTCCAGGAGCGAGGACGAGATGAAAACGTTACCTACATCAGACAGTCGTCTGGCATTTGGACAATACAACTCCCTCCTCTTCGAGGACACGCCCTGGTCTCTGTGCCAATCTCCAGACCATATTCTGTGCCGCGACCGTAGATGTGTACAAACATAAATTGTCGTCCATGTTGGGGTTGCCAATGGAATCCCTTTTTTTCATTTTAGAAGAAGTTGTAGAACATCTACAGAGAATGTCCAAGAAGGTCTATGTGACAGCATGACCACTGTATGACCACTCGCCTACTAGTGTTCGCTGTCTTTACACACAGGGTCAGTTTTTTTTATCCGAGAATGTATTCTTTCAACCTGTAATACAGTGAAGCTTTGATGATACCCTTTCCTTTGGTGCTCCTAACCCTATGAAGAATTTATCGTATTTGTCTTCCTAAAATGCTTTAGTTTGTTGTCATCATTAAATGTTCTTTGAAGATGGTAAGTTTTTCAAGTCTCCAAAACAAAATCTTAACAGATCTTTTCTTCCTAGCAGACACTGGGCCCATTGAGTTTACACATTGTCACTTTTAAATTCACATCAGTGTCAGGTCAGTTTTTTTACAGGCTCCTCTGAAGGATATTGAATACGTTTTGTTAGTTTGAAGTTAGCATCCGTTTTTATCATTATTATTTTTCCATGTTATTCTCCCAGACTCTTTTCACACTTGAATTAAGGTGGGTTTCATATTCATATCGTATCTAAATATAATGTCAAACTGACATTTACACATGGCATGAATGTGTGTCTCCAGGGTTACATACATCTATATCGCATACAATGTAAGCGATTTTGATACTCTACCAGTGTGTCATTCAAAAACATGTTCTTATACATAGTCTTATCACACAAGTACAGCGTGACTATCACTAGCTGTCATGAGTTTGTATTCATCCACCCAACAACCACTGGCAATAAAGCGGTAAACTTTCTGAGAAGCCCACAGGTCAGGTGCCAGGTCAGATAGGAGAACAGTAACCCAGATAGGAAGGACTTCTTTTCCTGGTCCCGTTAAGGGCTGTTACACAGGAAGCACGGTGGTGCAGTGTTTACAGTGACTTTGGGTTTGAACCTGCCATGCCTGCATGACCTTTCTCCCACAGCCCAAAGACAAGCAGGTACTTTTAGAGAATCTAAATCGAGCACAGATGTGATTATGAACATAAATGGTTGCTTGTGTCAGTTGGGATTTGCACTGATCTGAGATACAGTTTATCAATTAAAAAGAACACAGAGGTCAGGTGTCATTACAGATATGACGACAGTGACTCCGATAGGAAGGAGTTTCTTAGTACTGTTTTAAGGAGCAGCTTCCGGATTCGTATCATTGTTTCAGTGAATCTGTCTGACTTGAGAGATTAGTTCCACTTTGTGTTAAATTGCTGTATTTCAGGGCATAGACTTGAGGCATGGTTTAGTCCAATCAGCTGTTTATTACATTCAAAATGATCATTTACAAACAGCAAACTTGTTTTTGTAAAAAATACTGTGAACAAAAGGAGCAACATAAGACTGTTAAGCCATGTGTGTTTTATTCATAGAGACCAAGTTACAAATCATATCAATGGCTGTTTGTTTTTGTGTGTGTTTTTTTTTTTTTTATATACAATACTTTTTTCATGAACCGTGATAGAGGAAGCCTGGGACCCAAGCATTTTATCGTCAGGAAATGTGTTCTGTAATTGTTGTGCATATGACAATAAGTCTTGAATACTGAATCTAAACTAGGAGCTGAGAGAGGAGCCTTGTAGCTGAGAGCTCGGCCTCCCATTTCTAAGTCAAGGCTGTGTAAAATTGGACAGTGTAAATATATATATTTTGTATAATAACCACTAATCCGGAAATTGTTACTGGCAACACAAGTAGCCATTCACAATTCTTGTGGTTTTTCAGTTGCCATTACAGACACCACGTTTTTCTGGTCACATTTTTCAAAATCAGCTACTGTGTAACCCTATAACAGTTACATAATGTAGGTTGCATTACTTCACCAAACTGATTACTAAGACCTTTAAATTCCCTTAACACATCTGTGGTTGGTGTAAAACTCTACAGCCAGATTCCAAAATCTGATGGAAAGTCTGAAATGAGAAGAGTGGCAACTCTAAACTCCCATTGCTTTGCAGTAACTTGCTCAACTGCCATATATTTTATGTCCATGTGTCGCTACACCATCTTTTATAGTTTTAGCCTTTAATGTAAAACACATTGCATATTCGACATTCTTTGCAAAGAATTCCAACAACAGGGCATAACAGGCATCGATGTTACATTATATCGCTAGTTTAGGACCAAAGAAAGGCTGAGGTGGAATTGGAGGACAGGATAGAGCAGGTGAAGAGGTCACAGGGTTCATGTGGATGAACTTTTACAAGGGTTGCCCACTTTCATGGGCCTGGGAGCAATCAAGCATCTAAAAGACAATAAAGTGGAAATAAAAGACACAAATAACGTGTTTTCCCTGGTGCCGTTAACATCTCCTCAATGTCATTTACATCCAAATACCACACCTTGCCTCGTAAGTACCGAGGCTCAGCATAGACTTTGATGTCTCGGGTCAAAGGGCATGCACGCGCACTCACACATACATATATAAATGCACACTAACACACCTACGTGCGCACACACATTCACGCACGCACAGAAACACACGTGCACTTCAGATGATCTTATGGTGGAGTTGGTGGAGTTCCAAGGAGAGAAGAAAGGATGTAACAGGCCTGTGCCACATTTCAGCCCTTTGATCCGGAGGAGAAAGAGAGAAAAAGCCCATTGTCTCTGAGCACACCCCAATATAGCTGTTTCATCAACCTGTCAGGAAGAAGAGAACATCTCTCGCAAGCTCTCAAGAACCTCCATGAGCATGAACACACACACCACATTCAGAGGTCACAAGTGGCCACATTCTTTGAGCGCTGTGAACACAAGTACACACAGAAGTGCCTCCATGAGAATGTTCTTATAATTTCACACTCAGTTTAAAATGTGAAGGGTATCCTGTATTTCCACATGATCTAAAACAGACCAGCAGAGAGACATTTCCATCCTAAGGTTCATGTCACTAGCACAGCTGAAAATAAAAAGGCTTCCCCTGACATTCCCTGGAATCAGAATAGAATTTTATTTGGATAATAGCAATCCTATCTTGTGACACAACAGGAGCCATCTCATCTTCATTTTAACTCTCCTCCTCTTCATTTAAGCTGCCCAGAGCATCTCGTCCACCAGTGGGACTCCAGAGAGTAAGGATGACAGTGATCGATGAGTATAGTCAAGTACAAAGTATACAGGACAGACTACAAAGTAGTTACACTGGTGGGGAAGGTGTGAGGGGAGGTCCGACAGAGAAGGAAAGAAAAGAGGGTGAAAAAAACCTTGAAAAGATGACAGAGAGGGAAAGACAGAGTAGGCGTGAAAGAATGTCCAGGTCTGGAATGCATTCAGAGGTTACCAGCCAAGCACTTTCAACAGAATCGGCACTTAGCTACATGTACGGAGGGTCTAAGAACGGACCGGTGACAGACAGAGCATGTTAAGTTTGGAGAGCGAGTCTGGTGTACGCTCACAGTTCAACCAAGGTGCGTCTGTTGAATGAATAAACAGGTACAAGTCAGGGGAATGGAGTTGACAATGCTGTATTTGGAAATCTGTACGTCTCAGCCGTTGGTCTGATACAGTAATTAGTTCATGGGTAGCAGGATGAATGCATATGCATTTTCTCGTCAAAGGTAAGAAGGCTGATGGTTAAATTGTGTATGGGCTGTACTGTACGTATTATGAATAATTGATTGAACATTATTAATCCCAACTCATGGTCCACCCCTTTCTCACATGTTTTTATTCGCCCAATGATGTGCTGCATGACACGTTGTGGCAGAGGCAACGCCGGACTCTGCTTCACCTCCACTGTCTGGGTTGTTAGGAGGCTTATGTACTGACCAACAGCTTTGAGTGCAACCCAACAGATTCCTTTAAAACGGGGAAATCCAGTGAAACCCAGCGCCCAGCAGTCACTGGGGACACAATCTGATGTCAGGTGTGAACTGTCCCAACCGGATGTGCAGACGATCTGGATGAGAGCAGGATTTGACTTTTCTTCTGCACCCTGCCACGTGTCCTCGCGCGAACACACCAAAACACACGGGTGGATGCATGCAAAGCCACTCACCCACACACCGAAATGCACGTTCATCATCCAGTTTCACTTTATGTTGGCTCTGTGTATTCCCGTGATCCATCATAGTCTAACATTTTTGTTTGTTTGCCACCAGCAATCTTTCATTGTCACCTTCAAAGAATGTTCTAGTCCAGTGTGTGGACGTGTGTGAGTGCTCTGTCTGAATGAGCGGAGGAATAAAATGCGAGCGGTGGAAAAATACTTTTATTTATTTATATTTACGTTTATGATTGCGATAGAGGTTCGGCATCAAAGTATTACAAACTCGTGTGCGTGTGTTACAGCTTTCTGTTTATTAGTTAAAAGTTGAACCCTAATCACCTCTAGCGTCTTGCCGTCCACACACTTACTCTCTGCTTTCATATATGAAGAAAACACTACTGTCTGCATTGGGCATTGAACAGCATGTTAACAACTTTCAAGTTATATCACAAAAGTCTCGTCAACCCTTGCATGACTTTTGTCTCACAGCTGTTCTGTGTAGAGTTCACATTTTCACACAGTGTCTTTGTGGGTTTTTTTTTTTCACATACTCCCACTTCCTTCCACAGTCCAAATATGTGGTTATGTGATTGGGGTTAGGTTGTAGGATTGGCATTTGTATAATGTAAGACTCTACATTTTCTGGAGGTGTGAATTGTAAATCCCTCTGTCTTACGTCTGTGGCCGGAACATGCTCCCAATCGGCCACAGCTCATCATTTAGGGCAAAGGAGGGGTTACCCGTCTTACCATATCGTTAATATGGTTCCGTTTAGACTTTCACGGATCATACATCATTTCTATCCGATCATTTTTTCGTTTTTTAAACTGCTCATGTGGGGGCTAATATACGTTGCATTGCTTCTTTTTTATGGCTGTAGGTGTGTGCTGTAATTGTGATGCATTGCCTTTTTATCGTGTACATTCCCTAATAAGAAGAAAAGTAAAGTGACACCAACCTCTCCCTTATACTCAAAGTTATATAGTGCATGATTTGAACATGCGTAACATGTGCTGAGAGGCTTTTGCTGATGCCATTAAAAGCTAGAGGCTGTGACAGTCCTCCCCCTCCCACCATGTCATACTGTTATCTGCCCTGCACATGAACCCCGCTAACCTCGTAACCCCATAGTAGCAGCATGCGTGGCGGTGTGTTTCTCTTTTCTGTCGCGTACAAACAGATCAGGTACAAGTGTTGTTAAATGTACAAATGCGGCTGGAGGTTGTTTGGGAAGACATGGGGCTAGGTGTGTGTGTGTGGGAGGCGGGGGTCTTGAAGTGGTGTCCTAGTTGCCGTGGCTCTGACCTATTCTTTTTCTGGCTCTTCCTGTTTTTTTGAGGACTTGGGTAAACTGTCCCCTTATCGGGGGTACATCTCCTGGAAGTGAACTGATGTTGACAGAGCAGTGGCATGGTGTGCAGTCATGAGCATGTTGAGAAGTGTTGTCTGCTCTGATGGCTTAAGTAGGGGGGACAATTTGGTTGTCGTGTTGGTTCAATATATTGTCATCTAATTGGGGCAGTGAGATGGAGTTCATGTTTCACAGATGTTAGGGATTGAAGGTTTTGATGGATTTATATTTACCAGAGTCAACCAGAATCATCCAGGAGACAAACTACTTTGACCATTTCAAACTCATTTAAGTTGTATCCGTTTAAATTGTATTTAACTGATTGGAATTTCTTTATTCCTTATCATAGACAGCATGTCTGCCATTTTATGACCCTGCTTTAACAGTTTTAAGATTTGAGGCCTGTGGTGTTTGTCCCAGCACCTCTGGCGTCACCTGTCTTCGCCCTCTGCTCTTTAAAACCTACTCACATGTGTGAAGGGTGTAAAATCACTTCCTGGGTTGGATTGCTTCTGACCCCGTCCTGTTGACGGTAGGTCGAAAAGGCCGAAAGTTGCACAGGGCTAAAAGGTGACCGCTGTCTCATTGAGACAGATACCGACAGATGAGAGGAGGAGGACAAGATGAAGGCTGTTGATGGGTCCAGATGGAAAACCAGTCAGAGGAGGACTGAGGGTTCAGGAGATAAAGGGAAGAGAAACAATCATATCTGTCAAAAACGGGTTAATGTTGGAAGCTTTAAAAAGGATGGCTTAAATATGGATAATATGAAAATATTATATGATATCAAGTCAATATTTACAGGGCCTCATTCATTATTTGTGGTCACTGGTTTTGCACTTACGTTGACTGACATTGTGACAAAAAAAACCTTTCAGATGACATATTTCTAATACCTTTTTTTGAACTCTCCAAGCCTACCCCAACAACAGTGAAGCCAACACACTTGCACAAATGCTCACACACACACCTCCACCCTGCGACCTGTAGTCAACCTCTGTCCTGCTAACCTGTATTTATTGGCCATTAAAGGCCAATAGTTCACTCAAACTGTGACAAGTCTGATTTATAGGCAGATTCATCACAACATGTCCCTGCAGCACATACACACTTATGACTGCGCTGTGTGGTAACACAAAACGAGGGAAGAAGTGGAGATAGACGGATTGATGCAATGTCAGACGATTAAATAGCCACAGAGAATGCTGTTTTTTGAGCGATTAAGATTTGAATCAACAAGGGGTGTGTCTCTCAGTATGTTTATGTCTGTGCATGGATGATGTGTGTGTGTTAACCTGTCCACTTCCAGCTGTGTTGCCTTATTATATAACACTGATGAGCAACTGAGTACTGATTATACACCCACATGTGCTTGTAACTGTGGGCGTTTGCATTTTTGCCCCCTGAAATGAGCATCCCAGTTTAAACCTATGCCCTAGTCCACATTCCAGTCCGTTTTGCATATGTGTCTATTTGTGTGCGCACGTGCATGTGGACTCCCCAGTACACATGGTAGGGTGAACACATCAGATGCTACTAAAGGACACCACATGGCCAATGAATGTAGTAGAACGAGACTAAATTCATTGAAATAGTACTTATAGTACTTAAGATATATATTTTTTAATTCTGTTTGTCAGTTTCGGCAGAGTTACATACTAATGCAGCCTTTAGGCACGCAAAAGCCAGCCAGTATGCAAAGTTGGGTTTTATACGTTTTTCCCTACACTCCTCCAGTAATTAGGATTGACTGGGCACAAGTGAACCTGTGTCCCAATCATGTTTGTTTTTTTGGCTATGTCTATGGGTTTCCAACATTAATTTTACACAGATAGCATCTATTGGAAACAAACCTTTTAATGATTGATTCAACATTTCAGTTTGGATTCACACATTGATGTTTTTTTTTGTTTTTTTTTAGATCATTGCATTTTTGTGGATTTTGCAGCATAACTTACTGATAACTGATGTTTGCTGGCTGCAGGGCTGAAGCCTGGATCAGCAACACAGTGAAGAAACTACCATTTGCTGTACACCTAAACACTCACTTCACACCTACATACCAAATCCCCCCCCACACACACACACCAATACTCTCACGCATGCGTGCGCGCTCACATATACACACACACACACACACAAACTAAACCTTCTAACTTGCTTTTGGTCATGAAAAAGGCAGTTCCAGTAAGGGAACCCCAGAATATGCACACACCTGTGCGTGTGTGTGTGGTGTGTTCTTCATGACCACAGTCATGCAGAGTTCAGCAGCTGTTCATCCAGGGTAACACAGGGCACAGGGAGAGCCCTTTTTCTGTCAGACACACAGGTATAATTTTACAAGTATTTTAAAAAAGTGGTCACCCACCAATTTCCAATAACTTGCCCGTCACTGCGGAATATCTTGTTGCTGTGTTGTTTTCTTCTCGCCATTGGGATTGAGGCATGTGATACGAATCCTTGATGGTAAGTTAGGTAGTTTTCATTTTATTAGGTTTTTTTTTTTATATTTTTGAACTTACTTCTATCTGCCTCCACAAAATGTGAAATCTGCCCTCTGTCTCACCTTGTACATATTAATAAGCCCTATGACGCAAATTGTGATTAGTCGATATAGGCTACCAATAAACCTTGATTAAAAAGACATATGGGTGAGTGTGTGAGTGTTTGTGTGTGGCAGGGGCGCGTGTGATAGCATTTCCAGTGAAGCCCATTGAGATTACGTAACATTTGAACTTGAGTCCCCTCCTTCATAGTCAAACAGAGTTCACTACATGTTGCTGCCTGGTCCATGGTGACACCACTGCCCCTCTCCTCTCCTTCCTGCTTACTTCTCTCCTTCACTGTGACCAGGACCTCCTGCTGCTCGCCCCCCTGTCCATTCAGTGAGCCAACACAGGGCCATTACCCCATGCGATTGGGAATGCTAAATACTGAAGTGTCAAAGCAACTCTTCCTTACGTAGTCTTTATCGTATTTCATGAACATTTCACCAACATTTTGAATCCAGCAGGTTTTCACATCACTAAGCAGACCCTGAAACCAACGTCGTAAATCCACATGCAGTAGAAGCCAAAAAACATATTTACAACCGCTACTGATTGCCTACACAGGTCAGCGTACAGCACAGTGCATACCGACAGGATCACCTCAAACATATTCATGGTTGTGCCAGGCTGGTCATCATGAATTACCACTAATAGTAGAAAGATGTTACAAGGCGAAGGTTTATAGTCATCTGGAATCTGAATTGGAAGTTCTTGAAGACACGCAGAAATCTATGAGCTCAACAGACATACAATTTCCACTTTTTAACCAGAAAAAAACACAATATTTAGCCACCACTCACCTCTCTGCCTGATTGTGTGAAATGTCACAGTATTTGCCGGAAAACTGCCAACAGCAATAAAGAATATCCGCACTCATAAGTTTAAAGTCGACAGCTACGGTAGAAGTTAATGGTAAGATCCACTCAGAAGCTTGTCCTGGCACTTTCCATCATATCACATAATAGGTACAGTAGACTCTACTTAATTATCAGGCCAACGTCAAATTACAAAGCAAACGCAGTTCATCTTTTCTACTTGGTCAACTTCATCAAACCATTTTAACTCACCTATTCAAAGTCTCAGTTTTCCAAAGCAAGCACAGAGCAAGCATTCCGCCACCCTCATTCATCAGTTTGGTTTTCCATTTTTGTCCGAAATTTTACAATGGTTAACAAATTCCAGAAATGCTAGACACACACAAAATGTTCCCACCTGTAACTCACACACAAACACTCACACATGCTAAGATGAGAGCCTCTTGTTCATGTGTAGCAGTAGATAGGGTCGTTCAGAGGACAGAAACTCACAGGCAGTCTCTCGTCTGCCCTCCACTTAAACCCTCACACACACACGCACGGACGCACACACACACACACACACACACACACACACACTCACGCACAAACACACACACACACACACACACATACAAACACACTTCTCTCCTCTCTTTCGCCTCTGCCCTCAACTTAAACCCTCACCCTAATCTTACCCCAGCCCCTTCCACGTAGCCGTAACCCCCTCCTAACATCCAATGCCCACTGCCCTGTTAACCCTGTTACCTCCCTCACCCCTCCTCAATCATATCTACCCACCCAACCCCACACGTGCACATGCACACAGCCACCCACACCCACACACGCATACACGCAGTGCACCGTTTTTCAACTGCCAAGAATAACAGCATTAAATCATTAAAAATAAATGTTATTTATCATAAATGTCATAAATATCACATGCTGAGTTTTCGTTTGTTTGTCGTAGTGAACTAGATAGTCTGCTACCGTTAAGGCTGGACCATACTTAATTTCACTCCAAGTATGATGGACATTGCAGGGGTGTGATTCACCAGCATCTAAAATGAACTCTGTCAGGTTCAAGTCTAAACTGGAACCCCTTTACACCTTAACTGGTTGACAAGCTGGCTTCACCCCTTCTTTTATTAGCTAGGCCAGCACAAGTGGACATGTGAGAATAAAAAGACACAAGAATGTGCTTTTCTCTGTGGAACCGCAAGGTCACATTTGTAGATATGGATCTGGAACATGGCTTCTCTTCATTTGCATTTCTTTGAAGGAAAAAACTACTCCACAATTATACAAATAATTACTTAATTCAGCAGTTGAAAGTTGTCCATTCTGACAAATGACAGACCTTAAAATTACACCCACCTTGATACCTTGAGACTCACTAATCAAAAGAAATATCCAGATCATCGGAACTGCACAGATTTTTCCCATTTTCCCGAATTTCTTTGGAGGGGCTGTATGTCAGAGCGCAAACGCTTATCAAATGTTTTCAAAAGCTTTCCTGCTGGTTCCCAAGTGAGGCCAAGTGACAACAAAGAAGGATGTCCACTCACTCGCTGTGAGTGGACATTGCAAGTGCATCAAGGCTTTCAGTCGTTTACAACAAAATCACAGCTGGAATTATACTGTATGTCATGTCATCCCTCCTGCATGCTCAACTGAGGCCTGTTGCTGTATTGAGTGTGATCCCTTAATGTTCCCTGTTTACCGTGCTGCTTTATCCTGTTTTTTGTAGTTTTTTTCTGTACTGGGGTTTGTCTCTCTGTACATATTTTTAAATACAACCCCTCAGACACACACCGGCCGTGACAGCCCCCTCCCACAAACACACACACACACCGCACCCCATTCGACACATCATTCACTGACAATCTGTACAGATTTTGGCTTACATTTTTGGGGCATTTTCTCCTGTACATACTTTATTTGATACACCATTTATTCTTATTTTGCATTCAGAGCGGAGTATGTAAAGTGAGTAGAATAAACCAATGCGCTGCAGGAATGTGAGACTGAGGCCAGAAATCAGTCTTGAAGAGGTGGCGTGAGAGACAAGCACCTGTGGTTCACTTTTACTGGGAGACTCAGCCTGCCAAATGGAGGTATGCTGCGCACTCAAACACATGCACACACACACACACACACACACACACACACACACACAGAGCCCTGAGTTAGTTCACGGTGGTGAACCGACAGTAGGGGGCTGTGACCTCCACACACAGGGATCAGATGGAGGAATCAGGGAGGGAGGGTGGTGCATCTGTCTGTTGTTGAACTCTGAGTTGCAGAGATCCAGGCAGCAGGGAAGAGTTTCAACTGGCTCACATCTTTCAAGCGGCATGCGAGAGCGTGTCAGCGATGTGCTCAGATCAGTGAAAGGCCACTCCCCTTGTTTTACATGTCACAATCCCTTTCTGAGAAAATACGGCCGTCCTGTCAAGGTTCTCTCAGCTTGGCTATGCTGTCCCTAGTCGGATCAAATGAATGCAAACAAATCTTTCATGCCTCGTTAAATTAATATAACCAATTTTAATCCTGTGGCCTTGTGTTCAATGTCCATGTGTCTAATGTATAATATCATAGGATTGTGTTTTACATTTAAACCTCTTGTCTTTTCTTATAAATTTGTTTTTAAATGTTCGACGAGTCATCCTGCTCTCCGGAGCAATTACATATTCTGCATCCAAGGATTTTTCATCAAAATCCATTGGGAAAAATCCACGGGCGTAGACGAAGGTGGCGACGAGTCCTCAACAATAGCGTGTGCAGATTGCTGGTATGACTTTCCACACTGAGCGCTAGTTCCTGTCAACTCTGCAGAGATTGTTTCACATTCAGTGCTATTGGCTACTGTGAATGCCAATAAACAGCTAAGACAATTACATCCTTAGCTTTGTAGTTTTTTTTTTTTACCAGACATTCATTTGTGGAATCAGATGTCTCTTTCTATTGAATATACTTGGGATCAATATTAGAAGTATCCATTGTTTAACCGATATATTATTATATCTAAGCATCTGTATTTTTTTTCTTTTTTAATATAATGTCCTGAAATCTTTCTGTCAAGCACATGGAGCGGAGAACAAAGCACCATGCTCTCTTCTAAAATAGAAGTAAACATAACAGAAAACGTCATATCCACGCTGAAAACTGGAGGCTACCCACACCTTCCTTCCACCTGAGTTATTTGATTTATTCAGTTATACTTGGCTTTGTGCTGGCACACTCGCCGCGCATAGACAAGACTCTTGATATATTTGTGTTGCGCTACTGCTTGGTGCCAGAAGTAATAGTATACATTTTTTATGTATTCATTGTAATCGCAAGGGCTGTCTTAAAACCCTGTCCTGTTGGGGAACCATGAAACCTGAAAACATTCTCACTTGAGGCTGTACATTACAAGTCTGGTTCTCTGGGTGCATTACAACAGCACTGCCCTCTGCTGGAGCTGCTTTTAGGCCATTCATTTAAGCTTCCTGTGTCTCTGCTCTGTTCACTTCACAGTTGGATGTGTACAAGAGAGGCATTGGAGGTGGTCTGGTCTTGTTTGCAGGTATATGTTGAACTCTCTGTGTAGCATTGTTCTCAACGTCCTCTTGTTTGTGGCTCCACTCTGAGCCTCAGACGGGGAGGAGCAGCAGGAAGCTGCCTGCTGTCCTCACACACGATTTATGACACATCCATTCACTTTGAAGAGCAGTTTCTGTTTGTACACACAGACTGCTGTTGCAAGTGTCTCTCTCTCTCTCTCTCTCCCTCTCTCTCTCTCTCGCGTGGGCGCAAGCAAGCCAGCCACAGAAAGACACACACACAAATAGCACTCTGTACATGAGTACAATATGTTTGTATGAAACCATTACCCTTTAAACATTATGAAAGCAATTCATATTGCAAGCAATTCTACAAAAAATGTGCCACATTATTTATAGTCTGATCTTTGGAAGCGGTAGGATACAGTAGGATCAAACAGTCCACAAACAATGAATCCTGTTAAAAAGACATTAACACAGAGAGGTAGAGAGGTCAAGAATGGGACTGAAAAGCAAGAAAGAAAGAAAGGCAGACACAAAGACAGAAAGAAAAAAAGGAAAGGGGGAGAGAGGAGGAGATAAAGTGACCTCTGTCTGAACTCATTGGTGAACTTCTGCCTCGGTGTACTCTAGTTAACCTGTCGCTCTCGCTCTCTCTCTCTCTCTCTCTCTCTCACACACACAGACACACACACACTCACTCATGCACCAACGCACGTGCACACACACACACACACACACACACTGATACTGAGAGAGTGCCAGGAGGCACATTTTCAGTTTATATAATGGAAAGCAGGATAATATGTGTGTTTCCCGTTCAGCTTTGGAGCTATAAAAGGGCGCTGATCCCAGTATTGTCAGCACTGGCTCCTCTCTCTCACAAAAATAAATGCACAAGCAGGCAGCAGCACAAATGTGACCTCCAGTTCGTCAAGGCAAAAAGGTCACGGCAGGGACAACAAGAGACTTAATATAATATCCTCACTGTATGCTTCATAGTGTCATTTAACTCAAAGAAAGAAAAAACATCTCACCAAATGAGATACAATTTGAAAGTGACTAACTAAATCAGTGCATAGTAGAGATTAGGTCATTATTGCGTATCGCTGTCTCAGCTTTTCTCCCTCCCAAGTCTAGGAACTACTATTTGATAGTGCAGAAGCATCACTCTGTAAGAGATTTAGAGGAAGTTAGCTCCATGGTACAGCTAAAAGACACATGCTCTATAACAAGAATTGCGTAGGTTACTTCCACCAAGTCAGAAGAATTTCAATTGGCACCCTTGACTACACTACACTGATGTTCAAATTAGTATCTATGTATATGTACGTATGTATTATTATGTAATGTATATTTGAGACATAAGATCAGTTTATTATTTAGGTCCCATCAAAGCACAGTAAAGCTTTGGGCTAACCAAACTTATTTGCAAAAACATCATTGATCCTATTATAAAACAATTACAGAATGGGTTGTGTGAATTACAACATGCAACATGCGTCATTAGTATTATCTTTTTCTTTTCATTACAATAATGAAATATTAAATAAACATGTATAGGATAACTACTCTGATTTTCAGAAGCACTAATTGATCCCTTCCTCTCATCCCTATGTGATATCCTCTGTGCAAGTGGGAAATCATTTTGGTGCATCTTGACAATCTTTACATATTATTACAATTTTCTGCCTCCAAGGAAGACATCCTATCACCATGGTTCTAAGCATAGCACATATACAGCAGGAGTACCAGCATGGGCCAATTCCACACATGTACACTAGAAAACATGACAGTGACCTGACAGCCAAGTTCTGCTTTGTTTGATGAAGGACAAGGAGACACAAAAAAGAAAAGACTGCTCAATTAGAAAATCATTGCGTGCTGGTGTTGTGATTTTAGTGTACATTGTATTTACATGTATCTACACTGTTTAAATACACGTACAAAAACACATTTACACACACAGAAATAGAATTGTGAATCTGAACCCGAGTACAGTCTGATAGTGGCTGCTGCTCTGGACATTGATCAATTAAATGTGCATGTGATAAGTATTTCACTTAGGGCCTGGCCTCTCATTTAAGTATACCATATACTCAAACAGGTGAGTAATAGTGTTGGTAATGTAATGTGTTATGACCCTGGCAGAGTGAGTGCACAGATCCCAAATTATTAGGAATGGAAAGTCATTGGCTAAAACCTAATTTCCAACAATTTCCCATCTGTAAAATCGTATTTTTTAAGAGACATTTAATTTAGCAGTCCGGTACCCATTTCATTTTGAAATGTGACCTATAATATGTCGTCTCAAATCTGGAACATACTAAATTTCATTTCAGACACTGTTCCCATCAGAGTATGAGACCTAAAAAACAACTAAACGTGCCCCTCCTCTACACACTTCTGGCTCTCTTAATACCAAGGTGTTTGGATCTGATAATGCTTCAGAAGGCAAAGCTGTAAATATTTTAGATTTTTATTTATCCTCTAATTTTTAAACCAGGTTCTCACATTGCAGAGCTCAGAGGGGTGACACCATCACTGGAAACAACTTGCATAGACCAGCAGCACCATCCAGTGGTGATGGTCAAACATTGCAAACTACAAATTCCCATTTTTTAATTCTACCTTGAAACTACACCGGAAGCCCAATGAGTGTATTGAAACAATGTAATTCCATCATAAAGGCTGATGTAACAATCCCAGTCCATCAGTTGCTAACACGCATTGGTAAAACCGGTCACACTGTCAGAACTCTTCACACAGTCAGCAAAACAGAAGTCTGTAACCAAAAGTCATGAACTCCTTTTTCAGTCAGAGTCCACCAACTACAAAACACTGTATTTTAGCAGCACATTTTTTAAATGCTGAAACACAACCAAAACAGAATGATGAAAACAACCTCAACTTAACAACCTAACACAGCTGAGTGCAGTTTACGACCCCAGTGATCTGTGATTGGCCTCATTGCTCATAGCAAGCCGAGGATGGAGGGAGAATAGAAGTAGATGGCATCTGAATGTTCTGATTGGAAACATTGGAATAAAGAGGACAGGTTGGTGGAGAGAGAGGAGGAAGGAGAGGAAGACCAAGAGCTGAGGTCTCAGATGAGATAAGGGCCACCGTTATTGACCATGTGCTGAATCAAGGCCTCTCTCCTGGAGAGAGGCCGGTTAAAGGGAACAGCGGCGTTCAACTGTTGCATCAATATTGAGCTAAGACATGCATCCCTCAACTGTTAAACTACTTTTCACAGTACACTATGTTTTAAGTTTACATCTACTTTTTTTATGTAGATTGTTTTGTGTTTTATATTACTGTATCTAGGATAACAAATGTTTCCACCCACGAGAAAGGCCACTTTTTTTTCAGATGCCGGGAAAACAGCTTTCATTGATATCGTTCATTGCAAACAATGCCATACAACTGAGAGAAATTTGGGAAAGATTGCTGGCAGAAAACAACAGCCAGAGTCTTTCAAAAACATAAAATAAGGATGAAGCAGGTGTACCAACACTGGTCAGCACTGGAGCACTGGAGCACTGGTTAGCTCTTTCAGTGAGAGACTCATTCACCCTAAGTGTCTGAAGGAGAGGTATCGCAGGTCCTTCCTACCTGCTCCTCAACCACTGTAATACAACTGTAACATAATACAACCCTGTGCAATACCTCTGTATTCTGTTTAGTGCAATATTGTCCTAATAGTGCAATAATCCATATTGTTCATTACTATTATACTTACTGTGAATGTCAATATATTGGTATCATCTCATTATACAAACAAGTACTCTGTACGGTTAATTATTCCAATCAGCAATGTAAATCTAAAACTGCTTATAATTTAATTCATTACATACTGTTAATTAATTGCATGCATAATTGTTTATTGTGAATTTTATTATTCAGTATGGTTAGTTTATTCCATTCGCACTTTTCATTTAAAACTGCGTATTTTTTTACTTGTAACATAATGTACAATTCAAATAATTTTAATTATTGTATCCTGTATCCTGTGAATTTCATATTTGTGAATTTCATTATTTGGTATGGTTAGTTTATTCCATTTGCACTTTAAAGTTAAAACTGCACGTATTTTTTACTTGTAATATAATGCACAATTCAACTTATCACTGTACACTGTGAATTTCAATATCTGTAAGGTTTATTATTCCACTCGCACGCTAGATTTTGAAACTGCATATTTTTGTTAACCTGTTACATAGTTTGAATTCTATTCCATTTATTATTTTTGTATATTTGTGAATTTTCCTTTTCGGTATGATTGGCTATTCCATTCAAACTGTGATTTAACCACACATGGTATTTTTTTTCTCTTCACAAAGTAAAGTACACTGCTTATATTACTCTTGTTATATACAGCCCTTTTTCCACTGCATATACTCAGGTCACTGTATATATTGTATCTTCAGTACTATATATATATTTATATATATTATTTGTATTGTTTTCTACTCTTGCACAGCCTTAGTTTACTTTGTTCTTAACCTGTGTCTTTTTATGTTTGTATACTTCACCTCTGCTGCTGCAACACCGCAAATTTCCCCACTGTGGGACAATAAAGGATTATCTTTTCTTATCATACCAGTGTACCAGTTGTACTTTATTACAGTTTTTTTTTTCGATTTCTAACAATTGGTCAAAACTGAAGTCACATTGTCAAAACTCTCAGCTAAATAGAAGTCTGTGTGGAGCTAACTATGAGTCACTTTTCATTGCTTTCACACAAAATGAAGTGCAGAGTGCAGTTTACAGCTGAAAACGAGGCTGGTTTAAGGGTACAGCCAAACTTCGGCATTCAACAGTGGCATTATATTTTACATCTACTGACACGTGGCCGAATGCAAAAAAGTTTTGAAAAAGTACTATGAATAAGTGACCAATGCTTGTTAAAATAAAAACTATAATAATAAGAACCCCGTTGTCTGACTTAAGATATGATACGTTTATTATAGCAGTATGAGTTAGTGGAGTGTATTTCGATATGCTACACATTTTTCAAAAAACAGAAATACGAAAAATAGTCATAGTATTGTATATTTTAAACGTCAAAATTACATGATCCAAAATCATCTAAACATGAAAAGTGTGAAAAAAAATAAATCTTCATTTTGAAATATGAAAAAAAAATGCATTAAAAAAGTTAAATAGTTAAAAAAACTTGACAGTATATTTATTGTCCACCAAAATTGGACCAAAAACACCATAGTATAGGTGCATCTCAATGCATTAAAATATGATTCACTTTGAAAAGTGAAAGTTGTATATTGTATAGATTCATCACACATTTCAAGCCTTTTTTTCTTTTAATTTTGATGATTATGGCATACAGCTAATGAAAACCCAAATTCAGGTTCTCAGATTTGAATATTACATAAGACCACTAAAAACCTTTAAAAAAAAAACCCAGAATGCACTAAATACTTGGTTGGGTCTCCTTTAGCATTAATTTCTGCATCACTGTGGCGTGGCATGGAGGCGATCAGTCTGTGGCACTGCTGAGGTGTTATGCAAGTCCAGGTTGCTTTGACAGCGGCCTTCAGCTCATCTTCTTTGTTGGGTCTCTCATCTTCCTCTTGAAAATCCCCCATAGGTTCTCAATAGTATTCAGGTCACACACATTTTTCTGGCCAATCAAGCACAGGAATACCATGTTCAGTTAACCAGGTATTGGTGCTTTTGGCAGTGAGGGCAGGTGACAAGTCCCTCTGGAAAAGGAAATCAGCATCTCCATAAAGCTTGTCAGCAGACGGAAGCATACAGTACTCTGAAATTTGCAGGTAGATGGCTGGGTTGACTTTGAACTTTATGAAACACAGTGGACCAACATCAGCTGATGACATGGCTCCCCAAATCATCAGCTTTTCTGTACCCTTCTTGTGGAGGATGTCGTTGACTGATTTGATTTATCAGGTCAGCAGTCTTTCCCATAATTGTGTAGCTTACTGAACAAGACTGAGAGACCATTTAAAGGCTCAGGAGACCCTTGCAGGTAATTTGGGTTAATAAGCTGATTACAGTGACACCGGGGGCTACAGTACAGTACAGTCATTTATGAAAACGTCCGAAATGTGCAGATGTATGCTAGAGGTGAAAAATGTCATAGTATAGTATGTCCTCCAAAAAGGTCATAGGATAGCATGTCGTTTAAAACATTTCTAAGAAGTAAAAACATTGAAAAACCTTCAAACAAGCGTAGCCACGTCAGAAATGCGCAAATATATGGTGGAGATGAAAAAGTGAAAAACGTCATAGTTTAGTATGTCTTCCAAAATGTGACAAAAAACGTCCGTATACCATGTCTTTCAAAAAAGTCCAAAAAGGCAAGCATTTTAAAAATACTTCAATAATGGGGGTCAATGTCAGAAATATGCAAATATTCGGTGAAGGTGGAAAGAACTCAAACGTCAACGTCATGGTAAACTATATCATCCAAAATGTGCACCTCATAGCATAGTTTGTTGTCCCAAAAAAAGTAAAAAAAAAAAAACACTTCAAAAATGCATGGCAACGTCAGAAATGTGCAAATGTATGGTAAAGCTGAAAAAAATTGGGAAAAAACGTCCTAGAAAAGTATGTCGTCCATAAATGTCAAAAAAGTAAGAAAAGAAATGTACCAGTTCAAAAATGAATATGCGCAAATACTGTATGTGGTGGAGGTGAAACACCAGGTCTGCTTTCTATAAATGTACCCATGATACGGGCATAGCACTGTATGATTGCTTATTGCTGCATCCATGTTCTAAGCTTTCTGATATGCTAATTATTTGAGAGTTTTTCAGTCTAATCATTTAACAAATGATATAAAAAACAGAGTTATTAAACTCGAGAGTAAAAAACCTTTATTAAAGAGTGATTCCTTGAGTTTCTCAACAGTCTGGGTCAGAGAGGAGAATGTTTATGGAGCCTCAACATCAAAACCACGACAACAAACTTTTGATAAATCCATTTTAATGGAAAATGTAAAACCCTTTTTGAACTTTAATGTACAAAGCATGTAACACTTGCACTTTAAAATTTTAAAATGAAGCAAGCCATGTTTTAAAAAAATACTTCAGTGAAAGTATATATTTACACATTACAGTTAACTTTTTCATTTTATCTTTTACTTCAAAGGTTCACCATAGTAAATATTAACAAAACAAAAAAACAAGACAATTATTTTCTTAAATAAATTACATCTTTTGTAAATGTCTCCATTTTACAGAGAATACTTTTTTCACTTTTTCATAAAATGCTGTGTATAAGCCATTTACTTTTTTCTTTACATAATACAACTTTACACAATCTTTACAATAGTTTGGCAGTTCATTTTAAAATTGTATTTATGGCATGAGGACTGTAGAGCATCAACATTTCCCAAAGTTACAGGCATTAGCTGGTATGTGTGTGTGCGCGTGTTGGGGGGTTCGTGGGTGTGTGTGTGTTTGTGTGTGTGTGTGTCGTCCTCCATCACAGTAGAGCCGTATTACAACTGAAAACCACATATCAAAAGAAAAAGTAAACTGTACAAGTCACATTTACATGAATGCTTTTCGTCTCAATAACACTGCATCATCACTGAGCTATAAAATAAATACAACTTCACATAGGAAATAAAACAAGGTTGGTAAGAAAATGAACAACAAACAGCAACAGACAGACAGAACTAGAGAAAAGGACAAGAACAGACAAGTTACAGAAGGGACAACAAAGAGACTGCTTTTTTTTTTTTTTGCTGATTTTCCGTTTTTGCATTTTTCTCCCTCTGATCCCTTTTCTTTTTTTTTCTTTGAACAACGGAGATGATAATTTTGATCCTGATACTGCTGGTGATGCTCTTGTGATCAGAGAAATCGATCTGCGATGCTATGTGGGCAGCTACAGACAGGGATTAAACCTTCCGGCCCTTTCAATCAGATCGCAGAGAGAAAGCAGCAGAGCGTGTCTCTCAGTCTCCATCGCCACTGCTGCTTATGGGACAGTCCAACATCTCCGTGGAAACTGGATCTTGGCAGGATGCAGTCCCCCTTACGAGTTAAGTTGCGTTACAGTGGAGGTGTGTAGTGCTGTTTCACTCGGGTGTAGTGGCTTTAAAAAGGCTCCCTCCTTTCCCCACCTGTGTTAACAGTGTAAAACACTGAAAGGTGCTTGTTGAGGTTTCATCCCTGTCAGTCCAGTGGTTCTCTGGTCTTTTGTTTGTCTTCTCTTGGCACTCAAGGTTTGATGGAGGAGAGGGTACCTCTGTCTGGCTGCCTGAAAGAGTGAGGCCAGTGGAGCTCACACAGTTAGGTCCCCTGGATCACATGACCAGCTCTGACCCGACCACCACCCGTGGTCATGTGACACAGACCTCCATGTAGGAGCTCCATGTGGAAAATGACCCTGATGAGTCATGTTCGTCTCTGGAAGGTGTGGATGAGGCCAAGAGGATGTCATGAGTTCTCCTCCTCATCGTCGTCTTCTTCAGAGCTGCTCCTCTTCAGCGAGTTCACTGCCTCCTTCACACAGTGGTAGAGGATGTTCTTCACCTTTCAGAGGAAGAGGCGAGGAGAGTTTAACAGCTGAGCACTTCATCATCATCAGCCCTTTTAGTTTTGGTGCTGCTGTACAATGTTTAATACAAATGATATTATCCGAAATGACAAGTGGGCAACTGAATTCACTATTTATCAAGTATTACGCAATAATCAGTTATTATGAGAGCACAGATTAGATTACGGCTGCTGTTCCTACACCGCCCTGCACAATGGTTTGTACTCATGTTTACTATCCTGGGGCCAGAATTGTTCAGTCTCAGTGTAGATAGGTGATAAAGCCAAATGTAATCGCTGCACAAAAACGTTTTTCATGATACCCTAATTTATAGTTTAGACTGCACAGGAGAGGGAACTATTTTCCCCTCCCAGCAGCCTGTCTATGGGAACAAATAAAGAGGGTGGATGGTGACTCATACCATTTACAGATTTAGAGCCCTCCCAATGGTGTGTGTGTGTGGGTGTGTGTGTGTGTGGGGGGGGGTGTTTACACGGCAGCTGCACTTAATGCATGACTCACACTGCCATTTGTCTAAATGTTTTCACTCATGTCCTGGGTGGATGGGAGGATGCAGAGAGTTTAGAGTTTAGTTATATTTATTTATTTTATTTTATTTAGTCTAATAATGTCAATGTCATGGATATTAACAAAGTGTAGCTGTAGTACCTGTAGTTTATCCTCATAGTTGACCTCTTCGTTACCGGGCCGCAACTCTTGGGTAAGACGGAAGGAGTTGGCCACATGCTCAGGAGACACAAAGTCATTGATGACCTGAACACAGCTATGGAGGTTCTGGACCTGACACAAAGAGAGGAGAAAGGGGGTAAACAACGCCTGTGGCAAATAACCTAAAACCAAAACAATAACCTCAACAGACTTATCATCAACACAAAAAACAACATGCAGCCGGAATCAGCAGTTTTGAATCTCCCAGAGAAGTGAGTGCTAGCCACTGCACCACCGTGCTGCACAGAACAGCAATCAACTGGATGAAAATGACACATCTATGAACATCCTGTAGTCTAAAGAAAGGTACAGAAAATTAAGAAATGTTATTGAGAAAACAAATACTAATATTAAAATGAAAATGTACAACAAGGCAACGATCATGTTCATCCTGTTGAATGAAAAGGATTTTGGTAAGAGTCTTGCTGTGAGATTTGGTAACTGAAATTGATTGTAAATACTGAATATAACCAGACTGATTTCGGGGTATATGTGTTGAAGACAGGAGAGAACGTACTCTCGCAGAACTTTGATATGAAAGAATACATAGTCCCCAGTGATTCGGAAGCGTGTATGTCTGTGTGTGTGAGTAGACTGCATACCTGGTGCATAGCTCCTGCTGGAATAAGGACAGAGTCCCCGAGGAATTGAACTACAGTCCAGCCTTGAACTCCCTGCTCATCCAACAGACGTTGACGGTGTTTCCTGCTGAGATACCAGCCCTGCTCTCTGATTGGGTCCTGGTCCGCAGGCATCTCGAATCCCTGCTCCTTACAGAGCTGGAGAAGACAGGGGCGGGCGTCATTAACTGCAGTTCATTACCTTTTCATTTAAAGCTGTTGCATGTGGCCACAGTGAGTGACAGGGTGCTGACCTTGCGCGTGAATTCTCGGACTTTGTCCATGTCCCTGTTGAGGTAGATGTGCCACAGTGCCCCTGGTGTCTCACTAGAGTCCTTGAGCCTCCTCCGAACCCCCTCATCTAAATCCTCCTCTTCCAAGCGCTTTAACACTCCTACACAGACACACGCACACACACATTACACAGAAAAGGGCAAAACATCATCACTGTGTATCAATGTTTAGACAGTGGAGCAGCTGCCATGCCGATTAGGCTGCTGGTGCTGTTTAAGGTAGAATAGGTGATTCAAATATGTTCCAAAATATTTGAATATCTAACTGACTGCAGCCTTACCAGTTTTGGACAGGACTCCGTTGCCTTTAGCTACTCCTACATAAACCAGAACGGACACGACATCTGACACTTCAACATGGAGGTTGGCCGTTCCAAAGTCCTGGTCCTGAGATGCAGCTACACCTAGAGGAGGACAAATGATTGATTTCATAAGAAAAGAGGCAGGGGAGGGTTTAAATGGAACATACTCAGACTCATTAAGCTGTGACACTCTCAAACCTTTTATTTAAAATTGCTTCTAATGTTTGACTGCTTTTAGCCAGCTCTTATGTTTTACCGTTATACTTTTCTCTGCTCTAATGTGTTTTATCCTGTAAAGCGTTCAAGTATATTTGGAAAGCACTTTACAAATAAAATGTATTATTATTATTATTATTATTATTATTATTATTATTATTATTATTATTATTATTATTATTATTATTATTATTATTATTATTATTATTATCATCATAAACTCCCTCTTACCGTAGGCACAGCAGAGTCTTGGCCCCAGATCTGGCCTGACGAAGAAAGATGGCAGGTGTGAGGCCAAGTTGAGGTTGCCCTCAGGATCGGAGTACTCCGGCAGGGGCAGGTTCTTCATCAAGTCATCATATCTGCAAAAAAAACATCTCTTTTACATACACCTACCACTCAATGTTGAATTATGTGTATGCTTATGATAAATGAACAAGAATTACAACAATTGTGTTTGGATGTGCTTATTTACCTGGAGGGCATTAGGGCCATGAACTCCTCTCCTGACGGCCAGTCTTTCAGTCTGTACACCATAGGTTCCCCATCCTTGGACTTAGGACGCTCTGAAGAGAGATTCAAAGTTAAGTCAGACTCAATCGATAAATGCTCATTAATGACTGCTGTATCAGTGGCTGGTTGAAGCTTGCTCATCAATCAAACCATAAGAATAAGAAACACTCACTGGTGATGTCCTCAAATCCATCCCAGAACTCCTTGATCCCAGAGTTAGACACCACCTGGTCCTTACAGTTGAGCAGGTCTCCCTGATGGTCGGCAAACTCCTGGTTGAAGGAATCGGCTTTCCACAGACTGGCATTCAGTCTCTTATGAATCCCTGACACCAACACAGGCTGAACAAAAAGATTTATGTGACTGAAACGCTTAAGGTTGGCAGGGCTACTTTCAAAAAGAATCCAGTAGTTAATAGTTACCTGTTAAAGTATGTCAACAGGAACATAATCCAAGTATTACAATATTAAAGTGATGTAACCTGATAAAGTTAGTTACTTTTGTGCCATGTTGAGCCAAAATCTCTTTCTGGTACATATCTTGTTATAATCACCCAAAACACGACACGATAAGGGTTTGAAGTGGGAAACAAAAAAATACTTGATGGTTCTTATCTACAGCGCAGAGGAGGCAAGCTATTATGGAGGATGCCTGTTTTTACAAAATATACCACTAGTCTGATTAGGTCTAGTGTAATTGAACACGGTTCTACAATCTTTTTTAGTATTCTTATTAGATAAAGGCGTTGCATGCACTTGAATGCCATACTGATGCGTACCTGCCCCTGTTTCCAACAGTCTCTGAACAGCTTCGAATTGTTCTGGTTGCGGTGATCCTTGAGCCACAGTAGCCGTCTGTTGTTCAACCAGCAGTGGGGAATATCTGGATACTGACTGGTTGAATCCTCTGGCCCAGGTGAAGTGACAGGCACCAACTTCTTCCTGTCCGGTTTGGTATCCTCAGTAAAAACAGGGATGATGGTGGTGGTGGTGGTGGTGGTGGTGGTGGTAGTGTTGTTGTTGCTGCCGCTGCAGGAGGTGATGGGCTCCTGCTTGATTGACAACTTGGTGGTGATGTTCTGGCGGCTAGCGGGTATTTTGTTCTCCACTACTGAAGCAATGATATCATCAAGGATGTTCGGCATGGTCCGCCCACCTTTTCCGGTCTTTAGAAGAGGGAAAAAACAATCTCAATGTATACTTAAATTCTTACTTAATTTGAAAAACTGAAATTTCCCCTCAACAAATGCTAGTTAAGCTGAATTTTAACTGCAGCCACATGAACATTCCTCTGGAACGACACTGGCTGATCAGAACATCCATATATTTGAATTTATCCTAAACTTGGAATAAACTCAGGAGATACTGATTTGCTGCTGCTAGATCCCAGCAGGCATACCCATCTGACGTCCCTGGTTCATATCCCCACCACCCCGAACCTGACAATGAATCTTTAAAAAAATACTGATGAATGACTGGTTTCTTACATCATAGAATTGAGTCCGTACCTGTGAAGCAGCAGAGTAAACTGGTGCAAAGGCAATCCCTGCATCAGTGGAGCCTAGCTTCAGTTTTCCTGCTGTGGTGGTGAGCAGATCTCTGAGTGTGGAGCCCTGCTCTGTATTGTTAGATACAATGGAGCTGGTTTTACACTGCTGCAGGACCTCCAGGCTTTCTACTTCTTTCTCGTCTTTCACCGATTTTCCCAACAACAAAGATTCCTTGTTTTCTGTTAAAGAGAGAGAAACACAGAGAAGGAAGGAGGGAAAATAATGAATACAAAATACCCTCATAGATTCTAGAGGTATTTAAAGGCATTCAACAGGTCATTTGGTTATTTGGAGGACATCCTTACAGAATCAGTGAATGACATTTTGTAACCAATGCAGATGCTAAACCTTCGCCCTCACCTTTCTTTTCCTCCCTGGATTTCTGTTCTGCCAGATCAGCCAAGAAGTGCAGGGGGGACTGGGACTCTGGGGGAGTGACGGGCGCACTTCCTGTGTCGCTGCCTGGACTGCTTCCTCCAACACCACCTCCGTTAGTCTCCACCTTGGTTCCTGCTGGATCCGAGTTCTGCTGAGAGCCTGGCTCAGCCTTCACTAGAGACAGTTTGTTACTGTGGTTCAGGACATTCTGCAGAACCTGGCAGAGAGAAGAGAGAGTCAAACGTTACCAACTGACCAGTGCATGTAAAGACACACATCGTCAGTGAAAGAGAGGGAGGGGGATTCCTCATGAAAACAAAAAAATGACATACATAAAAATAATAATAACACCAAACATATTTACAGATAGTGCACGAAGCAAAACTGTGAATTATCCTTACTATTAAAAAGTCACTCTTTTCTTTGAAGTAAGTACCTACAAAAAAAATGAATCATACTTGTGACTCAATTATGACAAGTAGTTTGGTGAGTGGTACCTGTGAGACTCCATTGGTGGCCGGCAGTTTGGTGTGGCTGTTCTGTTTGTTGGTGCAGGCGCACTGGGATTTGATGTTGTGTTTGTCTCTCAGCGTGTGCATGGAGGCGACCAACTCTGTCAGCACTGGAATATCAAAATAGAAGTCATTTCTTGTGAGGCGTATTTCAGTCCAAAGATGACCATTTGTCTTCACTCAATTTCTCACACTGATCTACTGTATGTGTGCTTCAGAAATGATAACAGGAAGCAGCTAGAGAGAGGACAGAGGAATGCAGACATTGAGTAAACAGGGTGATAAAAGATAACATGCAGTGTACCTGTGCCAGGTATGATCTGGGTTGGCATCAGGTGTTTGTGGTCATGGGGTTGGCCTTTCACGCATTTCAGCCAAGTGTATAGTTCTTTATCTAATCAAAGAAAGAGACACACAAGTCAGTTGCAATGATAACACACCAGTATGCAGAATAAGCGTGTGTAAGAATTAAAGCGTGCATACCTATGCAGTATATTTGCATACACACAAGAAACTAGGTTACCACTAAGCTTGGTTACTCTAAATCCACGTGCACAACTCGGATTAAACTGTGACACTCAGGTCCTGATCTTATATGCATTAGATTTATAGTTGGGCCTATAAACCTCGAGTGCTGAACTTTGTCACCTGTGTTACCTGATTAAAAACAGAACCCACACTTGTACAAAAAAAAGGCACCCTGAAGAATTAAGTACAGTTTGATATTGATTACACACTGTTCATTGGCTTCGTGCGATATGAGTGCCTGCAAGATTTTCCGTTCAGTCAGCTCGTCTGGCATCTCATTTGATCCTGAACTGTCGAGACAAAAACATTACTGACCTTTGGAGCTCCTTCTCTCCTTGGCTTTGTAGCAGTCCAGGCAGACCACAAAGCCACATTTCTGACAGACCCAGTGGATATTGAAGAGTGTTGCCTCACAGGCGTCGCACATCTCCCTCACCCCTCTCACCGCCCGCTTCCACGCCAGCTTGGCTGCAAAAAAAACGCAGACAACAGATTTAATATCAATATCACAGTCAGTAAAGGTTAGCTAATCAAGACGTCTGCTGCTTTTCAAAGACTACTCACCGTCTTTCTTGAACCAAGTGGTGGCAGTATTCTCTATCACAACCATCTGACAGAACTTGTCTCCTATGTAGCTGAGGATGAATTTGGCAGTTGTTTGGTCCAGGTGGCTCTCCTCCATCGCCCCTGGGGTCCACAGGGACAGTGCCTCATCATCAAACTGATCCGGAGCGGAGAAGCCATCCATCCGGATGACTCCATTTTTACTGAAGGATAGTCTGTATGAGAAAAAGCTCGGGTTAACACGAAAGGGGTTTTGTACAGCGACTACGGCATTCATACAAGTAGCCTTTATAATTCTTATTTTGGACCCATACAGCATGATGAAGAAAAACTGAAAACACACTGTGTATCACTTAACATATTTGCATGTAGTTTAAACTGCAGCTGGATTTGGAGAGACTGCACAGTGCAGACTGCAAGTTTGAGCTTTGATAAACACAGAGGACGGTCTCATGGCTGCTAAAAGAGCCTGTGTTTACATTTAAGCAGCAATCTGTAGTTGCTCCATATAGATCATCGTGACAAAAGTGTAAATACGAGAAGCATACTTAGATATAACCAATATCATAGCAGAGCATTATTCTCTCTTACAATTGGTGTCCAGCTCAGGTGAATGTCTATGAAATCCCAGTCTACTGGGTCAAAGGGGAGGGATGTTAGATGGGGTGAGACAGCAAAAATTTGAAGTGGAGACGCAGCGAAGGGGAGGGACACGGCAAGGGAGAGATTGCAGTAGCAGCAGTTCTATAGTGAGTCAGAGGGGAAAAGATTATAGAGCAGAAAATCCTCTTTGGCAGATTTACCTTGTTAGACCCCAGACTGCAGCTGCTGCTTATCCAACACAAGTGCATGTCTGTGTGTGTGTGTGTGTGTGTGTGTGTGTGTGTGTGTGTGTGGGAGGGAGGGGGAGGGAGAGGGAGAGCGAGAGAGGGAGGGAGAGAGAGAGACGGAGGCAGGGCATACTGCACAAGCCGCACAATGAATGATGTACGAGTTGTAGTTTGCGCCAAAAGTATTTCCTTCCTCCCCGTCCTCACACTGTATTTATCTCTCCTTTTGTGGTATTCTGTTTGGACAGAGAGCCTCTTAAACCAAACGCTGACTCCCATGTAAAGGGGAGCGAAGGTAAATGCAGGACAAAGCATTGTAAAAAAAAAAAAAAAAAAAAGAAAATGTCACAGGGATAAGAAGGGACCAAGCATTCCTGGATGTGTTTGAGGGATCTGCAATGGTGGCGCGATGGATGTCAGGGTACCAGAGGAAAACAATCCCATTAGGACAAATTACAAAGTCAATTATTAGGGGGAAATGGATGAGTAGTTGAGAGTTTTACCTTCGAAAATAGTAGAAGCGACAGAAGACAGGAGAATGTGCCTGCTCCTCTCCCTTCTTGCTGCGGATCACCCGGCATTCCCGGCACTTCTGCAGGTTGGGTCCAATTTCTGAACACGAGTCATCCTGCAGGAAAGACTCCCCCGTCTGCTTCAGCTTCTTCACCTTCCTCCAGTCCTTCAGCACAGAGCGAGGGATGCCATCTGAAAGAGTACACCGCCGCATTCATTGATCAATAGTCCCAGTGTTGTCACGAGGTGGTTGCGTACTTACTCAGTGCATTAAACGCACAAAAGAAAGACAAGATGAAACATTACTGTGTTTGAATGAGAAGAGGAAGGTAATATGTAACACTGATACTTTGCTTAGCTTCAAGAATATGGAATGAATATTAATTGATTGCGTCAAACAGGGATTAGCAGGGAAACAAAGACAATATAACGTTTTTTGTCTTAATAACTAGTCGCAGTTGGATTGTCTCATACTGTAAGTTGCATTTGGGCTTTTTACATGTGGATCAATCCATCCTTATCGATATATATCTATTTCTTGTAGGACTCAATGGCCATGGAGCTAAGCATTTGGAAATGACAAATCATTTGTATTATAACTGTTTATAAAACTTGCTGACAAAGAAACAACTTAGAAAAGTAAATATCTACACGTAAGACTTACTGCTGCTGGCCAGTTTCAGTTTGGTCTTCTCTCGAGCGGATCTGAAGATGCCGTTAGGCTTCAAGTCATCGTCGTCCTTCTCGTTGTCTCCTCTCTTCCTGGCCATGTCATTCTGTTTCTTCTTGTAGGTCGGTTTAGGCTGCCGCTTGGCTCGGCCCTCCATCTTGCTCTCGCTGGCATCGGAGTCATCTCCTCCACTCTCTGAACCTGACTCGTATGTGCGTTTGTTCCCTCTTCTGAATGACGAAGCAGCTTTCCTTTCCTCTCCATCTCCTCCTCCACCTCCTCCTCCTGTGGTCCCCATTTTCTCCTCCGACTGCCTCTCCCTCTCAGCCTTGCTTCCCATGTCCTTGCTCATTTCCACCTCGCTGGAGGTGGTGGCGCTGAGATTGACGGTGCAGGGTTTGATCATTTCTGACATGGCTGTGGCGTAACTGGCGCTGCAGATGATGCTGGGCACTTTCTCTGGTTTACAGGTGGTGGGAGTTATTGCGGCAGTTGTGTTCCTGTCCTCCTCCGAGTGGCGGGTTAACCACGCTTTCTTCAGTTTGTGGTAATTATTGGGCTGACTGCCGCTTGTGGAAGCTGATCCCGAGGACTGATTGCTGGGCAGGGGGCTGGACTTGCCTGGTGTCGTGCTGCCACTACCCGAGCTACTGCTGCAGCTGTCCAGCGATGACGACGAGGACGACGCGTGGCTTGTTGAAGGTGGGGGCGGGGAGCTGTGAACAGGAGCTCTGTCCACTGAATTTACGGACAGGGAGGAGTTTCCAGTTGCAATGGGTGCGAGAGCAATGGGGACGTTGGTCCTGGACTGGGCTGCAGCCAGGGCAGCTTTGTGCTTTTTGAGATGGACAAAGGAGGAGGTTAAAGGTTGGCTGGAGCCAGAAACAGAGCTAGGCTTTGGAGTTGGGCTTGGGCTGGGTTGAGGACTAGGGGGTGGCAGGGACCCGCCTGGAGATGTGGTACGTGAACCAAAGCCCTCTTGGCGCTCTCCTGGTGCCGGGTGACCAAGCATCCACCCACCAACGCCAGTTTTGTTGGCTGGAATCTCGCCCCGAGCTGAAACCGAGTAACCCAGATGGCTCGTGGATGTCCCAGACTGACCGTGCACGCCAAAATTCGGTGAGGCTGACACGACACTTCTGCACACAGAGTTTGTGATGCTGCTTCCCATAGTTCCCTGCATGCCACACGCAGAAGTGTTCATTTTATACTGGACAAACATATCGTCCATGTTTGAGTTGGGTTGGATAACCCTGCCACTCTCCCCTAACCGATGACATTCCCCCTGAAGCTTGGATGGGTAAAACCTCGGGTGGTGGAGATCCTGCTGGATGATAGCACCGACAGGACTGTCGTACTTAATGGAAGTTGATGGACGCACGATGACGGATGCCATGGCAGCTTGGGGCTTGCCTCGTAACACTCCTTTCTCTCCAGAGTACACTCCTCCTCTTTCCTGAATCATCTCTCTGCCTCTCCAGCCGTCTGTGGATGCAGTCCCAATCTCCCCGCTGATGGCGGAGGCCACGGAGGTGATGATGGCGGCGTTTCCGTTCCCCTTGACGTCCCTGAGTTCTGGCAAAAGAGTGGGAGGTTTCTGCTGCTCCGCTGAGGTTTTGCTACCGCTTGCCACTAAGCTAACTGGCTGGATGGGTGTGAGGGTGGGCGGCGACAAGCGGCCACCGTAACCCGTTCTCTCCCTTTCTTTCTCCCTTTCCTTCTCTCGCTCCGCGGCCTCTTTTCGTTCCAGCGCGTGCTGCGTGGGCGGGTGGAAGACGGGCGCCCGATGGAGAGATGGCATTGCCCTGAGCTGGTGTTGCTGCGGCTGCGGCGGCTGCGGCGGCTGCTGCTGCTGCTGCTGCTGCTGCTGCTGCTGCTGCTGCTGCTGCTGCTGCTGCTGCTGCTGCTGCTGCTGCTGCTGCTGCGGCGGTGGCGGCTGCTGCGGCTGCTGTTGGTGGTGATGGTGGTGGGGGTGGTGGTGATGGTGGCTTGGGGCATAGGAGGAGGGGGAAGGGGAAATGGCAGGGCTGCGGCGTTCAAACCTGTCTATACCTGCGTGTTGCTGATGCTGCTGTTGGACCAGTTTCACCTGATGGCTGAGCTGCTCTGTGATTTTCCCAGCTAAACCCTCTCCTCCCTCTGGCTGGTGCTTGATAAGCGGAGGGGGCTTGGACAGGGAGGCTTTGGAGCCGTGGCTGCCTAGGGACAGGGCTCCCTGGTTTGGCACAGCCGCTCCAATGCTGGCCACGACCCCTGGAGATCCAACGGTCACTTTTTCATAATAGGAGCTGAGCTCTTTTGAGGAATACAGCCTCGGAGGCTCATTTACGACACTGTTGGACAATGTGGTGAAGTAGTTGCTCTTTTCTGACTGGATGACGTGGTGGTGGTGGGCGTGGACAGCCTTGGGGCTGGGGGAGGTGAGAGCTGGTATTCGAACAGGGAAGGCAGGATCTCTGCTTCTCTCTCGGTCCCTGTCCATCCCTGGGTCACTGGAACGCTGGATCTTAGCAGTGAAGGGAGCAACTTCGATACTCTCTTTGAGGATTTGGCGATTCTCCTCCTTGTATTTACTTACTCGGTCTACAACCTGAACTGCATCCTGGAAAAGAACATGCAAATACTGTGAAGAAGCGCATTTCCAATCTTTAAACAGAAAGATTCCAGCACTACTACAGCATGTAGATGTAGACAAATCTATGGGACTGATAACTAAACATTTAGGTCCTTCGGCAATGTACAATTATACAATCCATAAAACGGCAATGAAAAAGTTTTTTTTTTTTTTATGTGCAGATACACGCAAAAAAAAATCACAGGTTTGGTTATTACTATCATGATGCATTTTATTCTCATTCATATTTTTTTTCTTTGGGCTGATGGCAAGAACTTTTAGTTGTCTTTCAGACTGGAAAACCACTATATACAGACAATCTACCATTTATCTTTGTAAAATAATAAATATTTGTCGGAACTTAGATGATCATTTATAGTTGCACCTTATATTTATCATTTTCATTAATGTCAAAAAGCTGTGTAATGCATATTTGTGATAATACGGCTACTATTATATACAATTATATGTTAACAATATAATAATATCAGAGTGCTGTGTACCTGTGTATTTGTCAGGTGAGCCTTGTGGTCTAGGTAGAGGCGGTGTAAATGGACATCTTTCCCTGTGGGGGTGCGACTTCTGTCCGTCTGCTCTTGTTTCAGCTGGGCCAATGTCAAATTTCTGATTGGGTCCACAAAGCCTTTCTTATCCACATCTCTGCATACAGAAGAGCACATTCAATAATTCATTAGGTTTCTCTATATATTTCGGCAATCCAAAACAGGCAATGGCTGCATATTTATGACTTTGTCATAAGTTGAACCACACTTTGTACATGCTTCTTTGTGTTGTTGTTATGATAATAACATTTTATTTTATTAACCCATAAAACAAGCAGAACAAGTCCATATCTACTACATCCTATAACATCCAATTTTGTCTCTGAAAGGCTTGTAATAAAGAATGATATATATGTATGTAGGTAGGTAGGTAGGTAGGTAGGTGTGTGTGTATATATATATTAAAATTTAAAAAGTAATTCATGTTACATAGATACATGTGCAATATATAACAGTTAATTTACATACAGTATGTGCTATAGGCATGCATATAACACATGTATAGTGTGCAGTTACTTCCTAGGGAATTGATCACTTCTTGTTATTGTTCTGTGTTCTTCTTGTTTACTTATACTTTTTATCCTAATGTGACCGCAGTTTGGCAGAGTCCGGCAATAAAAGTATGTCCCACTCTTAACACAAATGCGCAATCAAACAGCTCACCACAGTTGAACTTTCATTATTAAACACATCCTTTATCCACCAAATAAACAAACAAAACAAGGGACTAAATTGGATCGCTGAAAATGTATGAATACAACTGACTAACAGGCAGAGTTTTGCGGCATTACTACTTGCTCAGCAGTTTTAATGAGCATGGCATGACTATGCTAATGAGAGGGACAAGCGATGTCTGATATTTCATCAGTGATGCTGTGTGTTTGTGTGTATGGGTATTCAGCGGTGTCTTAATTATGTACGCAGTAGTTACATAAGGAGACCAAAGGCTGATGAATGAACAGCATTCGGTATGAACTGCTTTAATATTGGATTAGTCCCACTTCACTTCATCTGACCGAACGGGCTTTGCTTTTCTGCCTCTCAAGGCTCGCTTTGCTCTCGGGATACATCGTACTTAACAAGTAAAAGGGCAAGCTGTTCAAACTTCCCAAGCAAACGTTCCTCTGTGGCATTTCTTTCAGGCACGGGATAAGAGCTGAAATTAGGAAATTAGGACATAAGGAACAAGGAACAATAAGGAACGCCTCGTCCTCCCACTCACTGGATCCACTGGAAAGCTTCATTGACAGGCTACTGGCTGGGCTGAACATGTTATGAATGTGCAAAATAACAGATGTGAACATGACGAATAGTGCCAATTTAATCTCCACTTGACCATATCCCCCCCCCCCCTTTTTCCTGTCGGGAATACACAAAATACAAAACTGGTCCATTTACTGGTCCATTGTCAGGTTAGGCCAATCCTTCATTTGGGGAAAATAACTCATTACTGATGTTTCTACTCACTCTTTATGAAGATCCATGCAGGTCTTTGACAGCAGCGGGCTTGCGTGTGTGTGCATCTTGACCGGGTGGCGGTTGGCATCTGCACTTGCTGGCCGAACAGGAACGTGGCTCAGCAAACCTAGACCATCACCAGTGCTACCAGCAGTCTGGTGCAGCCATGGACTAGCTGTATTCTGTGCATGCACGCACACGCAAAGGCACAAATAACGTCATTAATATAATAACTTCAATGCGAAAACTACAGATACAGAAACACACAGTGAAGCCATTTTAACACCAACATGCCTATATATCATTTTCATACATTGATATAATAGTGTGTCTTTTCAACAAAACTTTTCCAAGCCCACAGATTCAGTTAATTCTGTGACATTGTGTCAATTTTACAAGGTGTCATTTAACTGTGGCAAAAAAAGACAACCTTTATTTGGGTTGGCATATTTTGACTGAGCGCATAGAAGCTTTGCATGTCAACTTTTTATTGAGTGGATAAATCGTTATCAGCATGAAATATAATCCTATACAGATTCCATGTCAACAACCATTGAAATGGTATTATTTCACCTTATTTCTACAATGGACTGTAACAAAGCCCAGCTATATCTGAACTAGTCTGTGGGGTTGTTTTCTTCATTCCACCTCTACATCTTCTCCCTGCAAGCTAAACCTCTGGTCTTCAACACTCCCCCTATCCATGCTCACAATTCCTTCCAAATATACACAAACAAAGTCTAATGTGAATATGCCTACCCTTCTTAGAGAACCCTCTGAATTCACGGTGACAGGATTTTCAGGGTGGACCCACTTAGCCGTGGGGGGCAGATTGAGTCCTGGCGGGTAGGAGTTTGGGGTTCCATTGGGGTACTGCCATAAGATAGGGTAGAGGCCCAGTCCTGCTGCCCCACTGTGAGCCTGTGTTAATAGGGAAGGTGGAGCATGGCCCTGGCCCTAAAACCAAAAAATAAATGGAGATTAAACATTTTGAGAGGATGGTGTAAATGAATCAAAAAGAGTGGAGACAACATTGCTGTCCACTTCAGTACAGCTGTTTTACAACAACTTTCCAAGTGCAATTTTAAATGATGTGCAGATATCTGGAGTCAGACCTGTAGGAACTGCTGCTGGTGTGTAGCTGTTGGGTGAGGTAGGCCGAGGTGACTCAACACGCTGGGGGAGTCGAGTCGAGGGTGGCCCCCTAGGAGAGATGCTGCGGGAGGAGGCATGGCTGAGAGCACCCCGGGTGGTAAGAGGTGTGGATGAGGTAAGGCAGAGGTGTGAGAAGTAGCAAGGAGGTGGGAGGTGGTGTGGGGATGGGAGGCAGGGGTGAGGCACGGAGAGTGGGGGGACGGGGAGTGCAGGGTATGCAGGTGTGGATGGAGATAGGCCGCCACGTGGTTGGAGGAGAGGGTGGCTGTGGCTGAGTTCTCTGAATCACAGCGGACAAGTGCTGGGTCCCTGTAAACTGTGAAGGTTTCATTCTTATCGATGATCAGAGGACTCTTTGTGTTGCTGCTGCTCGAAATAATTCCAACTGCTTCGGACCTCAGCGGGACCGGCTTGAAACCAGACCGCAGAGATTCTACTGTTTCTGCTTTAGTGGACAAACGGCCTGGTAGAGGCGGTGAGGGATCAGGGTATCTCGGTATTTTATGTTTGGAAACCTCTGGTGAGGTGTTGGGTTTGGGTTTGGAGATGTCCAGCAGGCCTGGGTGGGACTTAGCTTTGAGCAGTTCAGTTGGGTTAATGCTGGGATAGGGGTGGCTGTGAGAATTGTTGGGGTGCTGGGGTTTCTGTTTTAGAGAGTCAAGCTGAGGTTTTGGGTTTGGACTGGGGCTCACTTTGGACTTGGACATATCAGGGGGGAGGACAGTGTTCATCTTGTGGAGTGGGGGCTGATGCTGTGGGTGTTTCCTCGTCCCTTCAGATGAAGACGGGCTCTTAATGCCAGGTGGGATGGACGTGTAGTGTTGCTGTTGTTGTGTGTTCTGCTGATGGTGATGCTGCTGTTGAGGATGAAGATGATGATGATGAGAAAGGACAGATTTCTCCTTCTCCACCAGCACCACACTATCAGCCATTGACGTGACAGGCCTGGGAAAAAAGCACAGGAGATTGACGTTACTTGAGTATATGACAGGATGACACAGATTACCTTCAGTTTAAATTACAATTAATGTATAATAAATCTCTAACTGTGCCTCTTTTTCTGGTGGTACAATTATTTGCAATTTCTCAAATGTGAACTATATTATTATTAGCTGTGATCACACAAATGCTTGGTATTTGATTTGTGTGGTGCATAATTACAAGCATTAAACATGTGGAAGGTGGTGCAAGGCAAATATATTTATTCAACAACACTATTATATTGTACTGTGCAAAACAACTTGAGACAGCATATGTTGATGTGATTTGGCACAATAAAAATAACATTGAATTGTGATTCATGTTTGTGATACTTATTATTCTCAAATGTACCAAAACAAGTATGGTACATAAAAGTAAGTACTTTATAGTAAAGTAAAGTAAGATTAAAAATTATTGAATGTTCATATATTTAGATATGGACAGCTTAAGATGGAGAGCTGCTTTAAGGACCATCACTCACCACTGCTGTCACACAGTGATAGGTGTGAGTGATGTAAACGGAGAGAAAATGGTGCTGTGTGTTTATATACAATATCTGCCACGTACAAGCATTGAATAAAAGGAGATTAAGTTGGAACCCCTTGTTTAATGTTAAATTTAAATCAAATCTTTGCTTAAGAGAACCCCAAACTCTGTGTAAATAAAAGATTTAGTTGGATCGGCATTTTTTGAATAAAACCTGATTTGAGACCCATACTGGGACTTCAGGACTCTTCGTGGATATGGAACTGTTACAGAGACCATCAATATAAACACACTTTTGATCTGCTGGAAAGGTATATGAATTCAAATGAAGTGCTCTCACCTGATGACCTCGGAGGGCGCAAACTCTATTTTGTTGCCTAAACTCCTGGACGTCGTCAGTGCACCTCCCATAATTCCTTGCTGCTGCTGTAGCATGGGAGGCTCAACATCGGTCCGGCGGCCTCCTTCCGAAGGTGAGGGAGAAGGTGGAATGGGGGGCGAGGAGACTGGAGAGGGGTTGAGGGGGAGGTAAGGTGAGAGGGCTGTGGACTCGGCGCCTTGAGAGGCGAGCAGTGCTGACACCGCCTCTGAACTCTCCCGGTGCACAGTGGCCTGAGCGTCGTCGGTTATGTCAATCACACCACTACCATGGAGGTGGGACGCAGACAGGGTCTGCGATCGGGAAGACACTTAAAAAAAAAAAAGAAGAAGAGAAAACGTTAAGAATGCTAAATTGACTTACATTTGTGACAGTGACCATGAATCAACTGACCTTTGACTGTACCTTTCACAGTGTTCTTGCTGCTCTCCATATTACCACCCTGGACAGTGTCAGATATTAGAGACTGTCGTCGTGGAGACTGGGTGATCTGTGTAACGGCCACCAATTCCTCAACTTCCTTCATTATTATTTTTCCCGTTTCCTTAACCACACCCTTCTTGGTCTCCTCGGCTGCTTGAAGCTCCACCCATGGGGAGAGCCGACCAATGAAGGTCGAGGAATTGTTCGTTTTGGCGCCCTGCGTCTGAGGCTTATTGTCCTCCTCCAGTTTGAGAACGGGACGTGGTTTTAATTCACTGCTACGAGTCTTAAGTTCATTTTCGGAATTGGGCTCTGAGGAGGAGGAGGACGAGGATGACGAAGAGGACGAGGACGAGGAGGATGAAGAGGAGCATGAGGAGTGGGCCGTCCTTTTGTTGAGAGGGTTTTCTGAGTCGCTGCTCTCTGACAGATCAGATGTCATGTCTGTCTTCAGCCTCTTTAAACCTGCCTTTTTCTCCTCTTCTTCACCCTTTCGCCGTTTGTTCACCGCCTGCTTCACCTTGGATATCTTGGAGTCTGGAACAAATTAACCGATAAAGGTTTTACTGCTGCTGTTTTGTGGTAGAACTGTTTATACTGACTACCAGATATGCAATAATGTGAAAATGATACACATTGACTCTGAACATTACAGTGGATGGGGGAAAAAAAAAGTAAAAGACAGAGGCAGTATACGAGAGTTCCCTGATGAGACTTTTCTGTAATAGGATGAAGTTTTATGTAGCAAGATCTTCATGAATCTCAAGCAAATTTTTGAGGTGTTTTGTGGTTAATAAAATTCAAAGGCTATTGCTAATGAATCCTTTATCATACTTATTTTATGTTAGTATTTCAATTAAAAAAAATGACAATGTGTTTGAACTCATCCAAAGATAATTTATGTAGTAGGCCATTCCTCCCCTGGAGCCCAACAATTCACAATTTCCAGTGTTCATATTAGTGCGCACTTTGATTCACTGCTGGTAGAAGGGAAAACACTTGACAGTGGCGTGTTATTGAGGTATGAGCAATGAGCAGATTCCAATAAAATACATTCTAATTCTCTTAAGGAAAAAGAATAGCTACAAAAATCACTAAAATGCCAGTAAAAGTTGTATATAGAATCTTTTGATCTCAAGTTTGATGGGTACTGTCCTCACCTCTGCCTGTTGCCTCCTCTCTCCTGTCCTTGTCCTCCTCTGGAACACTGCTGTCTGATCCTTTCCTCCTGGAGGAGCGAGAGTTGCGCTGTTCCCTCTGCTCCCGTGCACTGCCAACAGGTGAGTGTTGTGATTGGCTGGCTGGTTGCTGGCTTTGCTGTGATTGGCTGTGCTGCTGGGAGGCCAATGTCTGGGAACCTTTTGGGTTGGGGCCTGATGAGGTCATGATGGGACGGGGGCTGTTGGCTTGGGCTCGCGTATAATGACTCTGTAAAAAAAATATTAATAAATAAACCTTAGAACATGAGGGCCAACCATGGAGCAATAATACCAAATATTGGCATTCCATTTAATTGATTTCCCTAGCAAAAAAATTACATCTTCTGTTATCTCAAGAGATTTTACATAGTGAGGTTGAAACTAAAAAGTACTGATAGAAACTCAGTTGCTTTGTAATTATTGATAACACCATTACATTTGTGGGTGGTGCTATTATAGTAATTATATCATACAGTCTGACTGCTAATTGATAAAAAAATATATATATTTCTAAAATTCAATTCCCAACATTTCCTCACAGTGTAAATGTACACAAATGGTACACCGCTTTAAATTAGTGAATCTTACTCAAATCTTTCTAGTTAGAGCTTCTTGATAGGAACGTTTCAAACTTCTGTAATGGATACAGATAAAGGATGCTTTTCCTGTATCTGATACAATAAAGTGCTACAATAATCCAGATCTATGTCTTCCTAGTCACCGACAGGGGTGGATGTTTTGTTGTTCAAAAGTTGTTGTTAACCTAGGAAAGTTAAACTTATATGTTAGAAATACAAGGGGTTGATTACATTGCATTATAGCTAACATTATAGCTACCTTAAGCACTCAGTACACATAGAAGAGCCTTCACAACCCCTGGCTGAGAGAAGGTCAGTGTGCCACTCTGATTAATTACCGTCCCATGTTCCTGACCCTGTCTGGGACATGTGCAGGGTACACTGTTAAATCAGCCTGGGGTTGTCTGTTTGGCTAATGACCAGATGGAACTTATAATGCGACTGAGTAATTGTGACCACATCCAATTGTGTTGTAGCTGTATTCCAGAGGTACAGACAAGGCAGTATTTAATTAATTCATTCATTGTTTATGAATTCCCTTCTGTGTGGAAACCATTGACAGTGTGAAGACAGATGAAGTTGTGGTACTGTGGTCAGGAAGGACGTGATAAATCAGCCTCTTAACTTAATAACTAAATCTAGGTCTACTATTATTTATAGTAATAGAATAGAACTAGAGATAATGTCTGTCATCATTGATTCGTTTGATTTATTATTTGTGATGTCTTATTTGTTTGTAAATGTGAGTATGGAGTGTTGGTCAGGTGGGTAGGTGGGTGGGGGTTTGGTGTACCTGAGTGTTGCCAGTGGTTCCACCGGGTCTCCCTCCTGCCATCTTTAATGTGGTAACAAAAACAGAAAAAGAAAAAAAAAGAAAAAAAGAAAAGTGAAATGATGAATAATGAAAAGTTGCTATTTGCAAACATAGTATGTTTTAGCATTTTCAATATTTCCATTTCAATAATATTATATTTCAAAGAGTGTCCTGCTGACATCTGTCAACTTGTACAGTGCAGATGACTTAAAGGAGCTGATATGATATGTTAGCTGGTAACCAGAGCAACAGTGTAGCTTCTGAATTTTTATGTACAATTTATAGAACAGTGATTACGGTTACTTTAAAGCTGCCTCCATTAAGAAACAAGAGAAAGCATAACGAGTGGGTAGACAAGCGATCAAAAGTTATAACTAAAATAATTCAGAGATAACCTCACCTATTGCCCAATTTAAGAAATAACAAAGGGAAAGGATACAATGGAATGTGTACACATGTCTCTGACATATAGATAAACAGACACAATGTTGACAATGCTAAGGTTAAATGAAAAGCAAATTATGTGAAGTCTTGATTTTTTACTTAAGCAGCCAGCTGTTGTCTTTATTTTTCCAGGGAAAAGGAGGCAATCAATGCCATCAATACCAGATACAATAATGCACTGATCTCATCTAGTTAGACTTCCATTATAGTCACTTCATCTTTCTTTCCGTGTATCAAGGCTGGTTATTTTCCTGACCGTGCTCTGACACAATTGAGGATTGCATTTGCTTCCCCAAAGGTATTGCTGGCTGCGCATTAAGCCGTTGTAGCATACCTTTTTGCATTTTATAGTTAGATAGTTGGTAATATTACAATGTTTTCACACACTGCAGCAGTACTGACAGATAATGTTAGGAAGTAGTTTATATATGCTGCTGTGTGGTTATGTACTCACATGAGCAGTGTTGTTGTTTTGGCTGGATCTTGACCTTCGTCTGGAGGTGATGCCGATGTTTTCTCCTTTCAGCAGAGAGTGGACCACGTCATCCAGAAACGTCATCTGGACCATGGACGGATCCACGTTCTGAGGCTCTAGCACCTGAACACATCACATAAGATATACTTGACTGTGTTAATGAGAAATGAAAATGATGGGACAGTGAAAATTGTCACAGAAAACAATGAAACTATTTTACTCCTATGGACTAAAACGAAATAAAAATCCTGATCAACGATGAGAAGAAATTAACAACTGTTTTTATGAAAAGTTGTATTAAATCACAACACATATTGAGAGCGGGATCAAGAAAGAAAGAAATAACCTCCACCACACAAAAGTATCTATTTATGTTGATTATTTCTGAATTGCTCCCGCCATAAGCAGCATCTCACCTTTTCTGTAACATAATTTACCAGTAATTACACTGCAGCGAAGGTTTTTGCTCGTACTTGGGTAATAATGTAGCAGTCCTTACAGGAATTAGTAATGTCATGATTACAACAGCCAATGCAAATACAACCAATATCAGCTGATCGTGCAAATTTGTCCCATCACAGCAAATTACTATGACTGATTAATTGTCCTAATTGTGAGTTTGACCAATCGTAGCATGCCATTTTTTTTTACCACCAGTAACTTTTGGTAATACACTTCCTATTTGGCCATACGTTTTTCAGCTCAGTGCTAAAAGTGTTTGTCCCTGAATGCAGTGTATACCTGTATGTTACCAATAAACTGTAAGTGTGCATGTTTTAGAGGTGTATGCTGAAAATTGCGTTGGTGCGAGAGAATACCTGGTCATTCATAACGACCATGTTTCGACTGAAGAGGTCGTGGTGTGTAATGATGCCAGTGAACCATTGGGTGGCTGAGTCTTGTCGATACACACGCACACGGTAGCCATTCAGTGAATAGGGACCTGGAACAGAAACAGCATTATTCTCCCACTGCTGCAGTACAGAGCGTCACTGCAGGCTCATCATATTAGTAGCATTGGTGATGATTGACACTAAAAAAACGATGGGGGGAAAATGAACAATACACAATGCTACCGAATAATGTATACTGGCTAATTAAAAAATAAAACACTTGCCTTGCATGAAAATTTCCTGCACTTTCTGGTCTTTGAGCCAGGCCTTTATTTCTTCATGGAGCTGAGGGTTATCTCTTAACACTGGATTTTGACTGTCGACCTCATCCTTAAACACAAACAAAATATCAAAGAATATGCGCATGTCACTCTGGAACACACACACACACACACACACACACAAACTTTAAAAACACACGTTAAGACAGGTACATCGGAAATGTTGTGCTCTCAAACCATTTCTCCTCTTTCAGGAGGGAAACAACACGTTTGCAACCCTGTGCCACCGAGTGTCGGCTGGCTAAACATCTATGCTAACCCTTTCTATTCTCCTTGAAGCAATTACACACAATGCGGGCTTTTCCTTTATTCATTAAGTTGTTTTAGGACAACGGTATCAAATCGACGACTTCTTTCTGCAAACAATAGTTTAATTTCATTTCAACAACGTGTACCTGTATTTAGGAACGTTTCACTGAACAGTACCCTTGCAGTTGGCTGCGTTTCATTCAGACACTCAAGGGTTGGGGCGATGTCAGATAAAAACTGCTATTTCACGTTCCTCGCCCAGATTTATGTAAATGAGCATAAATGTGAGGCTTGAACTGGGGTCCTCACAGCCACGAGGCTTTGGATCATCACCATTCCTCTGACTGTCGATACTCATAATAGTTCAACAATGATCTACCATAGCACACGATGTGCATCTTCATTTAGATAAATTAAGAAAGAGGTCTCCGAAGATAAAGTTTACGAAAAACGTTTACACTTAGTCCAGTACACTAGTAGTAGTACACTTAGATGCCAGGGATCGGTGTTAGTGGGAAAAACTACAGCAGGTTTTTCTGTTGCTGCAACTGGTATCAATATAGCATGGCTATCTTTGATTGTGATCTGTACTGTCAGTTTCTAATCCCTTCTTCGGGCAATAGATGGTACAAATGTCCCATCATCTGGGACTGTCTTAGAATGAAATACATTGGGAATAAAGTGCTATGATGCATACAGCACAGCTAGTGTTCACTATGGAACAAAAAACGAAACACAGCGCACCATCCGCACAGCTTACATGGCATCCATTAGGCATGAAAGCCTTTGCTTACACACAGGGGGAGAGAGATAGGATGGTAAAAGGAAGTAGTACTAGAATCTATTTCAGATCGGACACACAAAAGCAGCAAGACAAGACAATGACCTGAGCCAAAGACGAGGAAAGACAAACAGTCACCACACTCTGCTGTGTGTCACTGCATGTGCTCGTGTGTGCGCGAGGTCACTTTAAGGCGCATTCAAGGAGACGCAGATGTGTCATCAGAAATAAATAATAAGCCCAAGAGCAGCTGCACTGTGATGTTTGACCATGTCCGAATTATTTAAAGGTCATATTTTAATAGGTAGTTTGTGGCAGGGCACTTAGTCTTTCACACACACATGTATACATTTCGATTACAGTACGATCTTCTTGCATTTGCCGAGGACAGTGATCCGTCTACTTTCTAACGATGAGCTGATGCATAGGCGTTATGGACAATAATCTATTGTCACTGTTTGAGGGAGGGCGTTGAAGTGACTCCCGACGATATAATTAATCTAAATTGAGAAAAGTCAGTTTAAATACAACCTTCCCCCACTCGGTCAATGTCAATGACATTTAGGTTTACCATGACAATATTAAAAAATATATATAAATCAATTGTTTTCCAGCATTCACCTCTTAACTCACATATGAATGCCAACACACAGAGGCAACCTGAGCATCTCCACACACAGTGCAGAGTCGCTTAAGTCAACGTGAGACACAGAGGCTGAGACTCAGCTGGAAACAGAGCAAACTAAATGAGCCGTTCATTTTACCTTTCCATCTCTCCGTCTTTGTCTCCAGCTCTGCTGCAGTGCTCTAGTTTCCCAGTCTCATCCAGCTCTATCTTAAATCAGCATACACACTAAGAATAGCACACTGGAAGGCAGGGCTACCAAGATGAGTGCGTCTCTCTTATATTGCAGAAACATATGCCGAACATCAATCCAACATTGCCTTCCAGATAGAAAATAGATGCCTGTTTGTTTGATGTGCATGCTGGGATTTGTTCTCAAACGGTAGCTCTAATCCCTAGAATCAGCAGATAGATTCACTAAAATTAGTTATACATAACAGCGATACATATTTACAATGATCAGCAACAACTTGAATCAGTAAACGGTTTCATTATTTGGGTTGATCAGTGTTGATCCATGGGCGTTTTGAACAGTTTAAAGAAGTTGATTCTGGAGCATCAGTTGTGTGATGTAAAACTTTAAAACAAATAGTTAGAAATACAGAAATACAGTAGAAAATGCCTTAATTAGTTACATTTTGTTTTAATTTTTCATTTTTATCACTCTAAACACCAAGGGTTGCAGAGTTATTAAGGAATCACTCAATGTCAACAGATGTGCTGGAGGCTCTTCTAATAACAGTGACACAAATAGAGCCTTTACACAGCACCATAAAGCCCTCACTTTCCTGTGCTAACTATGTTTAACTTGCCTATGAGTTTATTTTCGCTACCACCATGTCAATCTATTCCGGCTAAGAGAGAGCCTGTTTTCAGACGTGGTACACACAGAAAAGGTGTTTCTGTGGCAACTCGGTCACCGTGACCCCATGTTGGTCTATTTCCAAGCAAGTGGAGAGAAAAAAATCTGAGCAAAATAAAGTGGACAGACTTTTTTTGCATACTGCCTCAGTAAGTGAAAAGTGTGTCTTTATTGCAACTCAAATTGTTAAAGGGAGTTGTGGAATAAAAAGATGATACTCCCTACACTACATATATATGTATATATGGTAACAAAGACAGATGGCAACCTTCTTTGGAGAGACTCTGCTTGTTACCATGGAGACAGCGCAGGCCAAGCAGGAGGGAACAAACTGGTGTCATTCTTTTATTCTATTCAATAATATTATTTTGTAGCCCAATGAAATCATAAATTAGCAACAATTGTAGATGTAGTCTATTTTGGGTGTGCAAGAGAAATGTCTTTCTGGTGTGAGGAGGTACAGGACAGGGTGTATTTGAGACCTATACCCCCCCAAAACACAGAATCTAAAGTTGCACACACTTGACATCCCACAAGTGAACTTGACTTTTTACCTAAACATCTTTTATTGACTTAAAAAGACGACACGTTTGGCCAACAGCTTTATTATGTCAACAACTAGTTACTATAGCCTGGAAATTAGAGACGAGAATGAGATATAAGCATTTCAAAGAATGTCCAATAATGAAATCAGCCACAACAATTACTAAAGCTTCAGAATAATCTCTTTCAAACCGACCTTGAATATGCACTTAACAACTATATTAAAATTGGTTACCAGCTTTAATGATACTGTCAGTCTTGCTGTTCAGTTTAAAGGTTCAATGTTAATATGTGATACCATCCATCCCTTAAGTTTCGGTGCATTTAAATGCCTTTTTACTCATCAAATCAGACAGACAGATGCTGAGATTGTGTCTGCCTGTATGCGAGCAGACACGCCGCAGACACAAGTTTCTACGTTTATGAGGAAACATTTTGTTTAAAAAACATTGTTGTAAGGACATTTTGGTTTCTCTTAAATTGTGATGGTTAAGGTTATGGTACACCTCACAACTATAGAGAGACAAGTGTGTGTGTGTGTGTGTGTGTGTGTGTGCGTGTGCGTGTGCGTGCGCGTGCGTGAAGCATCTACGACTGCGCTCCTCTATTTAAATCAACTACACTGCTGGTCCTCTTGAATTCATAGATGTGCTACAGTAGCATGTGATTTATTATGTTGCATGTAAACAGACGGAATCTGTGTCAGCTATCTCAGTCTATATACACACGTATTTTATTTTTTTAACAACAACACTACACTGAACCCTGATAGGGGATGAAGGTAGAAGATGATTTGGTGCAGAAAGTGAGTCAAGATGGATTTTAACAACATATACGTTATACTTGAATAGTCTGCAATAAGCCACAAGCATCTATGTAAGCGCATTTTCAATACATGTAATCTTTGGACCATTAAAGAGGGAAAAGAACTCTGCTGGTACCAGCACAAACATTAGAAAACCCACCTCTCTGCTACCGTGCTCTCTCTTTCTCTATCTCTCTCACTTATTGTCTCTCTGTCTGTCTCTGTGTGTGCATGTTTTTCACGAGGTTTTGGCCGTAAAAACATTGCTGTGAGGACATTTTGACATTAAGACATTTTGGCTGGTCCTCGTAGCTTTAAAGCTTTCTGAGGGGTTGACACTTGGTTTAAGGGCTTCGGGTTAGAGAATGTCCTCACAACTATAGAAAGAGATAAGTGTGTGTGTGGTTTGGTTGAACTCTTGAGTCAGCACTAACAGTTTTATTCTCCACCTCCTGTCCCTCTCCCTGAGCACACACTATAACTTCCAGCTAACAAACACACACTGGCACACACACACACACACTGGAGCAGCAGGCTGGGCTGGCCCACTTAACAGTGACTGCATTGTACTATTTATGCCAAACAGATTGTAGCTACCCGCCCCTTCCTCCATTCCCCCTCCTTTCAGTCTTCCTGTCCAACTAGAAAAACAGAGAGGGGCGTGGCCATTGCTTCACTCCTCACACTGTGCGAGAGGGAGAGAGTCAGACTGTCTTTATTGCTCTGTAGGTTCAAAGGTCTTCAGAGGAATAGGCATTTCTGTGTGGGCAGAGGAACTGAGAGGGGGAATGGAGGTGTGTGTGTGTGTGTGCGCGCGCACAAGAACTCCTCTGCAGTAATAATTTCCGAGAAGAGCGCAAGCCTTCCACTTTCCTTCGATTCAGAAGGTTGCTGGAGTGCGAGGATGCAGTGTGGTTTGGACTGTAATCAGTGTTATACTGAGTGCCAAACAGAAATGGTTGGGCATTTTAATTTTGCCCCTGTAGTCCCACAGTATTAGATTTGCACATTTTACAAATGTAACCACACGTCAGGGATACAGTAGGCAAAGGGATACTGCATGGATTATTGTAATTGGCCAGTTTAGGATGCCTCTAATTTTTTCCAACAACTTCCTGATGCCAGTGAAGATAAAGAGAGTGCAGACAAAGTGAGGTGAAGTCTACGAAAGGTTGAGTAATCTGTTGCTACTCAGTAAAACACATCTAACGGAACCACTGTGATCACTACCCATACACACAGTGACACACAGAGACTGTACACTAGTGGATCTATCATTCAGGAATGAATGGGAACAATAGAAGGCAAAGAAGTACATGTGCAGCTCTGTATCACAAAGTAAATGAACACGTGTGACTTGTGTACAATACACCCATCTTGTGCAGCTGAGCATTGAACCTATCAATTAAAACCAGCAGGACCACAGTTAAATTGAAGTATAGTCAAAACCAAGGTGGCATTCACATAAGCTGTTAGCTGTTGTCTTCTCTGCTCACTTATTCTATGAACAGTGCCATTCACTAACCTTGGACATGACTTGAGATACGCCAGATAACGAGAACTAACCAGTGTGACTTCATATTCAGATCAATGTGTTTACACATTATAGAATATTTGTGGTACGAGAACACTGCAGAGTCAGTGCCCTGGCCACAGTGGACAGTACTAGAGACTTAGGCACAGATTCAAAGCATGAGTCACCAGAGAACATGGCAACAGTGGACCTGACTTATGATTGGTTGCAAACAAAAGAAGAGAAATAGTGTTTCACTCTTGGTATTTGGACCCTGTCGCAAGCCCAAACTGATGACGGATGGTCAGAGTGTGGAACACAGTCTTCCCGTCTGGTTGACACTGAGTGGAACACAGTGTTCCAGCCAGCACAATACAAGCTGTGTTCAGCTGCAGAGCACCGACACACATACACGCACTCTAATTAAATATACAGACACATAACACAAGTGTGCAGCTTTATGCATGACTGCATGTTCTGTAGCTACAGTATCTAGGGCATGGCCATGCATCCGTCAGTATTTATGAGTGTTGATGTATTTTATGTTTCAGCATTGAGAGTTGGTGGACAGCCTATTAGGGCAATTGTTGGCTAAATATTCAACCTAAACCCTCGCAGTGGCATGTCCATATGGAACACAGCATCCAACTCTGGCAGCTCTCTAGAGCCAAAGCGACTCCACGGCTGCAGTTACCAGTCGTGAAGTAATTGTGAGTCACTAATTATTCATTACCCAACAAGATCCCATTAGAGGGACAGTCGAGAATCTAAATCAGTTTCTTTCTTTTTTGTCTTTTGAATCATTACCAGATTTTACATTCATTCTACACACGCCCAGAGTGTCAAATAGTGAGGTTAACATTAATCCGAGCAATCCCAGTGAGAACTGGTTGTGTTAGTAGGAAAATGAGCATAATAGGTATCATTTAACAGAAATTCCGCAAGGCAGTAGCTGTCTTTTTCATAATGTTAACTACTCTGCAACAAAAACCAGTACAACGAGACACCACAGCAAAACGCATCCTTCAAATTCCTGCTCTATTTCTGCTAAAATCCACCGTGTTACATGCAGTAAGAAGACATTGCTGGCAGAAAGCACATAAGTTCAATGCATAACATCATATATGTACATTATCCAGTGCTATTTACTATGAAGTAAATAGTGTGCACATCCAACCACAGTAGAGTACACATGCAATACAAAGAAAAAGCAACAAAAGATAAAAAAAATATATATACAATCCACACTGCTTTCCAAGCTGTAAAACCTTTGCCTGAGTTGGTCTGTAAATATATGATCTTCACTCACAGACGTTCTCCTGGCAAAGAGCATGCAAGTTGAAGCATTGCACTACTAACCTATCAACAACATATCGTATTTAGAGAGCATTAATAACTTATGACAATAGAGCATGTGAGGCTACATCGCAAATATCACTGCAGTACCTTCTGGATAAACACGGCACAATATATGAGGCGCAACATAAAAACAAATGGCAGCATATTAAGTGGATGCTGCAAAAGAAAGGCTCCTCTAACAAGATGAGAAAGAAGATTAAACCAAACATGAACCAAGGAGATACTGAGAAATATCTGAGAAAAATCGCAGTAAGCTAAATGCGGATTCACCACACCACAGCAAAGGGTCCGAATACAGTAAATGGAAGATTTAGGTTTTTAGATTGCATTAATTTGCAAAATTCATGAAAAATGTTTTAACTTAATGTTCAATTCCAGTATAACAATTGTTGACCGGTGGCTAAATGGCAATTATATATATATACATTTACACACAAGATATATGCAAAGGTAAAGGTCACTGTAGCCACTGTATGTGGTAGATGTCTGATACTTATATATGAAACTTTATGAGAGGTATGTATTTAAACAGACATAACAAGCTCCTTCACAAGACCTGATATTAATTCAACATATTTATGATCGGGAGAATGATTATTACCTGGTATGGTTGGTAAGCTGAATGGTCCGACAGGAAGTCCAGCTGTTGGTCTAACAAAAATTCCACGGCTGTTACTGACGACAACAGGCTCTTCCCCACCACTGGTTTAAATGCCTGAACACACAAAAGAGAATATTGTCAGTTACACAATAATGTCAGCAGGATGACTTGTGTACATATAAGCAATCTAATCAATGCATTACATCAGGGTCAATTTACAGTAATTATTCAGTACAATTCATCAATTCGACAAAAGGAAGGAGTTAAGAATGCATGTAGAATTTATTTTGGAGGTTGGTTCCTAATGAAAAAGGCTAAATACCAAATGTCAAGAGAATTGCAAGGGGGAAAACAGACAAATTGAAAGAAGTGAGACGAGTGCCAGAGCTATAGAAAACATTAGAGAGAGGAAAAACACACGCAAAGACATGATGAAGAGAGGCAGAGGAGGATGGAGGAGATCGACTGAGAGCTCAGAGTGATGAATAAATTAATGAGCAGAGGAAGCCTGACAGTTCAAAGGCACTGTACTCCACTTTGATGTTGTTTCTTTTACATGTGCACCCACACGCACACGCACACACACATACTCTGATGATGTATGTCAGCCTGTGGCCTGAGCTCAGCACAGTTAATGGACATACAACACATCAGGCTGAACATGACTCCCCATATCTACTGTATTTGTGCAGATGTTACTGTAAGGCAGTCACATTATTTTTAGGGATGTCTATTTTTTAAGCAAAGGTTGTCTTAAGGCTTCCGGACTACCACCTTCTCATTTTTTTTTTTTTTTTAAAGCCATATGTCAGTCACTCAAACCAAAAACTAAGAAAAGAGAAAAGGTATATATACCGTGATGCTGGGGTTAGTGGTAAATACGTCTAATAAAGAGATTAGAGGCAAGAAACATAGCCACAGTAACCCCCTCTGCAGGACAGACACACACACCCGCAGGTGGCAGGAGGACATTTTGCATGCAAGCAAAACATGATAGCAAGTGTGTTTGCAGCTCCATTTCTGCTTGTCTACACATATCCCATTTCCAGTATAAACTGGCAGCACAGGAGACACTGCCAGACAGTGTTTTAGAAATCACTGTTATTTTAGTCAGTGTAGCTTGTTGGTCTTGACTTGTTAGCCCTTGTGGAAACAACAACGTCCCACCTTTTAACATATTCAGGTCATGAAGAATAACGGGGAGAGGTGGACAAGTGGTGAGAGAGACACGCATCGGATCAGAGGATGCCAGTTCGAAGTCCAATCGAGGCGGTCTCCACCTGGAAAGATGGACGAACCCCCCCCCATTAACAAAAGAGACGCCACCTCTAATGCCCTTGAGCAAGGCACTTACCCCATCTGCTCCGCCGGACGCTCTCAGCTGTCCACTGCTATGTGGCCCTGCATGCGCCACAGATGGGTTACATGCAGAGAACAAATTTCCCCCTGACTTGTTTGTTGTTCTTGAGCACGTGCATGTTTGTGTGGGACGATCTGCGCAATTTTTATTCTAAGGATTTTCTATTCAATAAATAACCTGTCCTAACCATTATATCGATCCATATATATCTATCCATATATTTCTTCCCGTTGAAATCTCGCATATTTTCAGTGTCAGACAGACTTTCTAAAGCAGCAAGCTAGCATTTATACATGCATCTAAACAAAGATGAAGTTACTTTATTCAAAATAAATGATAGCTTATTTTAAGATGTTTGATTTTGTATAAAGAATGAAACCTCAATGGCAGTTATCAAAATTATTATTTAGATAAATATATTCTTAAGTTTCATGTTTGAAACACTATACCATAACATATATCTCGCCATTCCACATATATAAGCAACTATCCTAAATCATTAAAATGCCGATCTTGTGTAACATTTTAACGCAACATGTGAGGTTGTATAGTATGAATATTCTGATGTTGCTATGTATGTGTGGGTGTGTGTGTGTGTGCATACAGCGTGTGCGTGCATGGTCACACTCCATGGTAGCATATTGCCTAAGGGCTGCTCGGTATTCAGCTCTGCTGAGGCAAACTGTGTCAGATGGCGGCCCAGTGGCGATGCTTGAGCACAGATGTATTATCCACACACGTTGCCTCATAGCCCAGTGCAGGGTGGAAGTGAGAGCACACAATGGTTTGTTCTACTCTCCAATCTGGAGAGTACTGTTCCACAGTCTTTCGTTAAACATTGATCACTTAATACAACCCTTGCTACCTCTTATGTTTCTTATGTTTCTTATGTTTCTTATGTTTTTTATGTCGTATCCCACCCCTTATGTTTTGTACTTATCTTATGGTTTATGTTGTATGTTGTATGTTATATGTCGTATGTATACACACAAGCGCTGTACACCATGTAAAATTCCTGTGTACTTGTACATTTGGCGAATAAAGAGATTCTGATTCTGATCTTTCAGCTCCACAACTCATCTGACCTGCCAGCAACAGAGCCCGCTGAATTCATCCCGGGGGAAGGGACTCAAACTGGGAGGAGCTAAACGTTTAGTTCCTCCCTGGACTGCCGTCTGCAGTCAGGGCATGCTCACTTGATGTGACAGTTTAGCTGTGCAGCAGTAGCTGTGCAGAGGTAACAAGGGAGCCAGTGTGTATCGAGGGTTCGACCTGATTATTGGCCTGGCGATTGATCTAGGCAGATATTCGACATTGAACCACTTATGTGGATCTGCGTTTTATTTGACCAATCGCTGTTAAAATTGATGAGATAAAAAGTGCACTTGTTTGCACCAGCAGCTGTGTCTCTTGCTCTGGTCTATTTTCATTCACCACTCTTTCCTACCCGTTACTTAAAAGCAGAAAATGCTGAAATGCCTTAGACCATTGCTTGCATGCCAGGTGAAAAAATCTTCCTTATTAATAACTAATTATATTGAGCCCTGGAGAATTGATATTAGTTGACCCTTGTCTCAACTTCCCTAATTATTTTCCCCTCATTTGTAATACAGAGCTGCCCTCTTTATTCTATCACTACAATGTAATGATCCCATCACATCCCCCACACTGCCGTGACCACCAACTGTTAACTCTACATTCCAGTGTGGCTGACATACCAACTTGGGGTCTCTCAAAGGGCTACAGTCAGGTGGCTTTGTATCTCTAGATCTAAAATGACCTTCATTTTGTTCCATTGACTTGATCATGTTATGAAACCAGAATCTTGGTGGTTGCCTGTGCACATATGTTTGAGATGCTCTGAAAATCTGACCTGAGCAAACACACTCAGGTATGGGAGGGTGATAAAACACATGGCAATAAGAGTCCAATATGTTTTGTCATGTTTATCTTTATGAATTGCACCTATTTTAATCTGCCCTATACATGGATGATAAATATTGGGAAATAATTATGACAATGGCAACCACAACCAGGGTTCATGGTAGTTCAGAAACATGATGGCACCTTGACACGTTTTACAGCATACTAAATCAGAACACAATCAGAAGGAGGCTCTGCTTCATTGGTTACCAGACCATGTAAGGCTACAACCTGAAGGAGAAGCAGGCTGGTGCACCAGTGTAAAACGATTCATGACAGCTTATGAGGAAAGGGAGGGATTCCGCTCCATCTACATATGTATACACAAAAATATGGTGGAAAATAAGCCAGATGTAAAATAACTGCGCATCCCACAGCAGATTCAAAGTGCAAGAGCAACACAACACAACCATAATTAGCATCTGCTCTAACTGAGATTACAGCATTTCTTAGCCAAGTGTGTGTTCTGGGGGCCACATGTTTTATCTGGCACACATTGAGCAGTTAAAGGAGCACACTGGGTACCAGGAGTTATTACATTACTTTGCAAATATTTCACTTCCAGCATATAATATTTGCAGCTTTGTCTTAGCAGTTAAAGCACATATAGATAAAATAAGGATGTGGTTGAGCTCTGGACAAAGTGGTCATAGGACAAAGAGTTAAATCAAAAATATTATGATACTAAACACAATAATTCCGATTCAAGGTCTGCTTACTTTTTACAAAGCTATTAACCACATCTACTGTGCCCAACTGCAGATGGGGGCAACATCACAATAACAACTTCACCTCCTGACAAAGACCATGAAACACAGCTACAAAAAACCTATTGCATGGACTTTGAATTGACATTAGGCAGGTTAGTACCTTGCAAAAAACGGATGACACACAGATGACCTTCAGTCATATCACAGAATCTTCAACATAAAGAGAATGGGTATAGATAGTTTTCCAATTATTAAACAAGGCCATGTGATACAACTGAAAGATGCCAGAAGTGTGTCGTGACTGCTTTTAAGACCTGCAGTTTCCATGGGCAAAATAAACTTCCAGGCTCAGGTATAAAAGTCCTCCCTATTGTTGGAATGATAACACATGTTTAAGTATTGATCACGGTCATTACTTACTTACTACCTAACACTATCATTGTGAGCCGTCAAATTAAACTCAATGCTTGCAGTCATAGGTTTGATTTTCATCACCTTTTTTCTGTCTTAGGCAGCAAATATCCTTTCTTGTTTGATTAAATTTGGAAAGATCAATTTAAAAAAACAATACTTGAGGCCAAAAACCTTACCAAACCAGACCTTTGATGTTAAATCAGTTTGGAGCAATGAAATAGGATACAGGAACACGTAACAGATCTGAGGACCACTGCTCTAATTCCGCTCTGTCAGACTGAAGGGAAATTATAGTTCTTCCCTGCCCTCTAAAATCCCACGCACACACCCACACACAGACACACAAATTTAGGTCACATCTGCCAATGTGCCCAGACAGACAGCAGAAGAGAGGATGAGCAGATGAGAAACAAGCTCACTGTCAAAACGCAACACATTAAAAAACAACAGATCTAAATAGAAATAATTAAACAATATGGTGTATATGGTAATGCAAATAAATATGGAAAAACAATGGCCGTCTACACACATGCCCACCGTCAAGCACTCAGCAGTATTAACATACAGAATGTAAAGACAGCAATAGAAAGATCTCATAATAAAGAAGTAGATCATTCTCCATGAACCCACATCAACCACAAATGTGTTTGGTGAATTATTGATAAGAAGTGCAGCAGAATGTAAAGGAAGAGGGGATGATGGAGCTCATGCATCACTAAATGACTGATAGATGCTACCCCCCTTCTCTCACTCACTCACTCACGCATAGGCACGCGTAGGGCTTCATCTGTGAATGGATGGATAGAGGTGCTCTCTCTCTCTCTCATATATGTTAGAGAGAGAGGTAAGTCATAGCAGCAATTGAGTTCAGTCAGACTAACAATAATAATAGATGAAACATGGAAATGTAACCTACTTAGATAATACTTTCACAGTATTATTATAGCAATTGAGAGTAAAAATGTTCGTCTAATACAGTATGTAGTGGAGCTCAGAACACCTGACTGATAAAGCTACAGCATAACAAAAGGTCAGTCTCATCTCAGTCTCATCTCAGTCTCTTGAATTTTCTTCTCTCTTTCAACATAAAGCCAAATATGTGATGTGTAAACAATGATTTCATTTCACTGATTGATGAACCATTCAAAGAGATGATAGATACAGGTGTCACTGGTGAGTCGCTGCTTCACTTACGTGAATGAGGCCAACAGAAAAGACAAAGGTGTTCAGTTTTGAACCTTTTTTGCATCTTGTTGTGTTCTCAACAGTTCTTAAAGGATTTTTACTGAGAATCATATGTTTATATAGCCCTTTTGGTGATATATTGTTTGACTTAAAAGATGTCTGTTTATCTTTTTATATATTCAAAAATCCGCACAGGAGGTGAAAATGTTCCAACTTGAAGGTGACATATGAAGGTTTCTTTTTTGCCTCCATTTAGTTGTATGTAGCTTTTTGTATTTTTTGATTCTGTGTTCCTGCATTTAAGTGTAAAAAGAAACAAATATTAAGTATTTCATGGTGGAGCCACTTAAAATCTCAACGAGGGCTCCAACATTGCCAGGGCCCTCATGTTTCCTTCACTCACATACATGAGTTACCCAATCCGAAATCAGATGATCACTGACATTGACCAGTACATCAAATACAATAACAATTTGTCGGAACCTTTGCTAATTAAACACAAGAAAACTTTTTTCCAAGACACGCTTTCATCGAGACATGACAACAACTGATTTGTTGGCACAGCTATAAAAGGGGTGAAGTGCAATAAGGGTGACCCCAGCAATTTAGCATGGCACTTCTGTGTAGTTGGTAGTATCAGTAGTTATCTACATATTTTATGCATTCAATAATGTTACTGGGGCCAGCGGTGCACACGCTCTGCCTCTGCTTCAAACACCCACATCCTTTAAACTCCATGCCCAAAGTTGTTATCCATTCCATTAAAAATTCACGTAATGGCCAAGAGAACCAAGACTACATTCTTAGTTTGTGAGAATTGGACTTGACAAAGCTCCTTCATATCCACAGGGGACATACATTACAGCTACTTATACCGGCTGAAAGCAGAGTAAAACCATTTAAGTATGCTTTGACAGTATATAAGTGTGAGATTAAGTTGTACATTGAACGCCACGTAACCTTCCATTTCAGAGCACAAGTCACGTAACAGGTGTGTATGAATTCAAAATGTGAAAATCATAATGAAAAAGCCAGCATATACATGTGAATGAAAGGGAAATGGCCACCACAGTGAGCTGAGCAGTATCCTGTATGGTTAGAAATCCCACACTACCAATGGTATATTTGACAACCTACAAAGATACTAAAATACCAAAATCTGCATTGCAGAAAAACACGTTCATGAAAAGGAGTTTAACAAAGGAGGATTTCAATCAAAAAATAAAATAAAAACAGACTTCAGAGGTACGGTTATACTGAATGCTTTTAAATCTTCAAAATGTATCCAGTATGGCGAGGTAAAATGTGAGGCATAGATGAAGACATTTTGTGTGGTAGATACTCTATGTAGTAAGAGGAAGGTGGTATAAAGGAAGCAGCTTTGCACTGCAAACAGCATCTTCAGTGAGCCACAGGCTTCTACCACAGCACCTAGTACTATTACTATTACTACAAACACAAAATGACATGCCTTCACCCTAAATGCCAGTAACAAAATAGATCAGAATGACTACACATTCTATTCTGGGAAACATCCACAGTTCCCAGGTGGTCTGTCCCTTCTTTCCATTTCAGTGTGGTGGCTACAACTCAACTCTGGTTTTAAACGAAAAGCAGCAAGTCGGAGTCATAGAATAAACTCAACAACAGGGGGTTGTAAAATGGTAACATTACCTCTCTCCGTCTCCAAACGGCGTCGAGGAGCAATGGCCCTTTAGAAAAAAAAAAAACACACTCGCTTTCATCCAATGTGCAGAGGACAGAAAAGGAAGAAAAAGAAAGGATGAGGAGGGTACGAGAGGCAGAGAGTGCGGTTTCCTCTTGTGGTAAGAAAAACAGATGGCCAACAGGGAGAGAAAGCCAAGCAGAGCAAGAGCTACACAGCCGACATTTTAACTGCTGCTGACGCTCAAAGGGACAGAGGAGAGGGTGGAGGGCTTGGCCGACACACACTTCCCTTCTTTCTCTCCCTCTCTCTCTCCCTCTGTGACGCAGGCTTGATATTTCTTTCATTCTTACTTACCACACTGTCTGACTGGCTATTTTTCCACTTTCTCACCCTATCAATATGAGCCCTCCGTGTTCCACCCCCTTCTCTGATCCAGTCAGGCCAGCTTGATTCAGCATTATTGACCTTGCCAACAGAGACACGGACACGTGAAAAATGTCTCGACCTACTATTGCGCTACGTAGGAAGCCATCGCAATTGAAGATCGGCGAACATGGCACAAACTAGCTCCAGCGGATAATCTGCAAGCAACAGCTGCTGGCTTTAAGCTAGGACAGTGTGGGGAGCCTGAGGCTCGAAATAAGACCCAGCTCACATGGCCTCAGTCCATTCAGTACCATGAATAGGTCTGGACTAAGCAACAGTTTGTCACCACATGTAAGTATAACCAATCTACAAATGGTTCAAAACTCTGCTGCTAGACTTTCCCAGTCCCCAGATGCAGTCTTCCCACATCACACCCATCCCGTCTCTACACCGGCTATCTATCGAGTTTCGGACCCACTTAAGTTAGTGTTCATATAATCGAGCCCTTTTGGTCAGACCCTACAATATATCACAAACCTGCCTAATCCATATGTTACCAGCAGGTAGCTCAGATCGTCTGCTAATTTAAACACAAACAGTTGATGATGTGGCGCCAACACTTTGGCACGCTCTTCTCAATGACGCGCCATTCGCAGCCTCCCCTGCAACATTCAGAAGGGAGCGAAACTAAAATTCTTCGGTGTAGCATTGTGTTTGCGTCCCTGCATGTTATTGTGCCTCTATTTGAGTAAGGTGGCATCGTTCACATGGCCCCACATTGAAGACATCAAACCCCACTGAAGTAGGTTTTATGATAAGCCCTGTCACTGAAAACATGTCAGTTTATGAATGAAAGGTTATTGCTGCTACAGTTCGTCAGTTACAAGATTTTTTTTTGTTTGTTTTTGTTTTTGTTGCAGATCTTGCTGCTTTAAAAAGGTAAGCTATAATTATACCCGCAATGCACTGAACCAAAGGGGGCAGGAGATTACACTAGCCGGGGCTCCATCTGCTCACCGGGAACAGACAGGGAGCGAGGGGAGGGGTTTGCATTTTTACTGACCCAATTTCCACCCAAACTACATCTCACACAGTTGAACGGCGTCCTCTCTGACTGGCTAAGCTGTCAGTGAGCAAGGTACACCCGAAAGACTGTTGCAGTGCATCTCATATTAGAGTGTGAGGCAGGCTGAGTGATAGAGGACACAGTTGAGAGGAAAACGCTTTGAAAGGAAAAATCCACATGTGATGAGACCATCTCTTTCTCCCTCCCTCTCTTTTCCTTCTTCGTTCTCCTGTCATCATAAACAGCCCCAGTAGTTACCAGATAACAAGATGCCTGCTGATATCCATTTGTGGGTGTGTGTGTGTGTCTGTTTGTGTACACTGAATTTCATTTCACTAAGTGGGCTATTGTTGCTAGGTAACATGGCAGGACCACGATCAGCCTGTCACCAGGAAAGAGAACATTTATTTCATTACCTCTCATTCTACATCCATACCCCTGATTATCTGTCCCTCAATCATTCTGCATTTTTCGTCCTACCATGGTCTCTGTCATGATCAACGTAGTGATGAGGACTGCGATGACTTCATTGTAACAATATAAAAGCAGTTCATTTCCAACTGCATGTTTTGCACATTTTCCAGCTCTCCAAAGCTGATAGAAAACCAACTTGTTTTCAGCAAGCGAATGGTGAGCTTTGACGCTAAGGGATGTAAAATATTCTTTTAAACGGAACCAAAGTTCAAAGTTCATCATCCGTCAATGAAATCATCACAGCTAAAAATGTATGAGCATATGGTCCAACTGCGTGTGTAAATATGACAACCTTTGCAGACACATGATGTTGAATAAACACATTGAAAAGATGCAGTCGTCCAATGACTACAAGCCTCTATACATGCAATTTATTGGCCTCATTACAGGGATTATCGCTGTCTAAATAAAATTAATTTCTATATTTGTAATTTGTGAAAATAGAATGCTATGCAGATAACCTTGTATGTGTCAGCATTTAAACAATAACGATATAGCGGCAGTAATAATAGTGATGACCATGATTTTTTTTTCCATTTATAACACGTATTTGCAAATCAACTAGCTCCTGAAATATCTTACATTACTACTATCCCGTTTTCTGCCATCTCAGATGATACTTTTCCAAACATTTTTCCATTTAAGACAAACAAGAAAGCACATGGGGAAACAGTCCCCTTTAACAACAGAATGACACTTTTTTAAAACTTTCATTTGTGTGAAGCTGTGAATGTGATTATACGACACAGATTAGGCCTTTGTGAAACATGAAACATCCACCATTCCCATCTTCATCTAAAAACAATGCTGTAATCACCTTCTTATGTGTCTGTATCTGTAGAGGAATATAAGTTAAGAGAGTCGACATAGATGCCTTCGAGTTGCACGTGAATCACACATTACAACTAGGATGATTAATTTGGGAGGATATTTATAGCATCTCTTTAGAGATCTCTTCAGATAAAACCCCATTTGGAATCAATTTCTAATTAGAAAAAAAAAAAAAAAAAACACTTGAACACTAACCTTCAGTCCTCGCATAAACAAGACTTGTGAAATACGCCTGCTCTCTCTCTCCGTCTGTCTGAAATTAGGGCAGACAGGAGGAGCGCTGCCAGATAACATTGGTATGCAGCAGCACACGGGCACTCAGCCAGAGTGCAGCATCAAAGTCTCTGTGTGTGTGTGTGTGTGTGTGTGTGTGTGTGTGTGTGGGCGCGCGCGCGTGTGCGTGCGCGCGTGTGTGTGTGTGTGCGTGCGTGTGTGTGCGTCAGCTAAACGAGTTTGTCCCATTAATGTTGGCTTTGCACCATTTGCCTTTGCTACAGAGGTGGCATGAAAGCACATTATCATGCTGCGTGTCTATTCAGCCACCTTTCATTTACAGTGGACACAGACCTTTTCACTGTACAAGACCTGTACATGTTGCTGGGCTGGTTTCTCCATTCATTTAGGCTCTGCACCATAATGCTTGGATGTTAAATGGTAGGTCAAGCCATGGTAATGATTTTTTTTTTTTTTTTTAATCAAAATACATAGACAACCTGAGCATTTGGAACATAGAAATGTTGTTTTTTTAACGTGCAGCTCTCAAAAAAGTAGCTCATTCATTTTCTATCCAGTGACTGCATAAATCCATGTAGTAGTCCAATAGTTCAAGCTCAATGCATAGTATATGTCGTCAAAGCACCCAGAACCTTATGTGTGAATCATATACTGTGCGACATCTCAATGTCATTTCCTGCCTTCCAACCACATCTTTCCTGTTTGTAATATCTTAGCTGACAGTTAGTAATAACACACAGGGCAGACAGCAGAAGCAGAGAGCCACAGAGGAGAAAATGAAAACAAGCGTGTTCGCTGAATTACTCGAGGTGAGGGCATCTTCAGTATGCTTTTCCTTGTAAGTGCAATATACCCTGGAAGGTAAAACGCTAATAGGAGTAATTTATCAACGCTCATGTTCAACAAGCACATATTCGGAGAAAAGCTATTTTTTTTAACTGCTTTGCCTGCAGCCTTCCATCAACCACTTGAATGTGTTAAAAAAAAGTACAGAAAGGGATTAGATGTATTGATGATAACAGCAAAATGAATCCCCAGTGTACAGAGGGGGCCTAAACATTTCCCTTAAAGATGGAAAGAAATTAGGAAAATAGTAAAAAAAAAAAGAATAAAAATAATATTTATTGACATTTTAAGTTCAAATTTCCACAACTTGAATATTGTACTGTATATATATTCTTTATAACCATACAAGATAATGTTATACAGCAAACTGCGACTCTGCTTTTCAAACAAAACTATGAACTATAAAGTATTTTTTTTGCCCAATCCAATACAATCATTTTGAAGACAAACCATGTATAATAACTTTTACAGTTTATTAAGTAAATAATATATAATTTATTCCATTTCCTATGAGACTCCCACTCTTTCTGTCCTCCATCCTCTCATCCTTTTTTATTTCACTCCCTCTCTCTGCCCTTGGGAGTCGTCTGGTCTGTGGGATTCGCTTTGCGCCCTTGATGGGAGACGTACTGAGAGTGTAATGAGTTCACACAGCACCCCGTGGGAGACAGAGAGATGATGTAATATCTGGGTCTGAGATGCAACGCGCCCCCCCCCCACCACACACACATACAAGGAGGAGGGCTGGGAGACAATAGACATACGCATAGAACAGGCAGGCTAACACTCTAGAAAACCATCTCTCCCAGATGCCATGTCAGAACTGCAGGGCATAGGACAGCTGTGCAGATGAATTCAATTCTGTTTCAAGAGTCAAAACCAGGTAGAGGCTGTCAATGCCTGAATATAGTACTTCCTTTTTTAATCTTTTTTTTAACGCCACAAAAATTCTGCAGGATGCACATTACAGATGAATCTGACATACTAAATTAAGTACTTTTAAGTCAAGTTAATGTATATGTACACCAGGCATGAAAACGCTTGTACAAATAGGAAGAGAATGGACAAAAACAGAAGAAATAAAGCACTATTAAAAGATAACATATATCAGTGACATCATGAAGAAAGGTAGAAAATGAAAAGGTGCTGTGCTTGATTGTTTATGGATTATTTCGTTCAAGTAAAATACCAGTCAGTGCATATAGTTCCTAGCTGGAAGCACGTAGCTGGACTTCCTATAAGGAAACAAATTAATCCAATTATTGTAGAAATTGATGGGCAGAAATAATCCACTGGACTACCATCAGGCACATTCACCACAGCAGGCCCCGCCCCAAGGTAGTAGGTAGAGTAAAAAGATTTATCCAGATCGTAATTTAGACCCAGGTCCCTGAGATTCTGCAAATGTTCAGGGGTAGAATTCCTGCAGTGGAAACCCAGCAAATCATGACGTAGTTAGCCTTATCTGTCTGGTAGGAGTAAACCATACGATGATCCACTGATTCTAAAAGCAGAAGTCAATCAATACTGATTGCATAAGAAATGATGAGTCCAACTGTTGGCAGATGGATGTCGGTGTTTATCAGTACTCATGTTAAAATATAAAATCCATTGAGTAATATGCTTCTTACACAGCTTAAATATAACATTATCGTAACATGTGTACACCAAAGCAAATACACTGAAAGCCTATGTTGCATCAGAACGTTATATCACATCCTGCACATTGGCAGCTTTCCTCACACAAAAGGTGTAAAGGTTTGTGCATGTGTGCGTGCATGTGGGAAGAAAATGCGTCACCACAGGCCACATGTCACACACAGACTGAAGAAGAGAATAGAATGGTAATACAGCAGACTGTATGCATTTTTGGTCACCTTTTCCAGTTTACAAAATACAAAAATTGATAGTAAGCATATTCCCCACAACTACAGATGGGAAAGTGTACAATAAACTTAGTAAAATGTGCACAGATATTACACCATCTGCGAACCACACCATGCGCGTCTGTGGTTACCCTATCGTGATGTACTGTATGACACGTTAACACCCAATCTGATGCTTGAAAGCATGGGTCGGGAAGACTGCTATTAAATGTCTACTCATTATTCATGATTATCTCTCAAAGATATCGCAAAGATGATGACGCCACTTCGTCCGACCAGTCTGCCAATGCTGAAGAGCCGTTTTTCGAGCAGCGGGTCGCTTGTTTTTCAGGAAGCACATGCATGGGCATGCACGTGGGTGAGGCAATGCACATTCCTGCCAATGACTTCACACTATTCCTCCGATAAATAATAGTAGAGTGCTGTTTTTCACCTGGTGTGAAACACCAAGTTAGTGTCAATGTCAGTACTGCTTCACTGTTATTAAAGGCTTAGCATGAAGAAAGTCACAGGCAGGGGGAATAATGCATGGACTAACCCTGTAAACACATGTTCTCTCTTACTATCCAGTAAATCGCCATGATAACAGCAATTCACCAAGGTGTAAGTGCACCCAGCTTTCGGTTGGAAGGGAAAGATGACGTGCGGACATTTAAAACTATCTTAACGATTTCAAATAGGCAATAAACTCAAGCTAAATTTACAAAACCACAACAGACGTGCTTAAGTAAAACACTTTGCAGAAATGTTCATACAGTCTCCATGGTAAATATATTATAACGTTCTCAGAAAAACTATTTGCTTGACAAATAATGGATGTACTCAGTTCAAAAATAACCTACTGAGCAGGGCAATACTTAATGGCCTTTTTTGAGCATTGGCCACACATAAGCCTATCAACAGGGGGGAGGGGGGGGGGGCAAATACAGAAAAATTATTACATATGGCTTGTGATTCAAAGAACAAATCCCACGTTATATGACACAGCACGTAGGAAATAGGTGTAATATTTACCAAACAGAGACACCTGTTGACGTCTTTGTTGCTCAGAATTCTGTAGCAGTTCAGTCATATAGGACTTCGGCTCAAACATATACGGTATAATTGGGTATGGGGACTATTTACGTATTGGCGACTTGCACTACAAGCATCAGCATTATAGATCCCAATTGAACTAATAAAATACATTTGGGAAAAATCTTCCTCCACATACTGTTGAAGTAGAGGTAATTGTCCAGTTGTGACTAACCACCATAAGACTATAGTCCCTGAAAAGCTGCACAGATGTAACGCAAGGAATAACGGTGACTTACGACGGAGAAATGCAATCTCTCTTTGCACTAAATCCTGCAAGACTAATGTGTTATCACATTTTGATGTGAAATAACATGGAGACTATTAAACAATGAGAGACAGGCACCTTTTGTTTAATTTTAGGTCATTTTGAGGTGGGAAGATTACGACACACAACATTAGTTTCATCCAAAGTCACAGGATCAACATCTCTGCTCTATGAGGCTGGAGTGGAAGATGGAGAGGGAAGACAGTAAAAAGAGGCAAGACCAAATCCTGCCTTGCTAAACACCTTATCTGTCTTTTGGCAGACAGGAAAGTCACACAACACTCATTTCCTCTACACCAGGGGTGTCCAAACTTTTCAGATAAAGTACTGAAATGGTGATTCAAGCAGATCTGATGGGCCACTAGCAGGTGCGCGTTTGTTGCCGCGTGTGTGTGTAGGTGTGTGTGTGTGTGTGTATGTATGTGTGTCTGTGTGTGTGTGAGAGAGAGCGAGTGAAAGAGTCTGCATCTCTTTACTCAAGTGCCATGTTCTTACATGGCTTGTCACTGCCGAGACACATGCATGCACTGACACACGTGCACATGCTGAGGTTGGAAGTGGTGTCAAGTAGTGTCATGACATTTTAGCTACAAACAACATGTTTTCTATGTCAGTCATGATTATTAATGTTTGTTGTGATCATGTTCATTCTTCCTAAAGAGTTTTGCAGAATATCAGCATTTTAAGTATCTGCAATACAGGCGGTCACATTTGATCATGTGATCAAAAAGACTCCAGTCATCTCATGTTTGCAACAGAATAGAGACATTAATCACATAATAAATAAACGTATTATAATCCTCACAATTTAGGAACCGGTTGGCAATCAATGAAAACTACCGTCGTTACCGACTGATTTGCTGTTGATTTACTCAACTATTAATTACCAGTTTCAGCCCTAATCAGCACTAAGCTTGTAAGCTTAGTCATCATTATTATCAGCTACAATCAATAGTTGGCATAATATCATCGCAGTCAGATGTATTTTAATTCACTTTGTAAATAACAAACACAGGGATTTTATACAATGACTGATGTTTAGTGCTAAACTATAAAGTGGATACAAACTACTACCTTAAATATGTTGACGCAACCCACAAACTACATTTAAGCACACAGATGCCGAATCACAGAAATATACGATTATAAATGAGTGTGTATAAAAACATCTCAACCATTGACAAACATATTTTTTATTTAAGGAAGAAATGAAAAATGCAGACAATGTTGTTCAACTGTGTCTATGGGGAACCAGTGGAGAAGTAACACAGAAACATAGACAAACAGAGCAGGGAAAACACGTCAAGGCTAAATTAAAACCAAATGTGTCTTGGTTTCTTTCTGTGTTTGTGTGTGTGCACGAGGGGGGGATGCGATCTGTCTCAGTGAGATATGGCCCGTGTGGGGTCAGTTGGAACACATCAGAACCAACCCAAACACACAGCCTGAGGCAGGTTCTGGCTCAATTGACTGCTGCCATGTAGCAAACAGCTCCGTACACAAGGATTATATTTGTCTCTCACACACAGATACATACATGCACACACAAAGACACACACGCACAAAGACACAGGGATACTTCTTATCAGTGGTCATGTTCTTTTTCTTGTCTTTTCCCATATCAGTGTAGCTCAGATCAAGAGGCGAAATAAAAACGAAATCCTTCATTTGTAAAATTATAATTAAAAAAAAATATTCACAGACTGCTCAATATTTCCCAAGATTAATTAACGTTTGACAGACTGAGCTTATCACAGATAAAATACTCTTTACTTTGGTAGCAGAAACTTCTATGTTTGGCACCTGTTTATTTTAAGCCTGACTACAAATATTTTAAATTCTTGTCGTGTGATCATAATGCTCACATTTTGCCTTATTGAATATGTAATAATAGTAATCTGAAAATAGACCTGCACTTACCAGTGTGTAATCTCATTTCATCAGGACGGTCATTTTAATGTTCAAAAAAGCCAAATCAGAACAACAGGAAAGACAGGAATGACAACAGGAATGCCAGTGGATGTACAGCCACTACGGCCACAGCTGTTACCACTACTAGCAGTACATGTTCTATTTATACTCCTACTACTGCTGCTGGTAGGTATCGTTAACATCACCGAATACCTGAACAAGTTTTGCAAGGGCTGGTTCTCCTGCATATCGGAGATTTCTTACGAGTCTCACTCCTGCATCTGTATTTCTCAACAACCCCCCCCCCCCTGTCCGCCCATGTCGTTCCACGATGTTGTGATCAGGCTGTCTAACCGCATTTTCTCTCTGCACAGCTAATTTGTTGTTGAGTAGAAGAGCTGACATGACGTCACATGTCTCTGTGTGGGATTCCCCTCAGTGACCCGAGGAGAGAGGTAGAGTGGTTACACACCGGGCTATAACAGATGGACAGCAGCTGGAGATGCAACCTTTGACTGCAACATCTTTATCCGATATCAGTTTTACCCAACCCATTTGTGTAGCTGGAATTAGTTGATCAACAGAATGACCTCATGATATCACTTCCCGGTACTACAGTATACTTACACCCCTAGTCGCATGATGTAAAACATTACAGTTCATAAAAGATTGTTGAAATCCAAATTGCACCATCCTTTACAATGTGCAACAGTATACAAGCATAACAAACAGAGCTGTGATAGCAATGGACTGAGAGGAATAATTAAGAAAATACCAAACTGAGGATGAGTAAAAAAAATAAACATGGGAAGTGTTTCTGAGTTAGGTTACACAAGGTTAGTTATGTAACGAGTCAAGAAAATAATAAGTAACTGAGCGCTAACAAGTAGCAAGTATGACATGACTATATTAGCAATGTAAAAACACAAGAAGATACAGACACACAAAGCTTTGAAGCATTCCAATGTATAATTTTGCACATAGCTAGTTAGTAACAGGTCTGAATATTTCAGTGTAAAATATGTCAGGCTTTAGATCGCTCAGAGAGTAAATTCCTGTCTGTGGCCGAGTACTGTTGTGAACTTTGTCATCACTGACACAAAGCTGTTGTTATATTACACTGCAATTTCAAATAGACCCACATTTTATTATTTATCAGTTTAAGTGAGTAAGTAAGTAAGTCTTGTCTGTCATACAGTGTGTTCAGTGTACAAGCCCAGGATCATGCAAGACTACTGCTGGCGGTCTTTTAAATCTTTATTTATGTTTTCATTTAAATGAAATGCATAGTATTAAGCTTCTTTTCTAAAACACTGTTACTCATGGCTTCATTCCCACTTGTGTGCGAGTCTGAATGAGATTCTGAGGCTGTTGCCATGACGATACCAGAGGGGCAGTGATATGAAGAATGAGTGAGGAAAAACAGGAGGTGGAGTCAGACTGAGAAAAACAACCAGTTAAAAACTGTGTCTACAAGTCTTTGAACTCTTATCTCCCATGCATGTGCCAGATGGCGCTATGCACTCTGCTATTACATAATCAAAACAGTGAATCATATTTCCACACAGACACCCAAACATGCACTCAGCCCTAAATTGAAAGCCATCAATGTCAAATAGTCATAAAACAAACCCTTGATACAGGAAAAGACCAGAAACACTACACTTCAACAGGCTAAATACAAGTTCACTGCCAGACATATTACATGCCCCCCCCCGACACACACATAAATAGAGCATTACCACACAGACCGCTGTTGTCTGGTGTGTGTGTGCGTTCTTGTGTGTGTGTGTGTGTGTGTGTGTATAACTATGTCACAAACAAAGCACAACAGAGCCCCCACAGCAACCAGCAGTGCCACCACAACAAAGTACATGTGTGAGACACAGAGATGATGTGTTCACTGATAACACACACACACACACACGCACACACACGCACACACACACACGCACACACACACACGCACACACACGCACACACACGCACACACTGAACCAAGTGTGAACAATCCAAAACCACTATCGCATAAACAGGTCTTAATTGTGGTTTCAGCTGCAGCTTCACACAGCACTGAAAATGTGAGCCATAGTTAACCGTTGTGTTCCAAAAACTAACCTCGGTATTACAGACATTATCTTCAGGTTATATGTATAAAACTGGAATCATATCATCAATCAAACAACTACCCTTCACTATCTGCTACTCACAAGCAGCTAGTTAACAACGAACATAGCTTACACTTAATTAATATTGTGTAACTGACAGTGTGTTGGGAGTGTTAATGTGTAATAACATCAGTAGCAGGGAAGCTGACTGACAATGCCCACACAATAAGAAACATCTTCTTCTTTATATACATTGTATTTAAATGCTGATATAGTGTGTATAGATCTCCAGCTAGCTCACTCGTTCACTCTTTTTTGCACTTTCTTTATCTCACTCCTTCAGACAACTGAAGGACTCTATAAATGAGCACTTCTAGAGATTTGTAGAAGTCGAACCAATCAGTGGTGGCAACCAGTGAACAAAGTTCACAAGGGGGCAATTCCAATGGTTGAATGGCTAACTACGGGGGAAAAAACATCTGTCAAAAGCTGAGCGGACACAGCCACACTGCAGAGCCGCAGGTAAACACCGTGTGACTGAGGGAATCAGAAGTAATTGAAGAGATCGTGACAATGCTGCCAATCAGTAACCAGTTATAACCAATTACACAGAGACAAATAACTTAAATATCACAGTGAGGTTTGCATTCAGATCAACAGCATTTAGCAGTTTAAACACTGTGGTCAATGTTCAGCGTCCCAGACGGCTGAGTCCCAAGGTTAGAAATAGAAAACAAAATTCATACCAGGGCTGGCCACTGTATGTGTTTGGCCTTGTTTGCCTGCAGCAGGCCTCCTGCTCCTCCACCTGCTCCCACTCCTTCTCCTGCGCTTTCCTTCCTCTTGGCCCAGACCAGCTGGTGCTCCAATAGAAACAGCTGGAAATCCTCATAGACCTTGACCCACTCTCTCTTCTCCCACTCCTGATCATCAAACTCCACATATACCTGTAGAAAAAATAGAGAAAACAAAGTTCAGTTACACCGGCAGAAACAATGCCTTGTTTCAGACATTTATCCGTTTCTTTCATAAAACGGGGGCCAGTGTTTTGCTTGTTTCATATATCACACTCCAGGTGTCAGCACCACTGCCCCCCCACACCCTTTGCATGCAAACATGTTTCCACTCACTTACAAGTTATGGTATAATGCAATGTATAGCACTTAAGTTTTATTTTGAAATTATTTTGAATTTACACATTGACATTTTGTGCAGTTCTAATTCTTGATAGCTGGTATCAATCAAAGTGCATTTGAAACCAATGCATTCGAAAGGTGTTCATTTAACTACTGTAGTTTAATGTATTTAAACATGTGAATAGTATTAACTGACTGTATGGAAGTGATGATTGCAATCTTTGTCGTATTGCCTGGCACAGATAAGACCATAGGATAACAAATGCATCTAGACGAGACTATATATGCCATTGAACCAATTTTCAGACATGTGTCAGATGAGGGCCTAGAATTGAATTTTACACAGAATCGGGATATAAATTGATGTTTCAGATACATGTAAGATCTCATTTCAAATGCAATAACATTTACATATACAGGACAACCAAAATGAAGACACATATGCATAGCAACAGATGCCGTGGTGTACATATATCCCACCATGTTAAACAACGGCTCTGAGGATTTGGGATAGATGAAATACAAATGTACGTATTGTGGCTGTTATAAGCATTCTGTTATGAACATGCACGTGTGTGTGTGTGTGTGTGTGTAGGGACTTTTCATCACCTCATTTCCTTTTCACCCTCTCCTCCTGATCGTCTCAGTCCCTGTTCTCTCACCCACCCTTACATCCTTCCTCCCACTTCCCCTCTACCATAACACACTGCTGCAGTAAAACGATTGATCCCTTCAAGCCAGCAGACATTTAGTGCAGCATCTTTGCTGCAGTCTGTTTATTACCAGTCGCTTTCATCAGGTGACCCCTGTCACTCTACACCACCATTGATTATTGATGTCTCAGTATTAGTAGCAGTAATTCCAGGGCACCGCCATCCATTAGTTCTGACATCCTCTATTCAATCTTTCATCTTTTCCAGACAACAACCACGATGGACCACTATCTGTCACTGTCAAAATCTCCAGTTCACCTCAGGTGAATGTCTTTAATTAGCAGCATCGCTGTAGTGTCATTTATTATTAATAGTTTCATTACTGATTCACCTTCTACAATTGCAATCAACTGTTGATGAATCAATTAAATGTTTACAGTGTAAAGTACAAAGGATCGTCACAACATAACAGAGTCTGATGTGACGTCATCCCGGGCCAACATAAAAACAGTACACGGCCACACCAAATGTCGAGCTCAGAAAACATTCACATCCAAGGAAAGGGGAAAGTGTCTGGTGAGTCTGTTGCCACAGTAACGAGAGGCAGCACTGGCCATGGACACACGCGCACTCACGCAGTCAGTCACGCACGCTCGCACACACTCACACACACACAGCTCTGAATCATTAGGCTCCTATCAGCCACAGTGAGCAGAATGATAGACAAAGGGAGAGAACAAAGGGGAGCAGATGCCACCCTTGCAACACTGTACAGCATCAGATCTTATCAGTATCAGCCCTCAGCATCACTGCCTCACTACAGGCTGCACGTCGCTCTTCTGAAGGCACCCGTTAAAGACACTGACCCAGACAAAGGAATGATGCTGCCTGCTAGAACATCCAGTGCAACCCAGTCCCACCATGTGCAGATGGCGTGTGAGAGGATATGTGGTTAAATGATTTATTTAGGAGCTCGGAGACGAAAAGGAAAAATGTGTATTCACGAGGACCAGAATCTGCAGTGGTGAACCTGACAATGCTACCTGGGTTTACCCAGACCGCTTATTTTTGTTTGGTGTGTCTGCGGTTTTCCCACCAATAATAGCTACTGGTGAGGAGGGGATTTGTGCAGTTTTTGGGATGCTTTTTTAGCTTATAACAAGAAAATACACATCTTTACATACATAAACGCATTATTTATATGAAGATGTTGTATATTTTTGACAAGTGAAGGAACTAAATCAATAATAGAACTATCTTGGCCACATACCCATACCATGTAAAAACTTACTGAAAGAGGGAATATCATGACTAATTTTGTGCATTTGTAATACATTTTGGTGACCTGGACTTTAATCAGGCTTCAAACACGACCAATGAAAAGCACAACAACTTGGTGTCAGTGTGAGCACAGCCTTACATTTCTACAAAGCAGAGATACAGCGGAAAACATCTTGCAGTTGTGAAGATACAGATTTCAGTGTGATGGTACAAGTAAGGATAGCAAGGACATACTGTATGTCAAGAAGCAAACATGCCGTGCATGCTCAGTCTGTTATACAATGTGAGCTCATTGATTGTGTGTATATATATTTACTGAGCCCTATGGGTTTTAATTGAGGGCAACTTTAGTGTGAAGCAAACCTTTCTTTGTTTGTCACTTTCTGATTGAGTTAAATGGTAACGTGTATATTGTTATATATATATATTATATATTTTTAATTGCTATATTGATGCATCGTTCCAAAAAGAACCAATATAATCATGTAATGTAAAAGCAGTTTGTAGAACTTTAACTTCTGTCTTGGTCTCCGCCAAAACTAAACAATTTCCAGAGTTTTAGTTGACTGAAAGCTGATTAACTAAATAAAGTGGAGAAAACTATCTGTTTCTGGTTGATTTCGCATGTTCACCTAAACGATACTGTAAAACTTTATTTAAGTTAATAGGTAGATGTGGGATTAGTGGTGCACTGTCTAATCTGCCCATCACTAATGCTGCAGATGCTGAGCTACTCTCAGGCTGGCTGCACCAGAGGCCACTGACAGCCAATGAGCGTGAGGCATGGAAGCAAACCACCAATGCAGCGAAAGCAGGGCTATCTGCCTTTTAAATAGAACACCAGAGAAAGCAGGAGTAAACGCAAGCCGATACAGAATACATGATACAAATGAGAACGGAGACTATAGACTGGCTGTTTCATAAGGCTGTGAAAGTAATCATGACACTGCTATAGATTGCCTTTATGTGTCCGTGTGCCGAGTTTATGGCTGTGATTTATCCCATTCTTTTCCTTCTTGTTCATTAAAAAACACCAGAGAAAGCAGGAGTAAACGCAAGCCGATACAGAATACATGATACAAATGAGAACGGAGACTATAGAATGGCTGTTTCATAAGGCTGTGAAAGTAATCATGACACTGCTATAGATTGCCTTTATGTGTCCGTGTGCCGAGTTTATGGCTGTGATTTATCCCATTCTTTTCCTTCTTGTTCATTAAAAAAAAAATGCCTGGATGGGAAGAGTCAACGATGTTGAATCAATTAGTCCACGACCTTTCCTTAACTTAAGTTCTGCATCGATGTGGGTGACTTAATAAGGTTTTCAAGGAGCGACATGACCCTGTTCCTTTGCTGCTTGTCTGTCCCACAGTCCCAGCATCACACTGCTGTAAATCACGCCCTGACACAAACACACGAACACACACTGTAAGCTCTATCCAGCTCTCCAAAAACTTTAATCTGATTTATTGAGCTCGACCGCACAGAAAACATGAAAACTAGCAGGGCTAAAAAAAATATTTTATCCCTTTCTGCAGCCCACAACCCCCTACGACCAACAATTTTGCACAGAACACATAGACCCCAGTGTGTGGGTGCACATGCACACAGTTAAATCAACCCTGCAGTTTGTGCATTTGTCCTTACATCATTGCCAGCCAGTATATGATAACTGTACCTCACAGAAAGAAGACAGTGTTAATGAAAGGCTGTTGTAACATGTAGTATTAAGAAGAATCATCGTCAATCTAGACCCAATAAAAGGTGGACAGGCTCTTATGACTTTGATTTAGTCCTGATGAACTGTGAGACCACGCACGCACGCAAAATTATATATATTCATTTCAAGCAAATGTGAACATCATCATGCTTCATATTTCAGGGGGTTTATCTACTGCAACAAAATGCATGTACTTGAAGAGACATGTCAAATGTCTCTGTGTTAGTCTATATGACACAACAGGATCCTGATGGAATGGACCTTGAGTCCCATAGGTCTCGTAAAGAGCCATTCGAAAGCTTTGATTGAGGAATTGAACAACAAAGAGAGAAAATGCACAGACAGTCAGACAGTAGGAGAAATCTTCTTCTGCATACAACAATATAAAGACAATGAAGATTGTACAAACGTATAATAAAACAATATAAACGTTATAAGCCAATAAGTAGCATGAGGAAGGCAAACAAGGCAAACAAACAACTATGTCAAGAAAAGACAAGTACGTAAAGAGTGGTTGTGAGATAGCAATTACTGTAAAAAGAGAAACGTAGAAATGGATTAAAAGGAGCAGTTTTAGGAAGGCAAGGAAACGATGTGAGGAAGATCCACAGGAGGAAGATGCAGTTTGCTACTGCACAATGTGTGGCTGAGAGTGAGTGATCGAGTTAAAAGTTAGGGACAGTTAAGGTTCATGTGCAGAAACAGAGGAGTGAATACTGCTGTGCAGTTTATAAAGCGAAGCAGCGGTTGAGAATAATTTTTCCCACAAACCGGGCACAAGGACTGCACAGATTGCACTTCACTTTGAAAAGCCTGAATATGACGTTGGTCTTATTGTACTTGTTTTGGAATGTTGAGAGCAACTAGACAAATGATACAGTTATTAACTGACTGTTCAACAGCAGAGCTATGTCACATCTCAGAGTTTTGAATGGCCCATATTCATAAATAAACTAACAGAAGAGATGCCACCTCTAATGCCCTTGAGCAAAGCACTAACCCCATCGGTTCTCAGCTGTCCACCGCTCTTTGGCCTTGCATGCAACACAGATGGGTTAAATGCAGAGGTCAAATTTCCCCCGACTTGTGTGTGTTTACATGCGCACGTTTGTGTGGGACGATGCACAATTCTAATTCTAATCATTAAGGGTAACAAAACAAAAAGGCAGTATTCTCCTTTAATTCAGATTTAACCTGGTGCCAAAAGCGAACCTGAGAACATTAAAGATTTAGTCTGTTAACTGTGTTAAATGTGCAATGAGGTTTGTAGCATTTTGAAGGCAACACTCATCTGCACAAAAAACATGCCTCAAATAGAGGTCCTCTTTGTTCATTGACAGCATGCCTTCAAAGTGTCCAACTCTTTGGAATGTACTTCTTGTAAACACACGTTCAACAGTCTCTGTTGGTTCAGCTGAAGACTTATCCATTCATATTGGCCTTTGTGTTGCCTTGTGATGTCTCGTCTGTGTAACAGCCCTGTCAAGATTTAGCTTTAGTACACAATGGTTTTCATTGCTCTCTCGCTCCGAGAAATTGCCTTCTCACTCTGAAGCACAACTTTTCTGTTGCTAGAAACGTGTACTTACTTAAATGAATGTATGCACCAAATCGAAAGACTATTCCTCACAGTGTTTCTTGGACATTGAGGTCACGAGAATGGGATAGACAGAAAAACCTGGAAACCGTATTCCCTCCAGCCAGAGGCACAAACAGTTGAGTGGAACAGCAGGGACAGCGAGTCACTGATCAACCACAACAGCAACCACATGGACAACACCGTAACCAAGGCGCCTCGTCCGTGACAACGGTCAAAAATGTTATACTGCTGCTCCTCCTCCCTACTGCAAGAGAATACCAATCAGTTGGGGAAGAGAGAGACAGCCTCCCTGAGGTACACAAATATATGAGGCAGCTTTTAAGTCAATGGGCTGCTGGCTCACTTCCCCTTCACAATTACCAACAATCAAGAGACAGTCGGACAGAGAAAGAGAGAGAAATCTCATCAAGAAGGCAAAGAAAGATGGCAGAGAAGAAGAAATCTCATCATGCAAAGCAGAATTCAAGTAGGTCTACAGAGTGTAGACATGTTTGATGTTCTCTCCCCATAGAAAATACAGAAAATCGAAGACGAACTCTGTGTGTGTGTGCGTGCGTGTGTGTCTACTGACTACTGAAATTGCTACAAGGGACAATGGTGGGGGGAAAAGGGAGACATAAAGACGAATGAGCACAAAGAGATGAAGTGGAGAGACTGTAATCGCACAACCCACCCTCCAATCCAATCATGCAATACAAGACTAAAGGAGAACAGGCCATTTTGGAAATGTTCTAATTAATTGTAGCTGCTCATAAATTCCAGCTTACATGCCGACTCACTTTAGCCGGGTCTAGTGTGTTAGCTCCCTTTGCTGGTGTAACACTAAACATTTCCCTTTTGTGAGATTAATACAGGCTTATTTTAATTTGACGCACAAACCCCTTTCATTGCTCACACAGTGGAACCAACAGCCTTTCAGTGTTTCAACTTCGTTTTTTTAATAAAGCAATTTCTTATCTCGTGTGATCTAACTGCCCTGTACTTCATTTTAACATATAGTATTTCAGACAAAGCTGAGGTTACAGGAGTTTATCGATGTTTATTCCAGTTCAGAATCCACTCCTCAAATCCACTTTATTTTGAATCCTGTTTTAAATCTTATTAGATATGTTATTTGGCACTTAATGTCAGGTGAATGTGAAATAATTGTTGTCGGAGTTATGACACTACCTCAGAGATCCTGATTGATTTGTCAAAAGATTGTAGGCTTGGGAGCCTCCTCCTATATATAAAAAATATGCAAAGAACAAAGAGTGGACCCCGTACAGGTCCAGGGTGTGACCCACTGCACAATTCAAGAGATTCACAAGTATCACAGCAACACACCCAGACACAAGTACAAGCAAAGGTACGCTATTTCGTCGTTGATTTTACTGGGTCTAACCATGCTGAAGCTCCATAACAGAGACGGACAGAACACAGCAGCAAAAAAGAATGGGTCCGTTGTAGAGGGTTACTGAGATGTATGTAATGTGAAGGAGAGAGAGCGATGTAATAAGAGAGCAGACGAGCTGAAGTAATAACCAATGACAGCATAAAGAGCCATCTCTCTCTTCCCCCCCCCCCTCTCTCTCTCTCTGATAGAGGCAATGTTAACAGCCTTGAGCAGTGTGATGTGACCCAGCATCCCCCTCTTTCGGATGTGTGGGCCCAGGAGAGTGGAGGGAGGGAGAGGTGAGGGGAAGGAAAAGGCTCCATTCACTGCTATTGTAGAGACATAACTAGGAAAGTACGTCGCTCTGACCCGAAAAAAAACTGAATTGATGACAAAAGTTTTTGTATCTAATTCAAATAAATTGAATAGGCATCATCAGTGCCTTTTCACTTTTTATGGTATACACTGTTGAAGCACTGCAGACTGTTTCAGTGAAACTATTATTTGTGTCAAAATGGAAAGGAAAACGTGGTCTATTTTTATCCTATGCTTGCAATCAAAAAATTCCATGGAAAAACAAACAACAAAAACAAAGCCAAAACCCAAAAAACGTACAAGTCCAACTTGCTCTCAGCCCCAAGCCAATGGTTTCCAGACACAAACCTTTCAAATTGGATAAATGAAAATAAAAAAAATCATACAAAATTTTGTTTACATCCAGAGTAGTGGAAAAGCCTCCAAACTGCTGTCAAATCACTGCTTGTGTCTTGTGTAATTATTGGGTGCAACAGAAACACAACTGATGTGTACTACTGGCGAAGCGATTACGTCTTGTAAATACAGAGATATTAAATATGGAATACTTTGCGACCACGTGTAACGCATACCAAGCGAGACGGTGTTGAATATTCAACAGCAAACAAAGACACGAACTCCCTGCTTCTTTTCCCCTTCTCCGCATCTCTTCCTCCCTCCTCTCACTCCATCTCTCCTGATAATACAGCTCTAATAATAGCAGAGTGGTATCAAGACAATCGTTTGGTGGAATCTAGGGCAGCCGCTGCAGAGGCAGTATGGGAAAATCCCTGTTGCCTCCTCCAGCCTGCATGCCTGCCTGCAGACTTTGCGCACGTCTAGTTTTAATATCCTATCCATTCTGCACAGAGATTAAATTACGTTTTACACTTACATTTTTTACACATACACAGGTGTGACACATAGTGCTGGTACAGATGTTTCCTAAATACTTCCCTTATACTTCTACATTTCTTGCACTTTTCACCCTCTGCACTTTTGCTGCTGTAACACCTGAATTTCCCTACGGGGATCAATAAAGCTTTTATCTATCTATCAATCTATCTATCTATCTATCTATCTATCTATCTATCTATCTATCTACCTATCAAAATAAAACGGTGGTCAGTTTAACATTTTACAATGTATCTGGGGCCTCTCAGTGCTGGCACTGCACTTCAGATCCTACTGTGACTGTTTTGCATGTGTAGAATGAAATTAATCAGTACAAGTGGCACAGTGGGGCAGTGGTTAGTATTCACAGCAAGAAGTTTCTTGGTTCAGTTCATTGGGGACAGGTATTTGACCGTAGGTGCGAATGTGAGCATGAATTGGTTGCGGCTCTCAGAACTGCTATGAAAGTGGCTATTGTCCGTTAGTTAAACCAAGAGCAAGCTGTGTGTAAAGCTACATTACATACTGCAATCGAGAAAATAGAGCAACAATATCTGGCCAAATAAGGTTGAGATTTCCTTGCTACACAGGACAAAGAGAGGTGGTGGATTGGCTGAAAATGGTAATTCATCAAAAATTGAGTAGGCATAATCAAATACCGACACGTGTCAAACCATGTGCAACAGCATCACCTGACTGCATCTGCTACAGAGTATGAGCCATGCCATGATAATCCTTTGTGTCTCTTTCCGTCCATCTGCTGTAATTTTCCTGGAATTAACCGGCACAAGATGAAGTCGCGCACGAGTTTCTAACAATGTACATCACCGTCTTAACCAAACCAACAAGTAAGGGTGTAGACGACAAATCTGTTTTCATCTACACCTCACAGGTGCCAAATAAATAAATAAACCACTGCATTACAAAAAAACAAATCTAACTTTGTGCAATACTTGTGAGCATTTTTTGAGAATGAGAAGCAATGTAGCATGGAAAAGATGCAAGCTGTTCAAGGTTCACATCTGACCTTTTAAATGATTTGGATCCTGACCTCTTCATTACTGCTACTATATTTGTCTAGACATTTGGACATGAAATAAAATCTAGATCAGATGATGTCACAACCAATTCGAACAACATTTAAGATTGATGACACACTATGGTTATTGACTTCAAGAATTAATCAATGAAAGATCAACAGAAGTACACAAGTCTGTTTACCAACTGCTATAGTGATAACATCCAGGGAGTGCAAGGTTGTGTTGTGTTTTGTTTTATGTTCCATTGATTCACATTCACTGTTTTGTATGTGTTACATAATCCCAAGACTAGAGGCCTACCTCAAGATACTATGGGAAGTGGCAAATGTGAACCACTACACAGTGGAACAGTCCTGTTATAGTGCGAGAACAAGAGGTTAAATTATAGCATGCATAATCACTGCATATGGGGTTATGGTGGGGGTTGTACAGGTTTTTAAAGAAAATAATATTAATTTATAAAAATCTATACAGCACAGATGAAGATCCTAATTTTAATGGTTGTTACTGTTGCTGATTTCAATAATACACTGGATTACATTCCTAATAAAATAACATCTCTAACTAATATGCATATACTGTATGTTATCCTTACACATGTGCTGGTTGTCTAATATGTTCTAACTTGTTACCAGAGTTGTTTGTTGTATCACATCACTCATTCAAGATCAATGTTACCAGACTCAACTGGCAAATAATAATAAAAGAAAAAAAATACATAATAATTCACCAAAATCACTCACACACGCACCCACAGAACAAGGCTAGTCAGATTATCATCCCGTGAATAGCCTGTGGTGTTGTGTCAGGCCAATATGGGAAACTGTGCGGGGCTGGGTTTATAAAAGCTGGGTACTACTGATTCATGTGACTTCAGTGAGACTCAAGAGTGTTTGAGTGAGACTGTGTGTGTATGTGTGTGCGTGCGTGTGCGTGCGTGTGCGTGTGTGTGCGTGTGCGTGTTCATTCATGACAGAATGAAGGAGGGAGAACTATGAGAGTAAAATGTGCATGTGTTTTTGAGAGAAAGAGAAAGAGCTTGAAGAGGGGGCGCAATTTTCCATACACACACACACACACACACACACACACACACAGACACACACAGACACACACAGACACACACACAGACACAAACGAGGAAGAGCGAGAGACAGAACCAGCTCTGGGGTTGATGATGTAGGGAACAAAGAAGGCCTCTATTTGAGCGAGAACGTAGGTCTGTATCTCAGGCTGTTATACTGGAACATGTTAAGGCATTAATGCCGACAGTTATTTTATCACGCGTTAATGGCTTTTTTATTTTTTAAATTATTCTATGGAGTCTGTCTCTCACTGGCTCTGAATACACATATTAACAGATGTTTGTTGATCAATATTGGCTGGGGATGGGCGTCACTCACGCGTCTCAGCCAATGAGAGCATTTGGTAGGCAGGGTCTGGGTCTGCTGCAGCACTCACATGAACAGGATGAAGACTCAGAGCGAGCGTATTCTAGCCCTCGACCGTGATCTACCCATAATATCTCCAATATGTCGATCGGCGTATTGGGCACCCCTGATTTAGGAAAATCATACACACACCCAAAGGTCTATGGGTGTGAGAATTGCTGCGTGATCACTATTTTCCTCTAGCTACCCCAATACATGCTCAGGCTGTGGAAGGATTGCAGTGATACCTGTCTGACATTTGAATCCAAACACACCCATAGATACTTGCAGCAGCCACAAGAGTGGCACAACTTGTTTCCAGAGGCTGTTATTCTTGTGTGTTAATTACTGTGCCCTGAGACATTTCCAATTTCAATGTTCTTAGCATGAGACACACACAACTGCAGGCACTTGGGAAAATACAACAATCTTTTTCTATCCTCTAAGCCCACTCCCCCTTTCTCTGCTAAAGACACATTCACCCGGTACTGTTGCTGCTTTAGAGAAGACAGGCTCAGACTGGTGATTGGTGTAGAGAGGTTTATTTTCATTTAAATGGCTAGTATAGTAATACAATAATCTAAAATGTAATTCTATCTAATGCTGTCAGTGAACTAGTAAACCAACCCATATGTATCCTTTCTACAAAGCTGATTCATTTGAACAAGCTGTAATGCGAGAAAGCCATACATGTAGAACAATGAGTGCCTGACAGGGTGTGATCTCCATACACAACAACATCTGGTGGACTGTTGTGTGTGAAACACACTGAGCTAACAACAAGCAGACACAACATGACTATTACACTGCTGAAACTCCCTCCCACAGTCGAGTAGTTAGAATCCAATAGATAATTTACATTGCGTGTGTGATACACATATGACTTGATGCCTGATTGTGTAATGTGAAGGTTTCAGTTCTAAATTAAGAATGTTGCTGCATCAAAATGTCAAACAAAAATAAAGAATAGCTCCAAATTCAACCGCACACAGGTAATGGTTAAAAAAAATGGTGGAAATGATTGGCCTTACAAGTTTTAAAATAAGAGTGTACATACCCAGTGCTGGCTCAGAGGGTGAACTCACTCTTAAAATTATTAAACCTCTCTTCTCCTGTTGCTGGCTAATGAATGAGTTTTATACCACGTGGATGTGTGAGAGTGCGGGTTTCTGTGTTGAACACATTGGCCATGGTGGCACTCAGCTGATTCAGACCCCCTGGGAGGGAAGTCTCGCTGGTAAATAAACCCTGTGACACCACTGTTAAAACGTAATCATGCACATGCGACTCAATTTTTTTTTTAACAAAGCTCCCAAGTAAGTGAAATGATTTATGTTTTTAACCACTTCATAGATATGTAAAATTAAAGCGAAAACATTTTAAAACATTTGAACGTTTCCTTAAATAAAGCACAGAGATATGGCTGATTAACTCCCTGAGCCGATCCTGCACACAAAGGATTGCATCTACAATAAAAAGCACAGGCACCCTGTACTGGCACATAAATAACAGAGAACTGTGTGTCTGCATGGCTCATTGTCAACTTGCCTTGAGATATTTTAGCTTGCTTTCCGTCTCCCATCATCGAAGGCAGGGGGATTTATGTGCAAGACTTCGGTGTAGGTTTGTTTATGTAGATTTTTTCAAGCACAAGAAAATGTTGTTCACAACAATAGCACAACTATAGCTTCTTATATAAATGGAATGGGGAAGCCAGGATTAAACCTTCTGACTAGTGGACAACCAAATCTACCACCTGAGCCACAGCCACCTCTGACAACTAGATTTCCCCCATCTCTGTGTGCAGATGAGTTGGCGAGTGTTGACCAGTGAGCACTCTGACAGTCACTGTTATGAGTTACACATCTGAGGCATGTTTTTTTGCAGTTTGTTTATTGATTTTATGTAAAAGCACCCTGACGGAGGCCATTACGGAATATAAAGCAGCTTAGCAGGAAATTAATAGAGGCTCAATACATACAGAATCACTATCCTTATATATTTAAAGTGGGGTCTCCTAGTAGACTGGTGATTTAAATCCTCTCCCAGATTTAGAAATCTGACACTTAAACCGACACATTCTCAGACAATTGACATTGCTGCAATGGCACAAATGATATTTTGGAGGACATTTTCTTAACTTAGACTACAGGAATGATCCTAAACGGACAACATATCTAAAGATTTAATATGCTATATTTCGGATCAGTTTAGTTTCACTATTAAGCCCTAATCTCCTGTATTCCTTCCCCTGTTGTTAAGGCACCAACTGCAGTGTTAATGTCATTCATTGTCTGCGGTTACTGCAATATCACGAGTGAATCAGCTAATCAAGCTTTAGGAATACAACAGCTGACAATAATGTTATTACTTGAACAGAGACTCTAATCATCTAATAGTCAAAGCCATTACTATGCTTGTGCTTGGTAATTGTGCTCATTTCTAGTGGGGACCTATTGCATAAATGCATTTTGAAGTGATTTATTTAAGTTATTTAACTTTGCCACTGTTGACACCGTGCCACCACGTTGCATCCCCCTACCGGAGCCTCATGCCCCGCCTGAAATCCACAGTGTTTAACAAATAAAAAGAAATAAATAACGTGTTCAGTTTCGCAAAAGGCGGCGCTCACTCCCAACACACAGACTCACGAGCGCACCCCTAGGGTCAGACACAGAGCGGAGTAAGACAGGAGGAATATCAAATGTATCAGTCATGAACTCGGACCAAATTATCCACGTTTTCAAACAGTTTTACTCTTCTAATCCACTTCTAATCCACTGTGCAGGACAGCAATGCAGCCACAGGGCCTTATTGAAGAGATCACTCGCATACACACGCACACACACACACACACGCGCGCGCGCACGCACGCACGCACGCACACCATCTGGCCATATGGCAGCCCTAAATAGTACAGTGGTTTAACCAGACATTAGCGCACACACTTTCACATCCACAGGAAACACATTAGGCCACTCTACATTGGTTGTCTGAAATCAGTGTTTTCCCTTCCACTGTGGGTTTCATAGCAATAAGGGATGATATCTAAATACTGAAACATGCGTCAATAACAGAGACACAGAAGAAAATGAAGAGACACAAGCGTGAGCCATGTAAACACACTCAACCATCCTTCCTTTGAGCTCTAAATTACATCTCTGCAAAGTCAGAACTATATTTGAGTTAAATTTTAAAATGATATTCAGGGTTCCTCAACACGGTCTGTCACCTTCCTTAGATGTATTTTGCTAGAGGAGATGGCAGGAGGAGAGTTGCAATCATATTTATTTATGGGAATATCAAGTTTCCTCCTTGGCTGCAAATGATGTTTACTCGTGCTATCCACCACATCTCACTCCATGCTTTAGATCAGGGGTCTTGAACATTTTTCAGGCCAAGGACCCCCAAACTAATGGAGCAGAGAACCCCTAACACCCAGAACAAATTATACAAAAACATCTGAACTGAAGCAAACTCCACTTCAGTCGTGACATCCAATTTTCTACCTTTCCCAGAAAAAGTTGATTTGAAACATTACTTTATTCTTTAGCTGTGTGGGTGCAAACAGACATATCCACATACTGTGGGGATAGTCTGCTGATAGTCAATTAATTGTAAGACCATTGACGATAAACAGCTGCTATTTATGTGTAATTAAACTTTTCTTACTCATATATTCGTCTGCCGGTTCTCTGCTAATCCAAATCATGCGGGGTAATGCACCATTGTCATTGGCAGGGGGAGAAAGTAGGAGCATGTGTTTTGATTCAGCTGATAGCCTTAATCAAAATACAGCAGAATTGAAGTAAGATTGCATAGAGGTGCGAATCTAGATCACAATTTTAATCAAAATAATCATGCATCCCTACCCAGAAGCTTCCATAATGTCAATTGGTATATGTATGTGTGCACATGTGAAACACAGCATCAAACGCAGTTCTCTTCCGAGACTTCCGAGTGCGTTTCCCGAGCAATTGAAATTTTGATACAGAATCAAAATAAAGTGTACAATATACTGAGCTCTTGGTGTGGTTTACATTTACACTAGCAACTCTGTGCTTATCCTATACTTAAGATACTGTTTGTTTAATAGTTCATATATTGGACATGTTGACTGCGCCCGAGTGAGTTGGAACTCTGTGGCCCACAGCTCCGACACAAGCATGGCCACAGAAAAGTGGGCAGCTTATAGGTGATATCAGTGCGAATGTCAGGCCATTATGACGACAACAAAAACTCCATATGCTGAAGAACTCTGTGAAGTGTGAGAAACCTCTGGAAAAAGTGTGGTCCGAGAGTTCATGTGGAGTCACAGATCCAAGAATGCAATACCAATTATAAACTAGATAACTAGAACTAGATTTAGTTCACACAAAATGCTTTTGGGGGATTTTAGGGAATTATTGGGCATATTAAGGTACATTCAGGAGGGTGGCCCTGTGCAGCTGTGTGGTGTCAAAGACGATAACACCCACAGAAACTGTGCCTCCAGCTGACAACCTGACAGTGTCTGACTTGTACTGCGTGCACATCCATTGCTGGCTCTCTTTGAAGGCTAGTTCCTGGTTTCCCATTACACTCCAACAGACATGGAGGGCCTCTCATTCGTACTACACTCAAGTTTTTGCATAGTGGACACATTCCTTACTTGCACACCAGAAAACCCTAATGGCAAGAAGCAACACTCCTTTGATTATTTATTTGACCAAATTTGGGATCAAATTGTGTGAGCGTTAAAACAGAACAGCTGTGGAGAAAACACGATACGGACCCTAGCAGACATGCTGACATTGAAACAATGACTTGGCCTTTACACTTCTACTCCTTCTATTCCTCCTCAGAGACATGTCTGCATACCTAAATCCTTTTATTCTTCCAACTCAGGTTTTCATCTTTACCTTGTAAAAAAAAAGTGACTTTCAATGGGGCATTACAAACCCCCCTGGTGACAGAGTGGGTGTAGGAGAACAGATAAGAGTGAAATGGCAGCAAACGTAATGACTGAAAGTTTGGCCTACAGCTGTCAATCGGTTTGTATTTTTCATGAGTTCATGTTAGAGGCTAATGATCGAGATTACTGCTTATCAGAGCTCTGCGTCATCTGTATGTGTGTAAGGTCCGCACTGACAAGACCACTGGGTCTTTGTGTGTGCGCGTCTCAGCAATCTTTCCGCACGTAAGTACGCGCGCGCGCGCGCGCGCGCGTGCGTGCGTGCGTGCGTGCGTGCGTGCGTGCGTGTGTGTGTGTGTGTGTAAATACTCTTTGTCAAACACACGTGCTTGTACAGGCATGTACAGTATGTGAGGCGAGAGAACTGTTGCAGTGCTTTCTGGGTTTGTTGGCTTGTTAAATCTAATCACAGTTGGGCCTAAATTTAGCTCCATCTTAATTACACAGCACATGGGACTCAAAACTCACCACACTACTCTGGAGTCCAAAAATATAAAAGCAATCTCGTCGTTACAAGGCCTGTTTGCTGTTTGCTCTTAGATGCCAGAATCATGGAGAGTACATTTCAACATGAGACAAAGCATTGACCTCGCCATACAACCTTTTAAATTCTTCAAACTTATATCTTGTTATTAAAAGGAATAATGTCGAAGGTTTTTTTGATTCTCTATGAACATTTTGCAAGAGCTCAAGAAGATAGCTTTTTGACGATATTTTATATATCAAATAAAAGTGTATTTGTATAGCGCATATTCACAATTTGCCTGATAGGGCTTCACAATCTATAAAGGGTGCACTATCCTCGGCCCTCAACACTGAAAAGGGTGAGGAAAGGGCGAAAACTTCCCTCCCAATCCGTTGTAACATAATAAAAGGCGCAAAAACCTCGTAGAGAGCCACAAGTGAGGGATCTCTCTCAGGATGGACAGTAGTGCAATAGATGCCGATTGTGCAGAGCAAATAAACCCAATAACAATAGAGAAAAATCTTTATCAAAGGGAGATTGTGTTTTATTTTCTTTATGTCAGACATTATGGATGGACTTGCATAATGCAATGAAAGTCAGTAAGATTGCAATCATGCAATGATGTAAATAAATAAATGACAGGGCGTACACTGAAACGTTTTTGGACTATGTCAAATTGAAAAACCAAACTCACTCAACTATTTAGCATTACAATACGAAAACTAAAACATTGATTCTCCATTTTGTAAAAAAAAAAATCCACAATCAAAAACATTGTGTTTTAAAGTGTAATACATACATTATGGTGGGACATTAGACTGGCCTCCATTACGACACAAAACAACTGGCGTATATAATGCAAGAGAAGCAAGAGCAGATTGATCAGTTTTAAAATAATGCCTGTAAGACGAGGTTTTTCTCATGCCAGTCTCATGCTGGTCGGCACAACTGACAGCCTGTGACAAAGACTCATTGTCCGGAAAGTAACTATGTACAAACTGTTACCCATTAATTAACAAACTTTTTTAATGATCACGCAAACTGCCAAATTTGCCATCACTGTAAATAAGTGAAAATCCTTAAAAGTCAGCCACCTGTGTGCATGTTGTTCCTCTAAGACAGGGGTGTCCAAACTTTTTGGCTGAAGTGCCAAAACAGTGACTAAAAATGAACTGACTGGCCATTCTCCCTCACCCGTTTGTGGCTATTGGCTTTCCTTGAAGTCGCTAAAAAGTACGTCATCGCCTGATTTGCATATAATTAAAATGGACCCTGTAGGAGGGAGAAATAACGCCATGGGAGGGACAAAAAGTGAGGAAAAAACACCCGAAATGACTGAGGCTGTTTGAGTCATGGAGTAATTTATATTAAGTGACGTTCGGGGAAAAAACGTTGCATTTACATCACTCTCTGTAAGCCAGGGGGAGATCAGCGGTGGCTCTGTGCATGCGCGACTCATGCAGTCCTGCAGCGCGAGGCTACTGTGAGACTGACCGCCTGTGAGTGCTTTGGGGCAGTGGAGGGGGCTCACAGCAGCACCCCCTGCGCGTTCAGGACAGTCAATGCACAGCGATAAGTGCTTTTATGTCCGAGTCCTTCTGTTGACGGGGGGAGATTAAAATGAGCCAAGAACGGTTCACAGCAAAATAGCTAGACAGAGGGGTGAAGCCACCATGCGGGGAAACTTGGAATTGCATTGTAAAGTTTGAAAAAGTATTTAACAGTGGTAGCAGGCCATAAATAATATATTTTAAAATAAAATCTGACCGCCGGGGCAGGACGTCATACATGCCTGCTCTAAGATATGACTTTTCAAGTGTGGGACTGTTCAGGTGCAGTTGCTATAATGGAATGTATGCAATTATGTAATTTGTGTTGTATATTCATACATGACATCGGGTTTGCCTTCTGTATGTTATCTTTTAGTCTCTGCTCCACAAAAATCCAGAACATGAAGTTACATGCGCACACACACACACACACACACACACACACACACACACACCCATGCATGTGTACACACTCTTCCCAAACATGTCCATATGTGAACGGCTAAGTGACAAACACAGCAGGACTGTTGAGCATGTCATTGTTGAAAGCAGACAGACTGAGCCCTCCATTGTCCATCTCACTCAGGCTCTCCATTTCTCCCCCTTTCTGGGACTGGGAGCCTGGGAAGAGAACCACCAACCCTGACGCCATCTATGCCTTGCTGTGAGAATCCTTCCCTTATCCCAGGTAGAGTTGAGAGGTAATTCAATTAGACGACTCGTTATGTCACCAGCCCTATTTGTTCAAAGCCTCTACCTCTCCCCTGCCTTTTTCTCCATCTGTTTAACACACACACATATTTCTCCTGGCAGTGTCTGTAATTCACCACCGCAGCCCCCCCCCCCCGTCTCTCTCTGTCTCCCTTAGAGATGGTTTGAGGTCAACTGGCTCACGTGTCTTCATCTCCTGCTACAGCATGTGGGTTACAAATTCCACCATCCCACCGTTTCAAATTGCATGTTTCCTGGCTCGAAAAGACCCTGCGATCACGCGCGCGCGCACGCACGCACAGTCAATAGTTAAACAAACCTGCTAGTTTACAGAGTGAAGCAGTCATCTTAACGGCCTATAGTAAGGCTTGTTACTCATTGCCTTAAACTTACTTAACAATATAACTATTATCTGTCAGTAAATAACTATATTTTAATTGATAAACATGGGGGAATATATACTGTCATTAACCTTTGGTAATGCTGACAAACTAGGACAATTAAAGCGTGCCAATAAAAGAATAATGTTAACAACTTTCTGTAACAGCCCTGAGGATGTTATTCTTTGAAGCAGTGTTTCTTACAAAAGCTGTTAATGTCTTCTTTCCATTGTAGCTGATGTTAGTGCCACCTGCATGCTTAGTATAATGCCAGTGACTTGTTTTAAGGTATTTAACTATTCATTAGGTTGATGGTGAGTGGAGATTTGAACTGAACAATTCTAACGGTTCAACTGCGGCCGCTCAGGTTCAAAGAATGTGTTTATGTGCGTGTACCTCACCATTCCATTTGATGTTTAGCATTATGCAACCATTTTCTTTTCAAATACCAAAATGACACACTTTCAATGAAAAGCTGCTGCTGATGAAATCTGTTAGCAACTATTGTCATCTCAGGCCGTCTCAGTTGAAGCTTGACAGGAAAGAAAGAACACACTCCATGTGGTGAGTAGAAAACACACATACAACCAAAACAAAACTATGTGGATCATCTTTAGACGTGGGGGTTTTATAATTAGATATATAATCATCACAGTGTCACAAGCTGATGTTCAAATGATACGCAAAGAACTGTGATATGCAGATGTGATCCTTTAGAGTTCAATTTAAAGTCTAGTGCTGGGCAAGTTAACGCGTTATTATCGTGTTAACTCATTGAAGCCGACAATTACTTTATCGCTCGTTAACATTTTTTTGATGCTTTTTTTGTTTAAAGTCTGTCTCTCCCTGGCTCTGAATAAACATACAAACGGATGATGGGTCACAGGAGGGGCGGCATGTTGATCGATATTGGCTAAAGATGGGCGTAACTCACACATCTCAACCAATGAGAGCATTTGGGGTGGGGCCTACGACTGCTGCAGCGTTTTTTCTCTGCTTGACCACTTCACCTCACTCTAACACAGTGGTTCTCAACTGGACTTGCCTCAGGACCCAATTTTTTCCAGTGCTCTAACAGGGACACTTGCTACTGAACTATGCTGCTGAAAATGTGTATGGTAACGGTTCAGAAAATAAAATATTTATAAATGTTAAATGTTTAAGTTGAGATTTAAACGTGTTACTGCACTTTTGTTCATACTATTTACGTATTTTAGTATAGAGGTGAGCAATACATTAATTTTGAATTCATGATTGAATTTTGCACATAATGCAATAGCGATTAATCGCAGGAAAATAGAACATTTAATTGTTAACCAGCACTATTAAAATCATAACTTCTTCTCCAATCAATGGCCTTGCATATCATCAGCACACATCTTGAAAATGGATAAAAGTGCTTAACTATTACCATATTTTTACTGTAAGATAAATATCCCTCCCAGGCTCCAGTCACCAGTCTCATAGTGTCCAAACTTTTCCAACATTCATAATGAAAATGGGCTTCTGCATTTCCAAGTTGGATCGTCCATGAAAGCACTCCTAGATTTAATTTTTTGCAAATTAAAAAAAAAAATTGTCTTTTCACTCTATTTGCTCTTCCATAAATCATCATAAAAAACAATTGTTAGTATAAATGCATGGACTGAATTGCTTGGCCATCGGTTGTAATCATTTCTAATAAGTACGATCATTAGTAGATTGATTTAAACTACACCTAGAGGAATGGCCCCCCCTTCTAGAAAGAGTTATTTCATGAAAAAGCTACTTTTCCAATTTGTGTTTTCTGTCCAGATGGGCATACAGATAAATTCTTGCAGACATGTATTGTGAATAAAAGATGTTCTGGATTAAACTGTTAGGCACTCTCCCACGACGCTGCTCCGAGATGATACATCCTTATTGTGTATCCAACTAGTATGAATGCGCAGATTCTTTTGATGGTATTCACTGGGGCCAAAAGATGCTGGCTTTATGGTGAAAGCCCCCACATACAGCAAGAGTGCATGGCACTGGAGTATGTAAGATTTATCATATTATATAAATAAAAAAACAACATTTTAAAAGTCTAATTATTTTACGGAAACGTTGGCCATAAATTGAAACTGTGTGCTATGTGCAGCAGCAATAGTCTCATTGCAAAGCAATCTATGAACTCCGTGTGTTGGGGTTGCAGCATCTGGAGGTAACACTTCCAAAGTGAACCACAAGAGAGAGGCTGCCTGCAGACAAATCCATGTCAAACACCAAAGTAAAAACTCAACTGATACCGAGCTAAAATGTATTTTTTGTCAAATCTCTGCTGTAACCGGTAACACCAGTGTTGATGGTCAAAACAACTGAAAACTCGGCTTAAATAATAAAAAATAGTGTAATACATCACAGAGAGTTACTCAAACCCAAAGCCCAATTTCTTTGAACTGTGATGTGGACAGTACTCTTTGAAAAAAAATTAAAGAGTGACTTAGGAACATTTCACAGAGATTATAATACGCCGCATCTTAAAAAGTAGTAGTATAACCTACTGATGTTTCTCATTTATGAAACACACAAGTATGCTGACACTTTGAAAATTGTCTCTCTCCATCATGCTAAAGCTGTCTTCGAGCTGTGAAATACTACAGAAAGGCGCCACGCACTGTGCTCCACTGGCCTTAATGCATCTTTCGCTGCACTGCAACAGTAGCAGTGCGCTTTGAATCTGAACATTTCAAGTACTTCTGAGTACTTCAAGTGGCTTAGTGACCCTAACATAACATGCCGGTATCTAGCAAAAACAAACAAAATCATTAATTATCCTCATAAAATATTAAGCAGACTGTATCAAGCTAAATACAAGTTTAACTGATAACTGTGTGTTTGCTTCAAAGATCAGACATGATCATTTTTGGCATGCATCACATTGAATATAATTTTTTTTTTTTTATAATCTTTAGGAAAATAAGTCTAGTATTATGCATATGTTTAGTATGTCGGAAATAATATTTCACGTATTACAATTTAGCAGTTAGTAAAATTATTTCCCCAACATTTTGTTTTGCCAATTGTTACTGGAAAAATTAAAGTAGTTCCTTTGGCTTTAGCAACATTTTCTATCGATATAAAATTAATAAAACATTTTTTTTTAAGTAAATGCATATTTCAGTCTTATACTTTTTAAACAATGTCACCGTTTTAAAACAGTTATCCTGAATAAAATGTAGTTATCAGTGTTCCAGATATTATGTATAAATGTGTTTTAATCCTTAAATTGTATGATGGACTTTATGTTTTCCAGTATTAAATGGGCAACATGTTAAGAAATAGTTAAAGACAAGATTTAAACTGTGTACCACTTATTCTTCTAAGCTTTAAAAGTAAAGGTTACGTTGTATCCACAGGCTAACAAGCACTGGTTTTGCAATCTGACACTGGTACTTAAAAGAGGCCAATGAGCTCCAACACGCCGAAACAGTATGGCATTCTTTAGCATACGCGAGGTGGAGGGCAGCGAGTCCGCACCAGAGCAGGCATCTGCTACTGAAGGGTCGAGTCGTGTATTATAGTGCTACGGCAAACATGATATAGTGAGTCTCTACCTGGGCTGAACTTGAGAGAGTGTAAAGATGAAAGTTTTGTCAGTATAACACTCAAGAGTTTCCTGGAGACAGAAAGTACTGGAGTAGTATAAAGATGTGTTCACTCGTGGACAGCAATGCTCTGCCACTGGCTGCAGTGTAGTAGCACTTTGATTTTTGTGCATGTTGCAGTTTCGGAGGGCCCTTCAGGCCCCTCTGGTTGCAGGGACATTTCCCATCATGCTAGGCCAAATTTATGAGTTTGCACTATGCTTGATTAAAACGTAATGTTATTATATTCATCATGTTGGATATGGGACAAAAATAGGCTGGAAGACACTATACTATGATCAAGAGCAGTATAATGGGAGTGGAGCCATGTAATCTCTCTTGTGTTTGTCTGTGTGAGTGTCTATGCACGTGTCTGCATGCTCGTCTTTGGCAGCCTTACAGAAATCTGCTGTGAAGGTCAAGTTTCAGTCTGTATGGAGCCAATCAATAGAGCCAGCACTAGAACACCCCTCCCTGCCTTCATCTGCTTCACTGGGACATACACACACAGACATTCAAAAATGAAGCATTCACAAAGCCAAGTATGACTGTGCACACACATCCAGACAAAGACAAGTTATCATCAATGCACAAGCCTGGCTCAAACACACATACACACACGCACACACACACACAAACGCACACACAATTACTGAATGATCCTATCATATCGACATAATAAACATATTTAGGCACAACTGGAGCCTTTCCATACATTGTCATGAAACAGTTTCCTTTCACATGTGCTCCAGAAGGCCTTAAGCACTAGAGTCTCGCAGGCTGGCATTTGCTGACCTGCAGAGGCTGTTCATCACATTCAGCTGTTTTTTTGCACAAACATTTTTATCTTTTAGCCTTTTTGCCGTGTGCTTCTGTGTTAAATATTAAATAAGAGTTGTACTAAGCCATATTGTGCCGTGTCAAATAGGTTTTAGACCAAGACACAAACAACAAAACAAGGCAAAGCAGTCTTTCCTCGTTAACCACACATTTAAAGGGAAACCCTTTTTTTTTACCCCCTATTTCATTTCAAAAATCCTTGTAAGAACTTAAACATATAAACCATTGAATGTTCTGATCAAGAAGATTCATTTTGCAGCCCCACAAAGTGGAGAGGCTTCTATTTCGATCATCAATGATGATTATAGTAGATGGTGATACATACACAAATCACCAAAGAAACATATATTTTTTTTTCATGTGATCAATGTATTTAACAAAATAATATAAATTATATAAAAGAGAAGAGGAATATTGGGGGGGAGACATGAGGGACAAGTGCTGCTTGTTTTTGGCTGTAACAATGTAGTGTTGTAATGTAAACAGAAACTTTGGACTTCACATGCCACTAAAACCACTATCTTCCACAGGACACACACGCACCCACATCCATAGAGAAACACACATCCATACAGACGGCTAATGACAACATTATGTGACATTTTAACTATTTCCAAGTGGAACGAAACATATTTTACAAGTATACACCCTCAGTCTTTCAGACTGTACACATTATTCATGGCCTGCATTTGTGTGTGTGTGTGTGTGTGTTCTACATCTTGTTACAAGCTACAAAGTAATCCCATAACTTAAAAAGCAAGCTTTTCAAAAAGCAGAAATGAGACTCTATTTTCAGGTCACAGCGTGTGCAGATCACCAATGCCGCAAAACCAACTTAATCCTGAACAGAATCTCTGAACTGAACTTGTCTGCCTAATGATAGTTTGGTTGAGCAGTATGGTGCAACTATAAAGTTGGTCTGTTGGCAGTGAGTAAGAACGTGACAGTTGAGCGGACAGATGGACGGTCCATTAGACTTCCTCAGAAACAATCATTTCTGCTACGGCTGTCACAACTGCAGATGTATAAAAACAAGCACAATGAGCACACGCACACCTTGAATCTAATGGGCTAAATTCGGTTTCCTAGAAAGACATTTCCCAGCCTTGGCTGTGTACACTTCAGATGTTTGAGGCCCTCATCATTAGTATATACATTACAAAATAAAGCAGCATGTGCCTCCCCATTCATAAACCTCATTACACTGCAGGACTCCACTGGTATAGCCACTCCTCGTATACATTATGATATAACGACATACCCCCATCCTCTCCTCATCCAGTAAAAACAGCAAAGTGATAACAGAAAAGAATATGCTTGTTTATGAGAAATGGTATAATTACTCGAAAAATATCACAAGTTCCAACACTGACTGGTTCTAAAGAGTGAAGACAGGAAGACGGACAGAGAAAAAGAGCGTTCTGACAAAGAGTGTTCCTCTATCAGGTAACAAGAGTTAACTTGTTTAATTGCGTTTCACATTCCAGCTGACACACGTCAAATACTGAGCCTGCTCACACCAGGGCTGAAGCGATAACTATTTTCAAGGCAAATATATGCAGGACTATTCTGCAGTTTAAACAATGTGCGAGTGCTGCAGCCTGATATTTTATGAATATTACAGTTTTTTTCATTTTATTCGGAGAGCACACTTATATCTTAGTAGAAATTCATATCGTATTAAAAATAGTATGAATTTAAGATTACAGTAACATGAGCTTGAATAAAAAATGGAATAGGTAATACTTGCATGTAATAAGAATGATATTGTGAAATTCTATAATAAAAAAAAAATATATATTAAACATACATATTATTATTAAATCGAATACAAATTACTTGGTTTGGTTTTTGGTAAAATATGAAAAATAGGAACAGGCTCCCACTACCACTTATGTCTTAAATGTAATGACAGCCAAAAACTTTTTTTTTTTTAATTGGCAGATACAAAACTCAGAATAGAAAGGAGAGGAGAGGAGAGCTTACACCATCTGGAAAAAATTTGTGTAGCTTTTGAACAAAAGGAAAGTGGAGGAGACAGAATTGAGTTCACATGGAGATTGCGATCCACTTATGTAGGGGGAGTATTAGACTGTGGTGTTGTTTGGAACTTTAACAAGCAAGTAAGAACTGCAGTTGATGATCAAAATGGAACCCTAAAGGAATATCAAATATCAAAAGATGTATAAATGTTCATTTCCACTTTAACCATGAATAGCCACACTGATTGTACCAAGGATTTGTAATTCAATACATTGAAAGTCACAGTTGCAGTTTGCAGGTCTAAACTGGAATTTTAAGCTTACACCTTTGCAGTTATATAGCAAAATACCTGTTTTGTGCCATGACAGCATTGTCTCTGTTGTACAGTGATAGTAGTTTACTGGAGTGAGTTTAACTTAAAGAGAGTGGCAGAGATGTGTCCATTTTTGTTTAAAGTCAAGTTGTGTGAGAAACCACGTCCAAGTCCCACACTGGAAGCAGTTGATAATTCCACAGCAAACAGTGGAACCACTTTCTTTTCACTCTATATAACTGCATACTCTATTCCTCCTCTACAGTGGTATGGTGCACCACTCTATTCCATTGTTTATGCAGTTTAATACTCTGAAAATCGGTCTCGTCGCTGTGCCAATGTGCCAATGTGCCTGCTTTAAGTGTAGGCCTGCACTAGTATTTTGTGCTGAGATCTGTTGCTGCTTGCCCTGGTGCTGGTGTTGGAGATGGGTGGAGATGAGGTGGAGAATAGGGCAGAACTGAACTGGGGAAATACCTGGTCTCGGTTAGCAGTTTTGTGTTTCTCCCTCTGCGTGAGGGATTTCGCCTGGAGGCCCTAGGCAAATACTCCGCTCAGGGTCCTGCTTACCTGGCCCGCGAGTCACATGAAACACTTGCCAAAACCACACACCTGACACTCCAGTGCTCACAGTGCAATGCTCTCTGCCACTAAACACACTGGGAGACAAGATCATCTTTGAATAGTTTCAAAGCACTTCTTCCTAGTTACTGGGGGTATGTTGTCTAGACCGGTCCCCACAGAGGTGGCTGCTGGGAACTCACTTGTCAGGAACAGAGGGAGGTCATAAATGTGTTTGACATGATAGGCTGAATAGATATGTTATATATACTGTAAATCTTAACCTTCAGGTCTGTTTGCTCTGAAAATCAACCAATGTAATCAAATTTCTAAAATGATTTGTTGCTCTTTCGCGTTTACATTTGTTTGTGTATGAATTAATCATCTGACGCACAGCTTAGATTTGAGCATCAAACCTTGTAATATTTGAAGGGGTAGAGCAGCACCATACTTCATATTTTGTTGTTCGATTAAGACCCGTCATGTATTTAAGAGAATGCTAATCAATGTCTTACCTTTTAATTCATTCATTCAATAATTGTTGTCTGAAAACAGTTAGTCCTTTTTACAGTACATTACCTTTTTATTATGCAAACAGTTGTGTTGTGTTGTGTTGTCTGGCTCTGTGCTGATGTGTTGTGCCACGATCCAGTGCTGAAGGAGTTACATTTTTTGCAGTGAGTGAACTCAAAGGAACTAGCGTTCACGTGGATAAGCCGCTGTTGCTATGGGAGAGAGGCCAGACAGAGGAGAAAGAGACCCCTCTCTCTCTCTCTCTCTCTCTCTCTCTCTCCCTCCCTTTCTCGCTCGGATTACTGTTTTCTCTCCCTTGTTCTCTTTCTCTCATTCTCCGCTCTCTTCTCTTCCCGCTCTACCAGAGAGCCTGGTTGGCTGGAAAACCAAACAACTAATTAGAGTACACAGCTCTCGCCCTCTCTTTTTCTTCATTTCTCAAATAGCTTTCACTCTTTCTTTCATTTTCAGCTCTCTGGAACATCGCTCTCTCGCTCTCCTCTCTTCATCTGCACACCTCATGGTTTGTCTGTCCCTCTTACCCCTCTCTCCGTTGTGCATCCAACCTCTCTACACCCAACTCCACATCAGAAAGCTAGCAAGTTTGTCATGCACCAACAGCACAGGGCAGCATGAGCACGCCAGTGTGATTTAAAAAAAAAAAAACATAACCACAGCAACTCAGGTTCTGCCATATTTCTTTTCCACTGATCGACTATTATATGTTTTGTATTGGTAGTAATGCTTCTTATCATTAATAATGACCTAGACTAAAGATTAAGTTATTTTGTTTACAGCCATACATGACAGAGAGAAACTGGAAGCAGCAAATGCCTGTCAGCTTTGCACAAAATATTAGAAAGCAATTCAAATAGGTATCCAAATGGCAGCCTATTGTTTTTCTCAAAATTGTCTGGAAAAACAGAACACAACAATCAAGTTAAAATGGGAAAAAAACAACAGAAAAGGCACACAGACTGTACACAACTAAACTACAGTAAATGTCTGTCTGCAAAGAGGGCACTGGCATACGATTTATATCACACATTTTGAGCTTCACTATGAATCATCTTGGATTAGATTTTACTTTGTTGTCATTGTACAGAGTAGCAGTAAGGATGTGACGGAGCTAGAGGACAGATACATTATTGGCAGTGAGATGTACTGGAGTGGGGAGCATGAATAGGGAAGATTAGTAATCTCAATAGCCTCAGTGTAAGAGCAAAAGTTGGTTGGTTTTCTCACATAGGTACTGGTGAGCCTTCTTCATGAAGTAGAATGCATGACGCTGAGAGATTCTCAACCTCCTTCCCAAAGTCAAGATAGGGTTGTGTTTGTCTCCTCTAGTCCATGAGATCAAACTGTTCTTAAAAAGAATCCTGTTTGTGATGTAACAAAGGAGACTGTGTAGGCCTGTGACGCGTACTGATGTTGTGCAGCACTGGTACAAAGCAATCATATTAATGCAATGAATTATTTGATGCCAGTACAGGGTCAACTACTAGACGATACAATATCATCCCATCAGCACCAGCTTTCTACAGGTTCCAGCAGAACAAGCTTAAGTTATGGATTCACCTCAGGGGGTGGACAGCCCGTGGCTCAGCCCCACAAATAAACAGAGCACAAACAGCAGCAGGCGATGGCTTTTCTTGTACTCAAAAGAAAAGTCACTGCAAAACTGGATAGACATGAGGGAGCTTTAGATGCTCGATTCATTTGGGGGATATTCCAAACTGAGCGAGCATAACCTCCTTATTACCGACTACACCAAAATAGCTAGCCTCACATTCTTTTGTAAAACAGTCTAGTTATAGGGCCGGGACAGTGTTCCCTGACAGAAGAGTTTGAGAATACTAAGGGATACCTAACAATCCAGAAAAATGATATGGACTGACGTTAGTTTCACCTTTAGTGGAGCTCAAGTTTGGGACACATTTAAAACACTCTGTATTGAACTAAAGTGGGACTTTTCCACCACAAATAAAGTCAAGATCTGGAAGAAATACCAAACGTGCACATCCAGCCAGAAGAGGTCACTTTGAGTAGAATACCACAGCATATTTTATCAGCTCCTTCTTTAGAGATATGCACTGTCTGGCAGTAAGACAGACTGGGGTTTACTTATTCTTGGTTCAGTGCACAGTCTGTCTGGGCTGCATCTCACTGAATGTGTTACTCTGGATCTATGGTTATGTTTAACACAATAGATATATATATATATAATCTTGCGATAGCATTATTCACACCCCTAATCTCCCAGCCCTACTGGACTTAACTGCATTTGTTCCTGAATTCACTTTTTTTGCTGGAGAACTGACATAAAATGAGGTATGGTGTTTACTTAAATGTGTTTTAAATTTGGAACCATGACATTAAAGGAAGATAATTAAACATAGCGTTCTGTATAGACATGGGATCTACAATGTTTGCCAGACAATGTGGTTCTTACCAAGCTCCTAGTGTTTTTTTTTGTTTTTTTTTAAACAGACAAAAGTGTATTTTTGGAATGATATATTTCTAACATACAAATTCCATCACAGGCTGGTGGCGACAATAGCAATAGTGAAGCACAGTATACCAGGAAACCACAGCAGCTGTTGAGTAGTCAAGTCTAATGTATTCCCAGGGTTATCTGGGAAGCCTGCAAGCCTATAGGAAGCTTTATGGCTGCCATATGCAGCACTGTGATGTAGTGGCGCTTTAGTGCAGCATGTATGTGTGTGTCTTTGTGTGCGTGCATGCATGTTGAGGGGATGGGGGAGGGGTACTTGCAGCTCGCAATCCAGCCAGCCCATCCTGGCTTCAGATTACATTTTGTTTCCTTAGGCACCAGAAAACAAACCACTAACACTCAGAGTATCCATTGCCAGAACACCACATAAGCTGGAGGTCCAGTGCAGACCCCCCCCCTCTCTCAAGAAACCATTGTGAAACTAAATGTTAAATATACATTGTTGTTAAGTTAATGTGTTCTGCTCTCTATTTAACCGTCTGTATTGATTCCTCTGTACACACGGAGCACATCACAGCAGGGCAGGGGACAGACAGGTTGACAATTGGTTAGTAGTGCAATAAAGGCTTGGCAACAAGTGTAGACGACCCTGAATGACAGCAAGACAGCCCAGAATATCAGCATTCAGGAGACAGTGGCGGGAACGCAAGCAGCTCAGCTACACATCAACCCACCCCACCCCCGCAAGCATACAAGGACACTAATGACAGACTTTGTCCAATCCTGGCTGTCAGAGAGTTAGCACTGCTCCTGGCTAAACTAAATTAAAGACAATGTTAGGTTATATGACTTATGATGAGACAATCATCATTGTATTAATATTATTTTTAATAAAAAAAAGGAAACTGACAGGCCCAGTCACCCTGTTGTTGAGTTATCAAGCTGACTTAGACCAAATTAAATGTTTAGCAGATATTTGAACTTCTTTAGACACAGAAAAATATTGGAATCCTTTATTAGCCATGAATTGTCTGATGAACCATTTGGTCATTATTGAGTACATTTTAAATAACTATACATTTGGCAGGCTTTGAACAAGATTCAGAATGGTTCTTGTCTCACTCCAGACGGAACAAATGCCTTGTATAGACGCATGCATATCATAGTATATACCGTATATGTATCTGCACTACAGTTGCATCAGCTTTAAATGGGTAAAGCTTCTCCCCAGGTCATGCTTATTCTCTCCCAAGTACATATGCACTTGAAACAATGCTGCTATTCACAACTCAAAACACACCGCTTTGAAATTAGTCTAAAGTTGCTGAATTGCAGCCCTGCAACAACCATGCAGAGACTCTGTATGTGGAAGGTTCTTTCCAGGTCACATCCAGTCATTTTCTGATGATTAACGACATGGAGATGAACCTCAGGCTACAGCCCTAAAAACAAACTGCCAGCATTGCTACTGTAAACACACACGTGTACACACAAAGACAGATAGGACAGTAATGGAAAACAAAGACTCCTATAGGCAGTGACCTGGTTGCCCTGCATTTTCCATCCATTGTGAATCCAGATGAGTGTGGCACTTTTAGGCCTAATATGCCAGAGTAGGGTTCTGTTGCTGAGCTTTCACTTTTTCCTTTCAGCCTGTGTCCCTCAAGTCCCTCTGAAAACTAAATGTCTGCGAGGGGAATACAGTGTTGCATTTCACTTTGTATGTAACCAATTCACAGTCCCACATTTTCAGAACACGTATCTGCTATTTTTTCTGCTAGAAATGAATTCTTCTTCCAAGAAAGCCAAGCAAATTCAAGTACTGTCAGGCTTATTGGGTGGAAAGCACTCACACAGTGTGACTTCAAATGGATTTTGAGTCCCTGCAGAACCCCTATAAATATTAGTGTTAATATTCAATTCAGATATACAGTAAGCAAAAGTGGATGAGAACAAGCCTGTGCACAATTAGGGCAATATCACTAGTAAGCAGCATTAAAATATGAGTCCAAACCCAAGACTATACCTTACTATTCTCATGCATATACATAATATTACATTTTCTAATTGGTTCTGAAATCATTGCATAATGTGGAGTACTGCTTATATTATGAAGTCCATCTATGATCAGCTACAAATCAGCAGAAATATATATAAAAAAAAAAAGCAATTCAAAAGCTAAGCCTACAATTATTATTACAATGGTTCTGTATTACAAAATGTCGCTATTACTATAACTATCACATATCCTGACTTCAGCTATTCTTAACCGATTTATTGGTCCTCATTTGCATTGCAAGGCCAGCCAAACTGGTATAATCTCTCCCTTAAATGATAGTTATAATATATATCACAATAATATTTTTTATCGGAATTAACTATAAACACATAAGCGTCTAACTTAAGAAAATCCTACCAGTTATCAACTTAATTTTATTTTCCATTTTCAGTCATAAGGAAATGTCATTATATCCTCTGAAATATTTATGTATCTCCCGGGTTATTAACTGCAATGTCTCATCAGCATGCTAACGTATATCAGTGTATGTAACCCTGAACCACAACACATACAATAGATGTATTCTAACCTCGGAATACTGCACAAAGGTAAAATGTGGATCCCAACATATGAAGCTATTGTGTATAAGTGTCCAGGTCCGGTGTGATTATTTTCACATTGTTAATCACTTAACATATCACTGTTATGTGGTCAATTATGTTGTACATCATAACGAACTGTACGTTTCCGGTATTTGATATGAAATCAAAATGTAACATGCTGTCTGTCATCAGATGAATGCCCACATTTTAAAAAACTACAGGTAATGATCCATTCATTGCTAACCAAGTATACTCCTGCATTATTGGCCTTACTGATCACAGGCACTTGACATAGGTCTGACAGCTTGGTTTGACACACGTCTAATCTAATCTCCAATCCTTCTCGTCTGTGTTCACTCAGCTAGTTAAGACCCTTGCTAATGAGACTGTGCCCTACTCTATGGAATTAAACCAAAACACTACTCTTTGACAGAATTATATCACACACAAAAGGAGCAATTCTAAAAATGAGCATGTTTGTTTATTATGCGATAAACAATGAATTCATGAAATACGTCCATGCCGTGTAGATAAGGGGAACATGCAATTACACATTTGAGAGGTGGCTAACTATGCAATTCAGTCCAATCTATAGAATGATGCCACGGACAGCTCCATGTAAATGTGGGATTCAAAGGTAAAATAACAGAATATTGTACTCTGGGCACCACAATTACTCAAAAACATTAGAGAAGGACCTCCAAGATGAATGCTTGCCTATTGTTTTGCTTTAGGAAACAACTGAACACACAAGTGTAGGCAGACTTCTCTCAAATGTAGGTATGCACAAAGGGTAAGTCTTCCAGAGACCTAATGACCATGACAGGATAACCTGTGCTGTAAGAGGTTCCATCTGATGACTTACTGAGCTCAAAGGATAGCCCATATGTGCCAAGAGGACAGTGAGTAATCAAAGCAGAACTGTGCTTGGGTTTGGCCAGTTATCTGCATAGGCAGAGAGAATGATTCAGTGAACAAAAGAAAACGGGGAATAGGCACAGTGTACACTGAGACAGTACAGTGTATGAGTCAATGATTGTCAGGGCAAATAGTCCATTGTTTGCTGCGTTTTACACATAAACCCATAAGAAGAATGTCTGTTTTTAACAACTGGGGTGGGGATTTCATACAAATATTTCCAATGCCTATCCACGGATTGAATTAATAATTACACAGCAAGCGGGAAAAACATTTGCTCCTGAAAAGCCCGAAAAGTGACAAAATTGAGTTGTCATGAAAATGCAGACATTTGACATGCTGATAAACTGGCCATTGTTCACCCTGCAGCGAGCCCGTTTTATGTTTTTACAAGCCCTAGCATTCCTGCGTCCTTGTCCGAGGCGCTGTGGTGGCTGTCCGCCCCAAAAACACGGGCAGACGGCAATTTACGGGCGATCACCGTGCCTAATAACCACGAGGTAACGGGGATTAGTTCAACCTAAAGGCTGTAATGCGGGGTAAATCTAAGAATCCAACCTCACCTGCGTCAGCTGATTTGCAGTATACAGCAGATTAAACCACTTAGCCTCTCGGAATTCAAATTCCGACAGACGTTTCCAGTAACATAGTATTTCTACAGACAAAAACACAAGTACCACTTGGATGTCATCGGCCAACTCGTTAATGTGAAACGAACGCTCTACATTGTCACTTACTCGTATGTGTTGAAGATGGTGCGTGCCTACATGGGGCCACGGTGTTGAGCCGTGCCCGAGCTACAACTATACACGAAACACGGAGGTTCGTCCTCGCCACAGTCGCTAAGCGAAATGGGTTGAGGGATTAAATGAGGGTGTAAATAAGTAGAGCGTTGTCCAGGCCTTTGCTAGCCGTTTGCTTTCCACCACCTCTGCTGGTGGTCTGCCTCCTATTAACTACTCCGAGTGGCCAAATAGCGGGCGAAACTTGTACACTCAACAAAATGTGACATTTTCTGAAAACACGGTGACCACTACACTCTCTGCTAGTTGCTTGAAGGTGCCACAATAAGCCAGGTTAAGCCACAAAATAACGTCTGTCCGATGAGCCTACAACATTGCCTCGCTGGCTAGGCACCAACCACAGAGATGTGCCCATTCGCTTTGCATGTAACTGAGTGGAGAGGGGACAAAGTCGGCGGTGTCCTTACCGTCAGGTCGGGGTTGTCGTTGTCACGGTGGTTGACGGCTCGTATGACTCCAGACCTCCACGGCCAGCGACCGGTGTCGCCGATTTCAGGCGGCTCGTCCCCGCTGACACAGAGGAACCGCTTCCCGACCAGCTCCGGCCGAGCCTCGACTGCCATGGCCCTTAGCTGGTCCAAATCCCCCCTCGACAAAAACTTCCCAACAACGACGCCCCTTACAAGCCTGCCATTTACGACATTAACCCCGCTCTAAAGAATCCAACAGCACAAAGAAGACGAAAAAAGGAAAAGTTATTCGTCGCTAAAAGCGGAAAGAACCCGACCCGGGGGATTTAAATGTAGCTGTCTCCACCCGCTCGGGCGTCAGTCTCCTTTTCTCTCAATGTGAAAAAACGGTGGAACAGTGGACCGTATCACCGCTGCCGTCCGAACGCGTGTCTCTCCGCCGGATCCCATGGCATCCACGAGGCCGCAGCGCGGCTGTGTCCCTCCGCTACATGAAAGCCTCATCGGCACTATATTCACAAGACAGAGACTGCAGCTGCTCGCTCCCGTTGATCTGTCACGACTGTTCCAGTGAGTGCAGCAACTTATAGCTGCTATGCCACTGTAGCAGCACTGCTATCGGAATTCAATAAGATACTGCACCTTAAAGTTGTTTGGATATATATATATATATGTATATATATATATATGTGTATATATATATATGTATATGTATACTTTGTGTGTATTCTATACTATATATGTACACTTTTCTAGCAGTGGTATAATATTATTCCAGACTTGATGTTCACCTCAATGGATTACACATGTCAAACAAGCATAAAGCTAGTCTGCCAATAAATCCATATTTCATTCTTAATGGAACTGAAATCGGTGACTCTAGGGAATGGAACAGTAAAATATCCAAATACCAACAAGTGAGTCACATGCATTAAAATGATTAACACAAAGATAAGTGAAAGGACTGTTCCATAAACATGGTGAAGTCAGGCTAAATGAACAGAGGTAAATGAATGTATAGGCATTCCTCATTTTAACATAATACAGCTCATTTATCTTTCCCTGTTTTGTGAATATTTCCTTCAGAATCGGTACTGTCTATTTGCCCTGTTTTCTGTTAAAGCTTCCCCGGTTGTAAAGGACCAAGGGCGAACGGAAAGAGACAGGAAAGTTAAAGAACAGGAGAGAGAGTGTGTGAGTGTTCAGTGCACATGGTGTAAGGTCTCATGGTTGTACACCTGTGTGTGCATATGTATGCAGAGTTCATCTTGAAACAGTAAAGTGGGTTGTGTGTGAAGCATGCTGAAAGCAATCTCCCTGGAGCAACCCCATGGGGGGGATACAAGAGAGGAGCAAGGCAAAACCCAGACAAAGAATGACAGAGGTAGAGGCTAGAGAACATAAACACAGAAAAGGAAAATATAGTCACAGCTCCTACAGTCACAGTAAGAGCACAATGGGGAAAAAAAGGAGGAACAAACAGAAAAAGAGGTGAGTCGATGTTTATTACAAAGGCGGAATGTGAAAAGGAAACCAATGAAAAGAAAATGGCTGTGGGAAACATGAAGAAAGAGAGAGAGACTAACATATTTCTTGGTTTTACATAATGACATTTTCCATGAAAAGGGGTAGAGATGTGAAGAGCAGACATTGTGGTTCTAGTTAGACAGTTAATTTTGGGCAGCATAGGACATCTAATGATTTCAAAAAGAAAGAAAAAAGGAATGAAATGTATATACACATACTAACACCTGCAGAACACGGAATAACGTAATGTAATGCAAATACATTGCAACATTGCGTTTCGCAACTTTTTTATTTAGTCTGTATACAAACGGAAATGTAAACTCATATGGAGATTAAATCTAGAATCACAGCAGAACTGTACATATCTTTTGTTGTAGTGTTTATCATTGTGTTGTTGAAGGGTTTGGTAATTAAACATTAATTGTTTATATATGAATAGTTCTCTCTTGCACCAATTATGGTATGCCTAATATATTTTGTTTTTTACCAATGGTTTATTTTCAGGATGTCAACTCTTGTTTTGATTTGTTTGCAAATCGGTATTCTGACTAGAGCTTGCAGTTGTGTGCCAAAAATATATACTGTCAGGTTAGCAGTGGAACACTTTCTGAATGCAATGCAAGTATGTTCTGTTCAGCTATGATCCTCTGATGCTGGCCCAGACAAGCTGTGTGACCAGAGAGGCTCCAGTGGGAATCTACCTCACACTGCTGCAGAACGCTAGAGCCGCCTTCATGAATAACAAGTAGCTATGAATCCAACCCCCTCCTCCACCACACACACATATCCATGCATCTACATGCAAAATACACGTGTAGCACATCTGCATGTGGCCACAAACATCCCCAAATATAAAGGCACAAGCTCATAGCCGCACACATGCAAGCTCCAGCAAACATGTATGTGCTGAGATATCATTAGCTACACACACAAAGAGACAGGCCTGTTAAAGTGCACAGATGGGGTTTTTGTCTGCCAAGTGGTATGTATGGAAAACTGTAATGAATATGATTACATCCTAAAGACTGCTGTGTTTTACATAATAACAAAGACAAAGGCAGTCTGGTACGTTTTTGTTTCAGATATCCAATCAGTGTTTTAAAAAAAACTAACAAAAAAAAAAAACGCTGAAGTGACACTTCATCTGTTTTGTGTAAACAGATCAAGAAAATTAATGTCAATCGGTATGTGTTGCTGATACGTACGTGTTAATGAGATGCTGACACATTTGCGGTGGTCACTATTTTCTTTCTCCAGAACTGTAAAGGCAACCTTTCATGTAGCTGTGTTTTATTGAAAAACATGTGCGGGTGTAGGACCCACTTGTGTGTGCACTACACATCTGTATTGTGATCTCTCATTTCTCCTTTCTCTGAAAAGATATATAACACAGTTTGATTTCAAAGATGAAATGTATTTCTGCCTAGCAACAAGAACATTATTTGTTCCATTTGACTCATCGATACAATAAACAGCTGTCTGTGGTTCAGTAATAGTTAGTATGTAAATATCTGTCCTATGTAAAGTTGAGCCCGGACGGCATACTTATCGAAGACTGACTCCGCCCGCATTCTATGCAATAGACTGTAAAACAAGGTCACCTTCCGCTTTCACGATGGAAAACTTGCTTCCCAATAACAAGGCTCGGGGAGAAAAATCCATCGCACTCCTTCCATTGCTTCTCTCACCGGTTGGCTGGGTGTCGCCATGAGTCAACATTAGACCAATCCGCACATAGATCGCTGGGTTTAAAATTCCATCGACTTCATCAGACGCAAAAGTCACATGGGCGAACGTTGCGAGCCAATCGCAGTTTGCGTTCGTTGTAAACAGACTGAACTCGCGAATGGGGAGTTAGAACGGTGGCTCTCTTCCTGTTGACGTCAGTAGCTAGCTGAGTACCGTTCTCGTGCCAGTAACTGTGAAGAGCAAAGCCGAGAAGGAAGGAGGACCATCGGGAAATAAGTGACGGCTAAAAAAACAACAGGAATCCCATCGGATATATTCTATCGGCCTAGCTGTGGCTACAGGAACGGGAGAGTGAGACATGCGGATCGGTTTGGGGTCGCTGTGTTAGCTAGCTCTTCCCGGACTCGCTCATCGAAGTTTAGGCTAAAGGAGTTCCCCGCGTTGTGGCAGACGTTATCTCTGGGACCATCTTCTTCCGCTGCCACAGCCCGACACTAAAAAGACCGAAAACATGGTGTCCTGGATGATCTCGAGAAGCGTTGTGTAAGTCTCGACGCCATTACCTTTGCTTAAGTAATTTAAAGAGGTCTTCGTTGAGAACATTTGCATTGAGCGGCGCTAGCTTGCCTGGCTAACTGCTCTCGTCCTTTGGCCACGTTGAATCATTTAGTCCTGTGGATACCCTGATTATTCTGGACAGACATATGTATACTTTTTGTTTACTGTTGCCCCAAACGTATTGAACTGTGTTTCAGAAGGTAATAAGCTGTACCTGGTTAGTTTGGCATTGTTGGTGGTCAGTTGTCTTTGTGTTTACAGGTTTGTCATGCTTACTGTATGAATCATGTCAAAGCACGCTGCCAGTGACTCATCGTTACTTCTTTTGTTAAGTATCGTGAGGTGAACATGTTCAAGCCTCGACATGCTAAATCTGTCGAGGAGTGTCGAGTAGAGCTGTCCTATTGATATTATTAGTCAGCCCTACCCAATATAATTTGACGAGACCTACCGTGTTGGGATACAGTGAGACAGACTCCCGTGAATTAAGTTGAATGGGTTTTCATGAATTTGTTGACTGAATAACTACTTTTCCATTGACTTGCCTTTGACATCACGTGTGATAAAGGCATAAGTCAGAGTTGGGATGGAACACCACAAGGCCAGCAGCTTTGTTTACTTCTGCCAAAAAATGCTCAGCCCGGACCCAACAGCAACCCTTTATAAAATCTCTCTTGTTTCTATGTCCCCTTTCTCTCTATACATATTCAAGAATAGTAGCTAAACAACTACTGCTGGATGTGAAATGGAGGATAGGAATGTGGTGGAATTGGCAGAAGGGTGGGGTGGAGAAAAATACTAACTCTCCCTTTTCCTCTAATGCAACTATAAACACCCCCTGTTATAATGAACAAAATGAATGACACAAGGACAAACCAAATTTACATTTTTCAAAACTAATGCTGCTAATGCTAAAACTATGCGAAACACTTTTCCAAGCACTGAAACGCATACAAGTTCCGAAACAAATGACGGTTTCTGAACGGGAAGGGAATTTGCCAAATACCGGAAGTGACGTGGAATCATTTAGTGAGCATGCAAATCGTAGTGGTTTGGAATTGTTATGGCTTCAACATCATCATGTAGTCTTTCCGCAATAACATTGCAAACTATGGCAATTGTGAAAGGGTATGTCCATCAATGACTTCCGCATCACCCATTTCTGGTATTTGGTACATTCCCTTCCTGTTTAGAATTTGTCGTTTGTTTTAGGACTGTTCCGCAACTTATACATTTGTTTCAGCACTTTTAAAAGTGTTTTACACTTTGTAAATCAATTTAAAAAAAATGTAGTTTCAACCTCTGTAAACCTTTGTAAATTAGCTTTGTCTCTACATTCTATGTTTTGCGTAACGATCAGTTTATTGTGTCATTTTGTTTACATTTCTAAGACATTTGGAATCTACACTATACACTGTACTGCACAACCGTACACATATGCACATCATGGATTAAGATGATCCTGCTTTTTGCCTTTTACTTCTGATCCTGCCAAACACTAACACAGCCACGGCAAGAAATGTCTCATCATCTGTTAGCTTGTTATTCTAGCAAGCTAGCAGACATCTGAAATGAATGTAAACATGGCACTTCTACTTACGTAGTTTAGTATTAGCTCTATTAAAATAGATTTTAAATGAATTGTTACATTTAGTACCCCTAGACCAGTGTTTCCCCCCCCCCTGTCAACATACGTGGAAACTCACATCGTGCACACACCCACGTCAATAGTCACAATAGTCACATCTCCCACCCCGGTCAACACACGAGAGACTCGCATCGCACACAAACCCCGTCAACACACACAGGAGACTCACATCGTGGTCAGGGCCTAATCGCGCAGTATGTGGTGTTATTGAAGTCTGTGGTTAGACAGTTACACTTATATAAGGAGTCGTATTGAAACCACATATCAGTTGTCGCGGAGAAATTTAAAAGTGAACTAAAAGGAACTTAATAGTGGCCTAAAGTGTCAAGATTTTGTAACTTACCATTAACCAATACCCTTACTGCGCTGTACATTTTTTGGATAGCATTTTCTAAGAAGTATTGCCTGTCATTGCTGTCCAGCAATGATAATAGTAGTGAGGTCCAGACCTTTGCAATTGGTATAGGGGCCGAGAAAGGCATTTTTAAAATTGATTGGTGTTTATTGAGCGCTAATTATAGTTAATCCTTTGCTTTATGCCTGGTGCCGCAAATGAGAGGAGAACACAGTTGACAGAACTTGCAACACGTGTACAAGCTGTACAAGTATGATGCAGCAGCTTAAAAAAAACAAGCAGTAATGTGTGAAATGCAAGCATTTCGCTATGCGGTATTAATGCAGTTGTTTTCAGGTTGAGGTTATGTAATGGAATATACCATTTCATATCAAAATTACTCTTAAAAGTACTCATTTGGATTTAACTGTTTAGACCACACAGTCAACCTATTTGGAGACGATTGACAAGGACGTACTCGTTTGTTTGTGGAAAAGCAAATTGGTATTGCCCACAAGTGCTAAATTAACTTAATTCATGTACTAATAGATGTTTAACATGCTACATAAAATAAAGACATGTACATGCAATGAGTGGAATGGTCATTTTACCCATGTAATTCAAATGTTGGTAAACCAGAATGATCTTTTATGAAATATCCAATTCTCTGCAGTTATTATTTATTATAGTTATTTTAGTCTATTACAATATTTTTCGTGGGGGGAGATTTCTGAGATGTAAAACAAGCCACTGGCCAAAGTTTGAACCTGCGAAGGACATGTTTGTCCAGGTATGAACATGGTGAGATTCAGAGAGCTGTGAGAGCAGTCTAAATGATGTATGCCAGTTATTTCCGTGAGGAAATACACTTGGGAGGATCATGTCGGGTCCATAACCAGCCAGTCCCATTTGCTGTAGCAGCAGTTCTCCCAACAATCCCGCTCTGTATTTTTAGGGGAAAAGTCTTGTAATCAAATTCTTATTCCTAAAGCTCAAACCAGATGGTGCTAGCTCAAATCTTGGAGATCTCTACATTTCTTCCCTTCCTTTCCACCCGCTTGGTGTGTCTCTCTGTTTTTATTACTCGCTCTCTCTCTTGCTCTCTGTCTCTCCTCCCCCCCTACTCTCTTTGCTCTCTCTCTTGTCTTTCTGTCCTCCCCCTCCTTCCATGCAGTTGTTGGTGGTTTACGGTGTCAGGAAACCAGGGAAATTGACCCACAGCCCAGAGTCAAGGCCCATCTAATAGCAATGGGCTATTTTCTCAGCTGTATGCGGAGAGAGAGGGGGGGAGAAAGTGTTGAAATGGGAAGAAGGAGAATGAGGAGGGAGCAAGGGGAAAATATAGAGATGGTAGGTTGGAATGAAAAAGGGGCCTAGTGTTTCACTAAATAGTTTCAAGAATATTTTGCTAATATTTTTTCTTGTTTGTGTTTGGTTTATTGAGAGAATATCTCTGTTGCTCCTAAGTGAGTCAGAAAGAAATAAGGTACAATTAAAACAGCGCAAACTGTTGTACCTCTCCTGTCTTGGAGGATAGTATTCACCCCATACAGGAAACCTAGTTTTTGTGATTTGAATTATCCAGTTTATTCTGCTCTACACATATGCAAATAAAGCACGTTGTGTGAAAAGACAGTGTGATGAAGAGAGTTTGTGGAGCTGAGGCAGCTTCCCTCAAGAAAATAAACCTGAGGTTTCCTGCTGCATGGCAAACTCTGGGGAAAGGGGAGTGTGTCTGTATACATGCCTATATATAGTGTGTCTGGCTGTTTGGTTGCTGTAATGTGAAATTGTCCTCAAGGGCTTAATGTTTTGACTAATGTTGAAGGAGTCTGTGCTCCTATATAAATGCATCCACCCTACTTTTAATATTGTGAATAAAAAATATTGTGTTTTGGTATTTTAAATAGTCAATGTGTATATTTAGGCTGTAATAAGCTGTGTTTCTACCAAAAAGGAAAGGCAACTTAAAGTTCCCCCTCCACCTGCAGGGGAACGGGAATGGAACCAAACTAAACATTACCCCCAGCTGCTGAAGAAAATTACACTGGGATCACTGAGTCACTGTCTTGTGTTTCAGTGGTTCTCAGACTCATGCCCCATCATTGCAGGATGAAACAATATTCCCCAGGTTTTTCAGCAGGAACAGACCTAATTGTGTATGCCCCAGTTTGCTCTTTGGATGATACTGAATGGCCATTTTGTTGTCACTGTAAAATGCCCTTAAAACTGCAAGGGAAAACATTTGTGATGGTAAAAATCAGGTTATGAACGTGGGTTAGAATATATGTGTTTCGTTTAAGCAGAGCAATTATATTTATCAGTGTTCATGATCTGTGTTTTTTAGCTTATGCAAACCACCCATACTATTAAACGTTTAGCACTAGCAACATTTTTATTTCTGTGTTCCTTGTCCCTACAGGCTGTTGTTTGGGACCCTGTATCCTGCGTATTACTCGTACAAAGCTGTGAAGACCAAAAATGTCAAGGAATATGTAAGTTCCCAAGCTTTCTGTGAATATGCATGATGCAAGATTGCATGGTCCTGTGTAAAAACAATTAATAAATGGTTAAACACACTGCATTCTAGTCATTTGCAGATTATGTAGAAGTAAATGTCAATAATTTTGAGTGCTAGGCAAGTTAGTGCTTTATTATCGCATTAACGCATTAACGCCAACTCACGGCAATTACTTTATCGTGCATTTACGATGGGTCACAGGTGGGGCGGCATGTGGATCAGTATTGGCTAAGGATGTGCGTCACTCAGGCGCCTCAACCAACGAGAGCATTTTGGGGGGTGGGGCCTAAGACTGCTGCAGTGCTCACATGAACAGGAGAGGGGGGGATGTGCACAGGGGTACTCGTGTGTGTTGTTAAACAACAACTAACAAGCCGCTCTAACAGGGACACTTACTGAACGCTACTGAACATAGACTTTATGCTACTCCCTGATAGAAGAAAGATGTGTATGGTACCTGTTCAGGGGAAACAAATTAAACTGCTTCTCAGTATGTGCTGGTTTTATATTTCATTTGATTACATTAATGCGTAAGTTGAGATTTACAGGTGTTACTGCACTTTTGTTCATACAACTTACACCCCTTTAAAATAGAAGTGAGCAATACATTACTTTTTAATTCATTATTGAATTTTGTGCATAACAATGCAATTAATCGCAGGAAATACTGCAATTAATTGCGGTCTTTTACCTACGCCTACATCAAAGTGTGTTCTCGACCGTTTATACACTCTCGTTCTTTTTCTGTCTTTAAATATACTGCTTGGGGATTGGAACTCGGGATCCACCGATACTTAATGTTCAAACATCGGAACAATTTGATAAATGTCAGCAGTAGTATAGCTAAACCCTCACCCTCATGCACATATCAGGATTTTAAGTATACCCTGGTTTTGCAGAGTAGCTCTGCAGCACACCCTCCAGAGGTTACTCGGGTTCATCGCAATGTTGGCTCTGAAGCTTCATTCCAGAGGCCCAGCCCTCTTAATTTGTTCTTATGACTTTAGCGTGTGTTTCCGTGTGAACGCGTTTCCATACAATACATGTGGGTGCGTGCATGCTGACCGACGCGAGTCTTTTCACTATGTGGCTGAACCTCTCGTCTCTAAAGCCATTTACCGAATGAACCTCTTCACCCTTCTTTCATTGATTTATCTCATTCTTCTTTCGCTCCACCTCATTAACAGGAATGGGCATCACTCGGTTAGAAATAACATTGCTGTGCTTCATGCCTCACTGCCCCTCTGCTACCTCTTCACCGCTGACATTGACGTAATGAAGTGCTGAATGAGAGCAGTTAAAGCTTCTGACCCTTAGGCTACACTGTTTTGACTCTGCTCTGTTACAGATAAATGGGCTTCTTTAGTGAACTGTCTGGATTCCCAGTCGAACTGGGAGCAGACTTGTCTCACGGCCTGTGTTAATATTGCTGAAACAGCGGAAAAGCAGCAGGAGCTGAATCAAAGATGTCTCAGCCTTTTGCTTTGCTTTGTCAAATATTAAATGCGAAGTGGATAGGGGTCTCGTACTGCTTCTAGTTATGTTAATATGTAAACTTCTATTAAGGAATTTTGTAATGGTATGTGTGACATTTTATAGACCCAAGGAGTAAACAATTGATCAGGAAATAAAATAATAATAGTTGTTTTTTGTGTTTAATTTGATGTTCCATTTGCTGTAGAGAGCTGATACCAGGTGTGTTTTGTCTTTCTCTTTTAACGGAGGGTAGTTCTTCATATACTGGGCCAGCTTATTGCCCCAGAAAGGCAAAATGGTTGCTGTATATTTCACCAAGGTCGTGTCTTAATGTCTTCCCTGCTGATGAGATGAGGAAGGGAGGCCAGAATACAGGGAAAAGAGGGAGAGAGAGTGATTGAAACATAAATTAGATGTCCTCTCTCTTTAACATTTATCATTCCCGTGAGTCCATGTCTAAGTGTGATGGGAGTTCACCATGAGGTCACCAATTAACCAGTCCAACGGTAATGGTGCAGAGATTGCGTAGCCAGTAGTATTGTGTGTGTGTGTGCGCGCGTACGCACGTGTGTGCCTCCGCCCGCCTCTTTTACACAAACCAGTTGATACATTTCTATATACTCATGAGAGCGAACTGATATGAAATCCTCAACTTCACTACTACTGTCATAAGGGGAGAGTGCACAGGATAAAGGATAAGCCTCACAAAGTAAAAGAAGGCTTAAATTCAGCTATTAATCTTCAGGTATTGACCATATTAGCATGTGCCCTTTTAGATGGGATAAAAACTTGGTGAGTGAACCAATAGTCGCTGCAGCAGCACCACTTGCAATAGCTGTTTTGTAAGTTTTTGATGATGACAAATTCAAGTGGTTCATGCGTCTGCAGTCTGATTTTCCTAACATTTGACAGAGAAGCCTGCAGGGTTGAATGAAATATTCATAACATCCTTCAAATATTATTACAATTTGTTAGAACCGTAGAAATATTTGGTAATTACTTGATCAGTAGAGTTCAAAATGCAAGACAAGGGAAATACTTTATTACTGAATTCAAAATGCTACCACAATATTGATTTTTAAAAGTTTTTTCAATGTTGTTTGTTATATTGTTCTCTTAGAATAGTTACTTATTGTGACCAATACTGAAAATAATATTTTACAGCATAGAAGCTGATTGACAAACTCTGTTTCTAAATGGTCTCAGACCCATTGTGACATTGTAATTGTTTGTTGTCATCAGCTGCTAAGTGTAAATGTTTTCTCACTGGAGCTTGATTGTTTTTATGCTATACGTTTTTCCCCTGTCTAGGTGCGATGGATGATGTACTGGATTGTTTTCGCTCTTTACACCGTGGTGGAGACCATCACTGACCTTACACTGGCATGGTGAGTTTCACAACTGGGTACACAGTACTCCACCGGGATGGTGTCATCCAGCATATGATCGGTACCTGGTTTTCACCAGACACTGTTTAGAGTTTTGTTCAAAGGTTTACGTTTCTCACTAGATGGTCTTTATTCTCATATTCTGCGTGTGTTTTTTTCTCACGGTGGCTTCTGCTGAGCCACTAAACCATGAATGCCTGATTGATCTAGTGCTGCCCTGGTGGCTGTTGAAAAAGTCCTGCTGGTTTCAAACTTCTTCCATTTCATAGTTATTTGGGCCACTGGTCTCCTGGGAACAGTCAAAGCATGAAATGGTGTTATACCCCTGACCTGTGTCTCACCACAGCATTATTATAGTCTACAGAGAGTTTCTGGGACTTCATTGGTTCTATGGGACCTCATATACTCAGCTGTGTGTCTTTTCAAGTTATATCCATTCAATTCAGTTTTCGACAAATGGACCCCAGTCAAGTGTTAAAAGGCAAACAGTATGCAATCAAAGCGGGTCTGCATACTTTAAATGAGAGATTTGTGGGGAAGTAGAATAGGTCTTGCAATAACTAAAAAGGTTGGCTGTTCCATCTCCAGATCCTCTTGTTAACAAGTCAATTTGGAAATATATGGACTCTAAAATCCAGTTTATCCATTCAGTGTGATGGAAGAGGCGCTACATATAGAAGCGCTGTATGAACAGGTGAATGCGACTTGAAGTCGTAGCTATGAAGTACTTTGTGTACTAGAGAAGCTCTATATAAATACAGACTATATCCCATTTCTAGATTTCAGTTTTTGAAATGAGGTCCTGGTAACAATGGCATATTCTTCCAATTATCGAAATGTACTCAGCAACCTTTTTTTTACAGCTTTTGGTCTCCCATGACCATGTTTTTAAATGTTAGACTATAGATATGATTTTTCCAAAGGATTATATAAATATTAAAATGCTTCATATGTTGTTATGGACTATGCAGATTGATGTGCAAAAAATGTAAATGTCTTCAGTCTTGTTTTAAGTGCTGACTCCATTTCCATTCCTATGATAATGGACTTAGTTAATATCAGCCCTCATTGATGTTGGGATTCTTCCTCTATGTGCGTGTATTTAAAGGTTTCCTCTCTACTATGAGTTGAAGATAGCCTTTGTGATCTGGCTTCTGTCCCCCTACACCCGAGGAGCAGGACTCATTTACAGGAAGTGTCTGCACCCTCTGCTGTCCTCCAGAGAGAGGGTAAGACCACCAGCCTGTGCCTCCATGGCATGGTGTATAAATTGATTATTTGAAATATAGTCAAACTGTTTTAATTTCCATTTGCACAAAAAAAACATTTGTGAACATGAAAACACTGTTCATGGATTGTCCCCCTCCAGGAAATAGATGACTATATTGTGCAGGCCAAAGAGAGAAGCTACGAAACCATGGTGAACTTTGGCAAGCAGGGACTGAGCATTGCAGCCACCGCCGCTGTCTCTGCTGCTGTCAAGGCAAGTGTCCTCCATGTACACTAAACATTCCCTGTCAGTAGTCTACTTATTATTCTTCTAAATGTGCATCTATTTACTGGTTATTTTCATCAGTACTCCATTGGTGCTTTTAAGCTTTTGTTTTGAACATTAACGGATACAATAGCTTTTCTGCAGCAGCCCACACCCTATATGTAATTCCTGTGGTTTTCTATCAAATTTGGACAAATTCTCTGAATCCCATTGCTTCCTGTTCTGTCTGCCTCTCCCCATCCTCACCGAGGAGGATTTCTCTTTGTGAGTTGCTGTGCAAGCTTTGTGTTATTTCTCTTGACATACCGCAGCACCCTCTACCTGCGATGCACAGTAGAGCATTTCAGCGGACCCCTTTTGCCTATCGGCACAGAATGTCCTGATTTGACTGGCATCACACACGAGCGGACACGGACAGAAATAGTCCTCTCAGTGTGTGAGTACCTGCAGGGATCTTTATTAAAAACAAAAGCCAATCCTTCATGAAATCTGAACTGGGAATTTGATATCATATCTGAAACGCTGCTCAAGTACTGTATGTGTACCCTGCCTTGTTGTCCTCTCCAGCTATCACTTACTGCATAGTGAGTGTTGAATGAACTGTGTTTTGCCAGTTTCATCAGTGTTGCGAGAACACCTGAATGCATCAGATTATCCCTGCAGAGCTCCTGTCTGAAGCTTCACGGCACCAAGTTAATCCTAGGCAGTGGGAATCCACCACTAAACAGAATTAATCATGTCAGCTTGTTAGATCCACATCAACAGCCAAAACCGGCAACATTTGAATGAAGAGTATTAAAGACAGGTGAAAAACATAACATATTAGGGTTTTTATCTATGGGGGAAAAAAAACAACTTTCATCCAGAATATGGCGAGAAGCAAGTCCTTCTGGGATAATATTAACCTTGGAAAAACTATTGGCTCTGCTGCATCAATTCTGCTTTCGGTACCTAATATATTCAAGAAAAAAAGAAGCCACGCTATAGAGTTTGAAGTGATTCCTTAACTACAAGGATGTGCCCCATCTTTCGTCTTACCTAACCATCTCTTGGCTTTGTTCCTCTTTTTTTCTCTCTCTGTACTGACATCCGTCTTTCTTCAGGGTTTCTGTGTGACAACAGTCTGCATTGGGAGGTAAAAACAGTCAGTGTTGCAGCATGGACCTAATGTTTCTGTTCCATTTCAGACCAGTATTATTTTTGATATTATCCCCATCCAATTCCGGACCTGGAAGTCAAGAACACATTTTTTTGTTTACATCCACCTTCTTCTCTGTGTAGTGATGCGTGATTGCGAAAGTACATTTAACTTAGTATTTGCATCCTAAACTTTTCTAATAGTTACCTTCGTGTTTCTGTTTGGAATTTTTCCCACATGACTTATTTCTTTTTTTTATGCATCATTTTCCTCACGTTGTCATCTTCCTGGTGATCATTTTCATAAACTGTGTCCATGATGTCATCTGCCCTTGCTTGTCAATATTGAATGAATCAAAGAATGGTGATCACAGCATTTTTTCAGTGTCCATATTAAATGATACATTTCTTGTAGTAATTAAGAACCCCTCTTATCGTTAACAGCCACTTTAGGCCACATTCAGCCATTCGTTTACAAATTCATACAGATTCTATCTGCAGTGCTGTTCTATCACACAATCAAATCCAGGTGTTTAAAACCTGTTGAGACTTAACCAAGACAAAGCTGTAACTGCAGCCAGCTAAACTAAAGTACTCATTTAAATGTGTGAACACTGTGAGTAAACAAGAGATTTTAGTTTTAGAAGTTGAACTTTAAATCTCATTTGTTGTCTGGTGACATTTTTTCCTCACAACTTGCAAATTACTTCTTCTTTGATAGTCAAACTGCATCTAATGGAGTGTGGGCAATGTGTCTATTTGTATAGCACTTACTTCTATTGCAGAGTGAGTAGTTACGTTGCATAATTACTGGCCAGATATTTGCAGACTGACTAAATGGAAAAATGCTGTGCTTCTGTCTTAAAAAACAACACAAACTCAAAAATCCCAAACCGGCCTCCAGCTGCTCGTTATTCCGTTTTAAACAGTGGACTCTCCATTCACTTCATAATTTGCATTGGATTGGGTCCTGTTGATTCCTGACATCCAGTTTGCAATTGAAGTAATATCTGTGTGTTTTTGTGTGTATGTGCACAACAGGGTCAGGGTGCCATCACAGAAAAATTGCGGAGCCTGAGCATGCACGACCTAACTCAGATAAGCCAGCAGGACGACAGAGGAAACCAGTTGTACCAGTACAGCTCCCACTCATCCAACCCTGCTGTCAGGAGGTCTCAGAGCACTGATGCTGCCGACGAAGCAGGTACACACACACACACACACACACACACAACCAAATTATGATATTTTGTATTCATAATATGTACAGAACATTGACAACAATGACTTTTATTTAACTGAAAACTAGGCCTCAGGCCAAGGAAAATGTCCATGTTCAATAATTTTGGCTGGTGCATTTTTAACAAATAAACCATTTGACTTGTTGGGGGAATTTACATCAAAACTTCTCAGACTCTTAAAGATGTCAGTAATACACACAAACAGAATATTCACACGGATAGTAAACACGAAGATAACTGTCCATAAATACACTTCAAAAAACCCAGAAAATAAGATACTCCTCATATACTAGGTTCTTATACAATAACCGTTATGCTGCAGACATTTTCTCCATGTTTAACTTATCTAGTGATTTATTGAACATTCAAGAAGACTTGACTCGAGGCAAAAAAAAATAGGAGCTGGTAATAACCAGCACTATCTCCACGGCAAAACTGGCATGGCTGTTGCATTCACTGTTGAAAAGGAATGTGGGAAAATGCTCCCAAAACGGAATGAAAAAAAATCTGAATAAAGACCAGCATAGAAAAAGATTGTGACAGGCATATGATAAAATAAATGCATAGTGTTGTCAACACTATCACAGCACAGCACAGCAACAGCATATACATTTTTCATTAAGCCTTTTATTTTATCTTTAAAGCTTCAATACTCCCTTCCTTCCTCAATGGTAGCTGCGTGAGAGAGAGAGAGAGAGAGGGGGGCGGCTCACCAGCAGACAGGAGATGAGATGAGGTTCAGTGGGATGCTGGTGGAATGTCAAACACACTCTTTCTCCATTACTGTCTATCTCTCTTGCTCTTCCTCTCTCTCTCACACGCACGCACGCACACATGCACGTACACATACAGCCAGCCAGTGAGGCATGGTGAGAGAGCATTAGGGGAGGGAGTGGAGCACAGAGGCCAACGATGAATGCGTAGGAGGAGAGTGGAGATGTAAGGGATGAAGTGAATTGGAATGAAGAGCTGGATGGATTGAGGGATGGAAAGGCTGGCGGACAGCATTAGCATGCTAAGAGAGGACATGGTGTAATATTTATTCAGCTCAGCCAGCCAGCAGGGACACACACACGGAGACATTGTTATCCTCCAACAGCTCTCTTTTTTTTTAACGATTCTCACTGCTGTGACAAGGTTTCCAAATCACCTTGGGGTGGAGGGGGTTCCTGGGCAGCCATGGTTTGTCAAACATACTCTTAGGACTCAAAGGATACCTCTGTTGACACCGTATAGGGTGTGCTATCTCGGCCACAGCGCTCCTCATTTTACAAAATGTATTAAAACAGCAGGGAGCCACACTGTCGTGTGACGAGTCCCTTCGTCACCATGGACACCCACACAAACGTATGCCCTGTAGTCTCTTTTGTCCAAATCATGTTGTTCTGCTGCCACAAATGTAGGGCAACAAATGTGGATTAATCCACTGCTAAAAGTGTTGCTTGATTGTAATTTGCATCTTTTTTCAGCAAAAAGTCAACAGTATGGAAGTGTGGTATTAGAATGACAGATAAGCTCCACAGCAAGTCATGACATTGTAGATACAAATCAGAACCGTGTCTACTTCCTGTATGAGGCGGTATATTTGCTGAAATATGTTATGTCTGGATCGGAGAAGGTGTCCAGGGTCCTCTGGCTGACCTTGTAAGATGTTTGTCGGAGCCAGACAGAGCATCGGAAAACACAGCCCCCAGCTCCATATGTCACAGGAAAATGGAGAGTTGTGCCACAGAATAGATTGGTCAGGGCTGGAATGTCCTCAAAGAAAATAACATGTCTTTAGAGGACACTTTGATTTATAGTCATTTCATGTTGGTGTCGCGAGTATCCGAGCTGCATGCTGGGGACATGCAACAACCCGATTGGCAAGCTTGTTTGAACTTCAGATATGAACACTGTCGGAGAAACGAGACTAAAGTCTTTTTGTGACTGAGTCTCATCTAACATAATAATTGTTCAGTCGTTGAGCTCTCATCCCACGGTTTCGACATGGACGGATTTATTATTCTTACTCTGACACTTCACGGTCTTGTCTGCTCGGTTATCTGAACATTGTTTTCTCATAAGCCGCAGCACATATTTTACATTTTAAAAAATCCAGGGGAACACCAGTGACCAAACCTTTCAGAAAATGACACATTGTAGCCTAATATAGTATATATAATGACCATTTTGTCTCCTAATTATATTTTATATTATTTACTTACAAAAAACACTGTTTTCTGTTTCACTTTTTGAGCCAAATGATCAATTTTTTGGCTGCCCTGGTATGCTCATAATTGATGGCTGTGGCTCAGGAGGCAGTGAAGTGAAAACATTTTCACAATATTCTTTATTCACAACTATGTTCAAATTCAATAATCTTAGATTTTTATTTCTTATTTGTGTGCCAACTTCTAACTGATGCTCGAGAATTTTTTGGAAGAAGTTTTGGAGAATTAATTAATTTCTAGAAAATATTCTTTAAAGTAATCTTTCTCACCATCAACTTTTGTGGCTGTACACGAGAACAGACACATCAGCATCAATGCATCTATAAAAAATATTTAAAATTGTCAGTTTAACAATAATTTAATCATACCTAGCAACTATAGAAAAACAGTATTTCTGCTGCATTTAAAAAAAGAAAATAAATTATGGTTTATGTTTGTATTATTATCCCGACCTTGACAATACTGATGTGGTCTCTGAGACATTTGTATTGTGTGTGTGCATTTTTTTCTTCAGATTACTATTATGACCAGGAGGAGAGGACAGACGAGGAAACCGAGCCAACCTTCTCTGAAGATGAGGCCGTGACTCAGAAAGGACTGAGACGATCACAGAGTGTGAAGATGACGAGGTCCAGGATCCGCAAAGATGTAAGTAGTTTGCAAGTATCTTTTCAGCTATAAACAAAATAATCTGTATAGCAGGGCTATTCATTTACACATTCAGTTGGGCCAGAACCACAAAGCTCCCTTCTTCAAATCTGGTCATATCTGACACAGGCATATCCAAATATGCACAAAAACTAATGTAAAACTTTAGGAATTGCTAAAGACTTGCACATTTTTTCTGGTGGGACACATGTTAAGAGTGTTATTTTCATTATCTTCTCACCAGGCTCGTTACGGATCCCTGAAGATTAAAGGCAAGAAGAGGCCAACACTGAGCTCTGTTAATTATGCAATGTGAAGAGACTACTGCTGACGCACACACACACACCTACACACACACACACACAACACACACACACACACACACACACACACACACACACACACACACACACGCACACACCCTCTCTTACTTACTTACACACACACACACACACACACAAACACACCGGCCCAATGATTGGTGGATGGTATTGTCTGTCTATTCCAGCAAATCTCGGTCTGAACTCTTTCATGTCTCGGCTGATCCTGGGCTCTCTGCTTTAATTTCCGCAAACCTCCTGAAACAGACACTCCATTCGACTTCTTCATTGGGACAAGGACACACACATGGAATAGTTTGCGTGGACTTTTTGTTTGTTTAATCTGTTGTAGCGTTTGGGTGTGATGTCATACATGTGTGGTCTTTTAGATTTTTTAGATCCATCTGTCCACTTTTTGTCTAATAATACAACTAATACAACTGTCCAATAGGACTTCTTTGAACTAATGCTTAATTAATAGCACAGGTGTAAGCCATTGATAAGAGCAGAGTTTTGGGTTGCCAGATTGCTTTATGTTCATCCTAAGTGATATTTGCTATATCTGTTTATTTCTGTAGCCATGTTCTTGAACTATGTCTGCATATGAGGCAAAACAATAACACTTTCTTAAAGCTGCATTTGCATGGCCACTGGGGGCAGCAGAATAAGCATGTTATCACCTCAGGACTGGTGCCTTTCATTTTTTAGTAATTAGTTATTTGTTAATATAAAATGTTTTATTTATTTCACTCCACATAAGTATTTAATAAACAGAAAACATTATTTGTGTTTCAAAGAGAGAGTGTAAACTTTGTGCCAGAGTCGAGAGTTTCACATTCATTTATCTTTCAATCAAAAATATGCTCAAATTTAAATGGATAAAAATAACTATAATGCAAAAGGGGTGGTTTGTGTTGGGCCAACTTTACCTTTTCTTTTTTTTTTTTACCAATGTGGCAACCCAAAAGCTGTTTTTATTGTTGGCTTACAGAGCATTGTTTAAGGATTTTGCAATTAAGTAACTACAGAAGGCCCTTTACAACATGACATCAGTTTAGTTTCTGCTTTTTCTGGTGTTTTATCAATTAGGATCTTGTTCTGAGGAAAGCCCTGACACCACTGATCTGTTGAAGTCCTTTAACTACTCTGATATTGAATCGTTTTGACAGAATGGACACATTTAGACACTTGCAACATTCCCTGTAAGAGCCGTTCTAACTTTTGAGCTTTAGGACGAGAGAAAGTGAGCACATCTGAGTGAAACACTTGAATCAAACTACAGTGGACCGACACTACCCCTCACTGACCAATCTGAATACCAACAAAAAAGAGGATTAGGAAGAGAACCAAGTGAATGAAATGACTCCTTGTCATTGCTGATTTTGTTATTTCTCTGGTTTTTACTTGTATATTTTTAAATGACTACGTGTCCTGTTACATACCCTGGTTGTACATTTTTGCCTGTGTTGCATAGTATTGAACGTTATAATTTTTCTTTTACCTTTGGATCAAAAAAAGTGTAGTATTGTAACCACCGTCTTTGCACATATACCTCCTCCTAAATATTTTTTTTTTAATAATTTCTTTTGCTTGTCATCTCAGTTTAAATGTACTGTGTTGCTGTGTGAGATGGATACTTGCAGCCTCTTGCATTTTAAGGTTGAACTTCTTTTTTTTCGTTGGTACACTTCTGAGGATCTGTAGAGGGTGTTTTGGAGTAAGGAAATCATGATTTTGTGGATATTTGTCATCTACTTGTAGGAAGGAATGTCTTCATGGCCAGTTTAGCGAAGAGGAACAATTTTTAAGACACCTGTTTTCAGCAGGCCTGTCACTTTATACTTGATGTACAAACATTGGCTTTGATTAGAGATGAAAAATATTAGGAGACAGACTATAAACAAACAAATCCTAAGAAATAGTCTGTGAGAACCAATATGTTGTTATATTTGACAAATGGCTTAACTTAACCACCTCTTGGAAAAAGAAACCTCCTAAAAAGTCAATTTAACAATGGATTACTACTCTGTGTGGGACGTGGTTCATTTGTACAAATATGCTGGTTTGAATTCCTTACAACTTGACCTTTTGAAAAAGGGACGGCCTAAGTTTTGACATGGATTCACCAGAGGTCTGGTCAAGCTTTATTGACAGGAAACCAAAGCCCTGTTAAGTCTTAATTGTGGCACAAAAAGCCAAACCTGCTCATGTCACAAATCTGTTTAATGCCAATAACTGACTAATGATACCAAAGTTTCATGTTGTCCCCTAGAGCTGTTTAGCGGGGTTGTAAGATCGGTGTGGGTAAAACATCTGGTGTGTGGTTGGCTGGATTGTATATGCAATAAAATAAAGAGTGCCCGGTCACAGAGAGGGCAAAAAAGTATCAGTGGAGTGTTTGCTTTATTGTTTGTGCTTTCACTTGCAAATTCTCAAAAGGTTTACTTTAACCACCATATATTGCTGCTATTGTATAAAACCACGCATCTACAAGAAGGAAATAAGATCATGCTAAATTAATTATTGTCAGTTTAAAATTAAGCTACACACAAAAATAATAATATGATAATTAAATCCTTTAATTTGAGAATGTTAGACAAATAAAGGCAGCAATGTTGTTTTACATCAACAATAGCAATGTCGTTTTCTGTGTCACAAAATCCTGATCTGTGTGTGTGTCGGGGCTAGACAAGAACTAGTTTTGTGGGCAGTTTTTTAGGAAAAGGCACATTTTCACCATATAGAATGTCAATGTTGTAGAACTTCCCTGTCGATTTTATTTTCTAAATGCAAGCTTATCAAAGCATAACTTTCAGCTTCTGTTGCAAAAGTAAAACATTTGACATTTTGAATTACAAAAATCACCAACAATCAATGTTATTCCTTATGTAATATTTGTTCAATGTAATAATTACTAATAACTAGTATATTTTTCTCCCTACTCTCATTGGATAGCTATAACTTACGGCGACACTCGTCCTGTAGTTTTTATCTCTCTCACACGCGTACGCACTCACACACACACACACAGAAAAATATTTTGTAAATATTTGACCTATCACTGTCATTTCGCTTCAGAACATTTATGTTCTGGATTTTTCCCCACACATTGAATGAACATATTTCACATTAAGTGTTTAAATTATTAACCGCAACTCTTGGTGTTGAAAGAGGGACCCTGGACAGGAAAAAAAGGTTTGCATTAAGACGTTGAATTCAGATTTATTTTTTAATCAAACTACATTTTTAAAGCAAAGAATAACCTTTCACTTGTAATGTGAAACACGTTCCTTACAACTTGAGTTAATACAGAGGCCACTGGATACCATGTTGACATAAAACCTCATTGGTGTTCCAATTGACATCCATTATGGCTGAGCTATACCATTACTTGAATCGTGTTGCATTAGTGGTACAGGCGTAATCAGTTAGTGTGCCTGATCTGATCTGCCTCTTCTCTGCACCGTAAGCCAGGATCACACGGAATCTCTGGGCTTTTTGAACTCACAAGCCACACTGACTTAACCCTTGCGATTGTGTGCGTACGCTATCATTATCACATTTTATCCCTATCCAGTAGCTCCTGCAGTTCGTGCTGGATGTCCTCTGGTAGCTCCAGAGGAGGCAGGTCATCCAGACACAGGTCTTCCTGAGCGGGCATCTCCAGCGGGGGCAGGTGAGGGATTGCAATCTCCTTCCCCTTACCCGTGCTTTTCTTCTCTTGCTCACCCCCGGTGCCCATGGCACCTGCGGCGTGTGGGAGCACCCAAAGCTCTGAGCGCTCCACAAAGTCTGCGGCCTCGGCCGCCTCAGAGCACAGGCGGCTGTTTTCCGAGCGCAGCCTGCCGTTCTCTGCCACCAGGCGCTGATTTTCGTCCATCAGCTGGTCGATTAGGCGCCGCAGGTCCTCGATTGTAGTCTGTTGTTCCTCCAGGCGAGTTTTGTCGTCTTTAGTGGTCTTAGATCCAGGGCACTGTTGAGCGGAAGGCTGGGAGCCTCCAGTCTGCCGAGTCTGAAGCTGGTACAGCAAAGTGTCATACTCTCTCTCCCTGTTTCCTTCACACTCTGCAGCCTGAGGGCCTGGGGAGCCATGGGGCTGCAGCTGGCCCACAGGCTGGGTTTGGGTAAGGAAGGCCGGGCTGCTGGAGGCCTGCGCAGGGCCATGTTGGGCCTTTGTTATCTCACGTCGAGCCTCCCTCTTCCAGCGCTCTTGGATCAGTCGCTGCTGTTTGATATGACTGTCTCTCTGCAGCTCCATGGACAGACGAGCCTACAGACACAGGTATCAACATCAGCCGCAGCACTGGAAATATCAAATATTAAAAAACAGATGGACAAACACAACTGACACGCAACTCAATGTGTACCCTTGCCTGCCTTGTTTCTTTGACCAATTTTAATTTAATGGCATGATTTCTATAAATAGATTGAGTTGGGAGACTCCCCGAATAATTATTGAGGCTGAGTAACAGGCCAACCGAATTGTACATGAGAGGATGTAAGAATATATTGCAGTCTTTCCATGCGATATGTTAACAGGTTAATGTGCAATTTTATGCACTTTAACAATGTATATGAAAAGTGTTACACATTCATGCCACATGTTAATGGGTAATCAAGTAACGTCTAAAGATTTTACTGCGTGATAGCAGACAAAACTGTGTACAAACTTAAGTAAACCTTGATGTCTCGAGGTAAAAAAAATTAAGAACAGTAGTATACGTTGGTTTACTACTACCACAAGCTTTACCTGGTTATTTAACAAAGCTGCTGAGAGAGAACATGTATTTTGCATCCCTGGCAAGTACCATAAGTGAACACATTCTTTACATAAAACACACACTGAATGTTTAATGAGTTATGAAAAAAAAGCATTGTCAAACCACACTGAATTTAAAAAATGTGAAGAGAAGAGCTCAGTAAGGACCTTATTGTAAACAGACACACACAAGCAAATACGCACATACACATGAACACACAGTGTCTCACCTGCTTACACTCTGTTGTCTTCATTGCTTCTGTCAGAAGATCTGGGGGGAAAAACAGGCATAGAATTGATTACATTATTTACCTGTTCCTGTTTATGAATTTAAAGCATTTAATGAAAACACAAGTAGGACTTGAAAAGTATTAAAAACAAGGATTTTTTTTTTTACATATCCCATCAGGCCTGGGAACAACTCACAATCCCACCTGGAGGGGCTGCTACCATCTCGTGGCCAAAGGTGGATGAATGGAGAACCTCAAAATTGTGGAAAGTTTCATTGAAAAGAGTGTTGGTGACATACCTGCTGCTTTTCCATGGCAGGAGATAGCTTCTTCATACTTCCCAGCTGCTATTAAACGGTCTGCCTTCCTGCACTGCTGATGTGCCTAAACAGAGGCAGAAACGTGGACGGAAACAATGGATTAGGAAAATATTTGATACAGCTAAGTTAGAGATATCAAAAATAAGGCTGTCAAGGAGTGCAATCGAAATATGAATCAGAGGAGGCGAGTGGAAAAGAAAAAGGTGAGAAAGAGACAGACAGGCAAGGAGTAATTGTTCAGTCCTGTATTCACAAAAAGTCAGTCACAAAATCCAAGGGACCATTTTTGGCCACCGACAGAAATGATTTTGCAGTAGAAAAATATAAATTCGAAAATTATTTTAATTATGTTTGCCGTTTTAGTAATGTATTTATCAAGTTAAAATACCAAACGTTCCACATTTGCACAGAAGCCCTTTTTACTGCACATATGTGTGGAGATAGTGATAAAGTGAGAAATCGGATGAATCAAAACATTATTCTAAACTGCTTCAGGAGCATAGCCTAGATTATTCATCTTCCGACCATATTTATTTATTTTTTAATTCATGGGCTCCTTTTTTAAAAATTAAATCAAAATATAAAAAAATCAGTTGGCTAAAAAACACTAAATAAGTATGCAAAACTACAACAATAGTGTTAACATTGACACTGATCCGCATCTTTAATAAAGGTTTTTAAACTAATTTATATTGATACTGTCAAAAATACAGTACAAGTATATTTTCTTTTGTAGTAACTGTTATGTGTTCATAGTTTAGTTAAATGTTTCTATTGTTGATTGTCAAAATAGATAATAAAATAGGTTATATGGCATTCAATCTCTGTATTTGGAACCAGACCATACAAATATGATATCAACTATCACTTCCACACAGGGTTGGTGGTATAGAGCTGTTAAAATATGTAAGATTAGTTGTAATTTTTTAATGCTAATTTAATATTGGCTGATACACACAGTTCGGGTATGTGAATCTGTTTCAGAAAGCTAAAACTGATACTGGAACATCCAACTGTGCCACAAAGTCTCATTAGCATTAGTTTTAGGTCAAAGTCTGTGACAGAAACTAGAAAGGGAGATCTGGTAACTCCTGTGTTAGCTTCTCTACATTGGTTCAATCTAAAATCCTTCTAAGTTTCAAAGCACTCAATGATCAGGCCCCATGTTATCTAAGAGAGCTGATAATGCTATCCTACTATCCCGATAGATTGCTTTACCGACAAACACAGGTTGAGTTGTGGTTCCCAGAGCCTGTCTCTCGCTCTCTGAATTAATACCCTACCACTACATGACTAAATGTATGCTTTATACTATTCAATAGTTGTTGCTTCTCTCTATGTCGCTGGTATCTCTGACCCTAGGGAGAGCAGGACATACAGAGGTCATTGATTCTCTATTATTATGGTTGTTAGTAGTAGAGTAAAGTAGTAGTAGTAGAACTAGTTGGTTCTGATATAATTGCTGCTGTTATCATTAATCATATTTTCACAAGTAAATATACAAATTGTCTGTCTGACTATGCACCATTGCTGATCTGCCTCACACCTCTCTCTCTCTCATAAATGCTGTAGACGTTGTCATTGTGTTGATGTGTTCTGTACACGTGGCTTCCATTCTTCTGTCCATTTTCGGGTGAGGGATCCCTTCACGTGTAAATCTCAGAGGGTCTCGCACCCTGTACACCCTGTTGTTGAGCCCTATGAGGCAAATGTTACGAGTGAATATGGGCTATACAAATAGGGTTTGATCGATTGTTTGACATCTATCTGGAGACGCCCGATGATAATGGAATTGCTATAGTGAGAGACAGCTTGCTGAAAGGGTAATATCATGGCCATTGGCCTTAATTGAAAAAGAAGGCAACTTTTTACTTATAGTATGTACTGTGCAAGGCGAAAATAACTGTTATCATCGAACGGCCTGCATACAAGTAAACTAGTAACACATTGGTCCCTCTCTGTGAACAATGGACCATTGGAAAGCTACACATGATAAAGACTCACAATGCCAACTCCCAATATGGGGGAAAAAACATAGAGACCACGGATATCATGTATTTTCAAGCAACCAGCAACACGGTCGCACAGGAAACGGCGCGGCCAGCCGCTAATTCACTGTGGAAGCTAGCTCGTGTAGCCTACCTATAGGATCCCCTGAACTCCAGAAGCGTCAAGCCTGTTATTGCAACATCGAAACTTACGCGGTTGAGCGGGCTGTCCACGACCTCCATGGAGTCGATTCTTCGAAGGTTTCCACTACATGAAAGGTGCCTGTGTCCCACACCGACTGTCATTCGCGCTGCGGTGGGAGAGAGGGCTTATTGAAACAAGGTACAAAAAAAGTGAATCGCTGCCAGGGAAGCAGAACTCGCCTCCACCACAGCCTCGGCTGCGTCAACATGTCAGACGCTACCGTCGCTGCGGTCACATGACCCTACATCACGCTACCGGAAAAGGAAAAAACTTTTCTCGAATTCAAAAAGTTTCAAAGTAATAGGGTGAGTCTAGGAAAAGGGCAAAAGGCCATGGAACCCAATGTCGGAATTTGAACACGTCAATACGTTTGTGCATGTGCACAAGCATTTACAGATTGAGTCTGATTTTCGAACCTGACATTACATTGTACTGTCTAAGTGTTTTAGGTTTTTATTTTATTGTGGTAATATTAACGGAAATGTTGTTGTTTTTTTTATCTCCCATATTGTTTGGTTTCCCTTTGGGGCAAACAACGAAGTGGATTGCTCATCTTGTGTGGTCAGGTTTTTTGTTGAGCTAAACGCACTTACACGGATGAGCAGATTTACCTAGTTATATCTTAAAACACAACTTCAACGCAGTTGTGTTATCTTGTCTGTTGTGGAACAGAGCGTGTATATAACTAGCTCTCCTGCGGTATCACTATCACACAGGCGTGTGTGTGGCTAAGATCCAGGACATTGCACTTAGCCCAGATGCTGATGAAGAAGAGAGGGCACACGTGTCTGATAGCCTCAAGCATGATCTCGTTAGTGTTGTTGATGTTGGTGCTGTACGGCACAAGTGACTCCCGGCCGAGCGGTTCCGGCCTGTCACGTGACTACCAGCTGCTGGGCAGACCCCTGTTCAAACTGGACCTGAGCTGGCCCAAAAACCCGGAGTTATTCACCGGGGACGTGTTTGCAGTGGCCGTCGACCAGTACGCAGGGGTCGTGTATGTGGCCCAGAGAGGTAAACGCATGTGCCGCCTTCAGCGGCAGCTACAGTTGTGAACTAATTGTATTAGAATGCCAGCTTTAATTGATAAATGGTATCAAATTGAAGTTGAAAGTGTTCACTGGGACTAGATAAAACACAAACACATTTTAAGTTGTACCTGGTTATATGGGTTCCCAACTTCACAGACACATTACATTCAAAATAGTAGTCTCAAATAATGGCTCATGACCTTAATATTTCTTATCGTATTTTTTGTGTTTTTACTGTTTTATTTAGTAAACATAAGGTTTGTAATGAACAAGCTCTAGGCAGATTTAGTATGGCACAGGGGCATGAACTTACAGAATTGTACTATTATTTATGCAGTTTTTGTGTTACTGAGCTGTCCTCTCCCAAAAACAAAAACCTTGGGGATCTTGAAAAATGGACCATACTTCACTTGAAAGTGAAAATCCAATCAGTATAAAAGTTGTGCTTTTTGCCTTACTCAGCGTTTGCCATTGCCTTTTCCCAGGTGATGGTGTGCCCAAGGTGCTGGTGTTCACCACCGATGGAGATTTCCTCCTGTCCTGGAACACAACGACCCTAGAAATGCCGCATGGGATATTTTTAGCAGATGCAGCCTCAGCAAACCCTACAGTATGGATCACAGATGTGGGGACTGGCCCATACGGCCACTGCATCAAAGAGTACTCACCATCTGGAAAGCTCCTTCGGGTAACCGCTCTCCTACAGTATGGTTTCATTTGATGGCAGAAATTGTTGTTTCAGGTTCCTTTAGCTTGGTTTACGCCTCAGTGTTCAGTGTTTGTGTCTCTCAGGTTCTTGGCACACCAGGGCAGGCAGGCTCTGACTTGAACCCACTGCAGTTTGACCAGCCAGCAGAGATCTTCATCCACAGCTCTGGTGAAATGTACATTGTGGATGGTGATGGCGGTATGAACAACCGCCTTCTCAAGCTTTCCAAAGAGGGAGATTTGCTGTGGATGCACGGAGAGAAAGGACAAGGCCTGGCTCAGTTCTACATCCCTCACAGCGTGACGGTGGATGATGCCCTTAGGGTGTGGGTGGCAGACAGGGGCAACAAAAGGATTCAGGTTTTTAACTCCATCACCGGGGACTGGCTAGGGACATGGGGGAGTTGTTTTACTGAGGACGCGCCCTACTCCGTACGCCTAACCCCAGACAAGAAATACTTTGTTGTCGTCCAGCTCAACACCAATCAGATATCACTGCTGGATGCCCCACCGGTGGGTTTAATTGGCCAGTGCAGGGTCGTCAGTGTGATCCAGCTGGCCGAGGAAGTGAAGCCTCACCTGGTAGACCTCAACCTAAAGACTGGGGCTCTCTATGTGGCTGAGATTGGAGCCCAACAGGCTCAGAAATTCACCCCTTTCAGTCTGGGTGGGAGTTTTCTGTAAAATCACACTCGACTTTAAATGAACAATTAACTTGTTTGAATTAAAATGTTCACATGTATTACTATATAATCAGCCGCTCATATGAACAAAAAAAAACAATGCTAACCACTGCACCCTGCCAGCGTAAAATAGTTATACTATAGATATATCAATATTTTACACATCTTCAAAAGTAACACATTTCTTTCTTGCAATATTTGCTTGTAGCCAAGATAATATGGAAGTATTAATTTGAGGTAAATCCTTTACATTTTTTTATTTACTGTGGTATTTTGATTCAAAATACTATTGTGTTTTATGTTTAATAACATAATATGCGGGTGAAGAAAAACTGTTATTTCATTGTTCTTATAAAACCATAGTTATCAATAACTCTCATATCTTTTTTTAATGGGTCTCAACATATGGGTTGAACTCTTCATTGTTTCTGCTGTATTATGAAGTCCTGTGCCACTTGTATTCTTTTTCTTGACCTTGCACTGCTTAAAAGGACCAGGACTAGAGGTGTGTCCTTTGTTCACAGCAGGCACTTTAACCCTGTGTGTGCGTTTTGCCTGTTGAGGGTCTTAAAAGGGCTCCTGTGGATTTGTCTTGTGCCCAAAGAGAAGTTACTTCTTTATTGAGCGTTACTCAAATCTCAAATACATCCAGTTTGCCCTTGAGTTCTGAGAAACATGTCAAGTGCATTTTCTTAGTGATAAAACATTAACATAGCTAGTGTTTATAGTATTTAAAATCTTGTTTACATCCAATTTCACACCTGAAAGATTTGATATAACTGGCAGGACTGTTTATTGCTTCACCTTCCTGCATGGGCACCTGCATCCTCGTGTGTGTTGATGACAAAGAAAACAGGGACCCACAATGCTTCTAGAGGTCCAAAACTCCACAGGAAACATTTGAGCCATTGAGAAAATGGCTTTTTGTAAAAGAGGATTGCACCTGCTTAAATGCTAAAACTAAACTTTGTCATGCACAATTTAATTTAAGATGTATGCATATCATTGAAAAAAAATTATGTTGATATAATGTATATATATTTAATTCAACTTTTGTGGGAGTGTGATTTTGCTGAAGACCCAGTGAGGGAAGTGATTCAGCATTTATAGCCACTTGCTGCTGTGAGTACAATTTGGCATTGGTGTGCTTCCAAAAAATATATTTTTTCTGGTTTTGAAGTGATCCAGATGATCACAGTTTGGCCAAGACCGTATGTTATTTATAAAGAATTTAATATGATCTTTTCAGATTTGCTTTTAAAAATAGTTTGTCTTTGTGTGCTGACTAATTGACTTAAAATATAAATTACATAGGATTCAAGCGGTATGTGAAAATCTTGATGCATGCTTTTATTTTTACACATTACTGTGAGTTAATTGTGTTTATTTGTGAATTATTTGTGAAGCCTTCTTCAAATAAAATATGTTTTTTTTTGTCTGTTACAAAAACGAGTTGTCTGATGTGTATTTGGTTGGCGGCACCACACGAAAGCTGATTTCTACTGTTCCCACTTTTTGCAGATCCCTATGCTTCCCCCTCGAGACCCTGCCTCTTTGTCACCGCTGGCCTTTGCATCCCAATATTTGATGTCAGAGAGGAACAGGGGCTCAGTGGCAACCCAGGGCCCGACCATCCTTTAGTGGCTACTGGCCATCTCACAGCATCGCACATCACTCCCTTGATAGCGAGGGCGATTTGATCCCTGGGCAGGAGCCAAATTGCAGCCCTTCTTTTGAATTCATAGATGAGGTATTGCCACTAGATGGCGCTCAGTTCACAACATTTGATATTATCTGATCATATCCTCTTTCTTGAAACAAACATCACAGTCTGTCTTTTGTCATAGTTCTATCCCTCACCACACAGAAATATACAAGACTGTGTCCTGCAGTAGAGTGTTGCCCTGATTGTGCACCAGAGGTTGTTTTAACAGTTTTTACAGTCAGAGGTATTTTAATTTGTAGGAAAGTGTGTTCTGCTGTTCCTATGGGTTTACCTTGGGAGAGAGAGAGAGCAATTATTGATTATTATCTATTATGAGAAGCTGTGAGACAGAGCAGGGTCAGATGAAGAGGGGGATGAAGGCGTTTGGTTATAATGGGTGAACATAGTAGGATACAAAGCTTGGTAACAACACAGTAGTGTCATTGTCACAGTGCTGCAGTGGCCTCTCACCACACAAGCAAGGGCACTGCTGGCTGCAGGATGGCAAACAAGAACAGAAGCGCCGTTTGGTCTTATTTTACAGCTGCAGACCACAATACTGCAAGCTGCAACGTTTGCAGAAAAAATAAAAGTTACTGTTGCAACACACCACCCATTTAGACAAACGTATACAGACATTTAAAAACACACCTGCAACTTGCAGGCTGCAAGAGAGGCAGGAAGAGGGGAATCCCTAAACCACAACCAGACCAGATTGTTTGTGTGCTGACGGAGGGAGGCGGGTGCGATGCTCCCGTGTACCTATCAGGTACGCAAGGGCTCTGAGTGACACAGCGGAGGTATCGCATTACAGACTTTCTGCTGCGCATGCATACCAGCACCAGTTACGCGCACCCCTGGTTATAATATCCCACAATGGCAATCATAAAGAAAAGAAAGGTTGATGCAGAATGTCGCGCTTTTTTGAGGACACATGGACAAATGATAACTTTTTTTTGTGGAAGTAAAAGGCAAGCCAGTGTGCTTAGTTCTTCTTGGGGAAATGTGTATGAAAGCAAATTGGCAAACTTGCATTAACGCACCTTTGTTACACAAAGTGCTAAAAGTTCTTTCCATCAGTAAATGTAAAATCATCAAAAACACAATATTAAAATCAGAGATCATCCAAACAATAAGAGGTGTCGGCAAACGGGGAGGTAAAACAGTGACATAAAACAAAGTCACACAGATAGTTCCTTTTTTATTTCAATAGCATGGCCCTTGTAGGATTTTCTAAAACTCGAAATGGCCCTCAATATGAAAAAGGTTCCCCACCCCTGCTTTAGCTGATAACTGGAACTATACTTACACACAGAAGTCAAATGGGATCATACGTAAACTTTTTTTTAATTACAAACGATTTTTTAATAAAAGTGTTGGGCATGTTGTCAGTGTATATTTGTAGATTAAATATAACTTTGAATTTGTGGTCCCTTGTTCATGATATCTAGGCATCTTTATGGTTTTATATTGTGGTTTTATGTTTTTCAGGTTGTATTACCACCTTGGCAAATGCCATATGTGCCTTAAGTGAGTGGAATTTGTTGTTATTGAAAATTGTTGATAAATTGATCACACAAATATATATTTAAAGATATACAGTACAAATATTGAGTTGATATTTAGGAGAAAATATTCACTGCAATCCATTTCCAATCTCTTTCCCATTTCATTGACTACATTAAGAATAAAACAAATATCAACTACAGCATGAGGTGTTAAAATGTGCCAGAGCAGTTTGTAGTGGCCATTGGAATCACATAATATCAACCACCATAGCATTGAGGACATTGGGTTTACAGTATATCTGATCCAAAACACCAAACACTGGCAGAGATGGAAGCATTTGAAAGATTGACAATGAAATGGTCATATACCTCTGAACAACGCCGGAGGAAAACACCATCTCCCATGTTCTTCCTCACAGCCAAAGCCAGGTTTAGTTAAGTTTATATTACGTTCAATCAAATGCATTTCAATACACACGTTGCTCTTTTGTCTTGATAATTATGAATACCACTATATCAAACACTAAAAGTCAGTTTGGGTTGCATTTTGTGTTGACTGAAAAACCTCCAGTGGATGAAGTGCTTCTACTCCCGAGACGGAACATGTCTCATTTTGGTAAAAATAAAAGTAGAGCTATTGGACAGAAAGCCATTTTTGCTGCTTCCTGTCGGCTCCCTTTGGAACGTTCACCTCCTACACAGATCTTCTCGCTGCAGGTACTTTTGGCTTTTTCCTGCTCAGCGTGCAGCTGTTCAGGATGTGCACGTCCATACTGTCAATCCCGTTGACTTCTGTATAATACAGAGGAATGTGAGAGTAGGAGTGGGCCTTTTCTGCACACCAGGATGATCACACCGACTCAAACTTTTTGCATCCGCATCCACCTCACGCTTTCTCATTTCTTCCTTTCTTCGCGCTCTCACTCTCACCCAGCTTTTGTTCTCTCTCGGCCTCCTTGTTGTCCCTCCTCTATGCTTTCTGCCTCGCTGGCTGTTTTGCTGACAGACTGCAGCTGGATGGCATGGCTGCATTAGAGGCGGGATCCTGAGTGTGTAGGCTGGCCTTTGGAGGCCCTCTGCATGGGGAAAGCCCACACAACACTCCCACACACCTTACACCATACACCCAGGAGGGATTCCAGTCCTCACAAAGGGCACTTCCTTGTTAGATGCATTCATTTGTTAAACGCATCACATTAAGGATTCCCGAAGATTTTGTTTAAGGGGGAAGAGAGGTGCTGCCATTCTTAGCCTGAACCTAGAATCAACCAATTTTTATAATTTATCATTTTTTACCAACATTTATTGACTGCTAAAAGCCCACATGTTTCTTCCGGGCCCACAGTTGCCCTCTGTATGTTGTGTGTGAATTTGAGCTGGTTTTACCATTAGGGGTGTTCTTAAGGTATAAGAATATTTATTATGCTGACCAATTAGAGTGAACATTTTTCACAAGGATTCGGTTCCTGGCTGCTTGGAAGCATTTTTCATGTTGGAGAATATAATTGTAATGTCCTAAATGTCCATACCAATTATTATCTGCTCTGAAGATCTGAAAAAGTCTTGTCCTTCTTATTTAAATCTTTTCAAGCAGTCAGAAAATAACGTTTTCATCCTCCAATGGCTGTTAAGAGATGAGGACTCATGTTCCAATGTTGCTGGCTATTCTGAAACCCCAGCAGAACCGGAACATATTTATTATGTTATGTGTTTTATGGAAAATTGCAAAAATGCTCTAACTTTAAGGAGGAATATGAAAGCATGATTGCTCGTGATGGCATTACACTATGGTACGTTTTAACAAAACAAACCTTTACAGACTATAAAAATTGTCTCCCCATAATATCACGATCAAAGGTGCCTTTATCAATGGGCCTCTTCTGTGTTCTCCTCTGGCAGGCGCTGACTGGCTTCCTACTTCACTTAAACACTACAGCCATGGAAATTACAGCTGCTGCGTCGTCATTACTGTCTTTTCCTGTCAAACAGACAAAGACGCCTTGGGATGGACGATACTTCTTTCTGTAGAGCGTTGTGGAATATCATCGGTCTGATTTGATCAAAACATTTGCAATGGTTTTCAGTCAGTCTTACAGATCCACAAACATTAGAAATAATGTACACTTGGATAAACTGGGATAAACCTCTTCCCCGCCAAGTCAAGTAAACGAGACTTTTGCACCTTTTTATGTCTGTAGCTTGGCACATGCTCGTCCAGGGTTATGAATGAATTTGGACGAAAAACACAGATAAGATTTATAGTGTGTAAAGATAGGTTAATGGTTGCCATGGGGCAGGGGACGGCAAACGCGCGCGCACACACACACACACACACACGTTTACAGAACAATTTACTGTATGATGCTATCGGTTTGCAGGCCGCCCAGACCTTTGCTGTGGTGTATACCAATGCCAGCTGTAGCTAGATTAATTACTGCAATAGTCACAATGCTAAGATGTTATGAATACATTTCATGAATGTCATGAAATCAATGAGAGGGTCTTCCTCGCACAGTCCAGAGACGCGCACATTGGATTGCTGTTGGATCTGCGATAGGCCGCCGAACTGTCCAGGGTGCAACCTTCCTCCCACACAAAAGTCAGCTGGGATCGGCTCCTGCAAATCTCAAAGGGTTAGCAGGTCATTAAAAATATTTACATCTATGTTTTTCCTTCTCTGATAACCATGACGGTCCCATGTGTCCTGTAGATGTGGAGGTATCCCGCTCTGGACCAATGTGTAGGTCAGCAGGATGGATTGACAGGCCGCCTCTCAGATGGCAGGGAAACAGCAGGGGGCAACAGGGCCTGAGGAGCTGCCAGCTGGGAGGAGGCCTGGTGTCGTAGTACTGACTGTCAACTGGGAGACAGATGACTCTACGGCGGGATGTCAGCGGGGTACAGTGTTGTGCTGAAATTGCACTTGTGTTACAATTTTTTCACAGTTGCTTGGGCCCTGTTCACACATGACAAATAAATTGCGTTTTCATATTTGTTGCCAGAGACCGGATCTCACATTCCTGATCTATATGTGAGTCAGTTTGGAGAGTTGGTGACAACTATCAGGCAACATAGTAATATAATTGTCTATGCAACGTTTTTTGCAATGCTTTATTTTCAACTTGCCTTCCAAATCAGAATATTGTGTCTGAGGCAACCCCTTTAAACAGAAGAGGCTGTGTACTAGGAGGGGGGTGTGTGTTGTTCCTTTGGAGAAACAGTGCCTCAGTTCCTGTCTGTAGTTGAACATTAACAGGGTTTCCATCACAGGCTGCCACTGTGAATGGGTGTGAATGTTGCGCAGGCTCTCTGCTGCATCCTGAGGCCCTGCTGAGGCAGACAGGAGACTGCTAGTGTCTCATCATCACAGTGCTCCACCAGGACCCTCTGTCTTTGTTTGTCTGGACGGGACAAGACAGACATGACAACACGTCAGCCATAATGGCCTCGTCTGTAGTTTTCTCCTACAGCAGGAAATCAGTCCGTGGTCGGCAGAGAGGAAGCTCGGAGGAAGTATGGAGGTTGACGAAAAGCATTACACAGAACTTTCAAACACTTGTCATCAACCAGCGTGTTGCCCACATGGTTACCTACGGTGACACCAGGATGACCAGCACATTTACCCCCTTAAAATGAATTGTGCAGTTATTTTCCCCGCTGATAAGCTGGTGTTGCTCATTTGTGTGTACAGTGTAATATTACTACAGTCGCTTCTGTCCTGCATTACATCATTTTCTCAGTATTCCTTTCCCACTTTTTAAAGGCACTTTTGATTGTTTATTTATGCATGCAGATTTATGTTTATTTTTTGATATGAATTAGCTTCACTTGACTTGCTACCATGAAATCAAACATAGGACTCAGACTATGTTCATACCACCTAAAATTGGTAACCAGCATGTGAGAATGCAATTGTTTTAAAAAAGAAGTTACAAGGAAGAATCTGAGACTTCTTGCATAATCACACTGTAGATTTATATATTGAATTACACTTCGAGCCAACACAAACAGCATTAAGTTATTGTAAAGCATTTAGTTACAGGACAAGTCGGTCTTTTATAATAATAATTTGGGGATGGACATGGAAATAATTGAACCGTGAATGAAGAGCAACAATGTTCTCAGTGGTGAGAACAGTCTTGTTATCTACACCCCATCAAGACAAACTGAAGCCATCAATCTCCGGATGCCTTTGTCCTCTAGAAGCAACAAGACAGCAGAACCAAAATGGCCCTGTCTGTAGTTTTTACTCAGCTCAGGAAGGAAGGTGGAGGCATGAAAGGAATTACAGAAGGGAACATGAAAAGTCACTTACACTTCTAGCAACAAAAAGATTGCTGAGCTTGTGAGAGGTGTTGAATGGAAAAATGTAAGCCCAGTTGAACAAATACAAAACATTTATTTCAATGAATGGATGATTTAAGCAGAATATAATATAAACAATATTTTCTCTTCTAAAAAACGGCCTTAAACTATAATCTGTGTTTCTAAATGTTGTTTCGCTTCACGTAACAGCATGCGATGGTCTGACAATTAAGAATCCTTGAATCCTCAAAGAAAAAAGCCCTGATCGCTCCATACAATTCAACCTTTTCAAAGGCTTCACATTGTGATCATGCAGCTGACGATGTGAATGGGTATCACTGAGTGTAGATCCACACGATGGTGACAGGAAAGGATCGTACTTAGGGCGAAAATAAACGTTGCCAAAAGCACTGCTATAAATCCCTGAGATATTGATTGGTGATCATTTACGACCAGCATGTATTGATCTGGCGCGCATATGTGCCCACAGCAGCAGGACAAAGTGAGACATAGATACACCTCGGCCCTGACTATGCATACTTCAAGACAGAACAAAGAGATCATGAGGTCCTTTTTTGTCCTAAAATCAATCACCATCCAAAATGCCTTTAAAACTGACTTCCCCCGCCCCATACGTTTCTGAGCATTAAGGAATTTAGAACTTTAAGAAATTCTGAAATAGATTGCCCTTTTAACAATAAGGTATGAGCAGTAAGTATTGATCTGGCCATTTAAGTGAACACAGGGCATTAAGAGAATGTCAAGCTATCCGTCTGCATATGACGACCTCATAACAAGGACCTTATCATTTCCTCTTAATGTTGGGAATGGAGGCAATCCACTCTGTTTTACATGATTCTGAGATCTGTGGCTAACATGCAGAAGGACAAGGCAAATTCTTGTTTCTGCGTGTTGCTGTGGAAAGTGTAAGGGCAAATGAATGGGAGAACAGTTTGCTTAGATAAACAGTACAATTTGTCCAAATAACAAGGAGAAAATGTAGTGTAACTTTGTCTGGATTTGTCAACTACAGAGTCATCCACCGGACTATATTCACAAAAAGGTGTCAAAGGAACATAGCAGAAGAAGACACTTGTAAGCGTTAAGAATTCAGAAAGATGGAATTAATCTTATCTTTATATCAAGGAACTCATTTTATGGTGGACATATTAGCATCATACTGAAAAGATAATCTTCAAAGGTCCTGTTATCCCCCTGTCTCGACCCTGTCTCCAATAGTAATATGGTCCATTTCATTAAATTACTTAAGGCATGGTGCTGCATTTATGCTGTATGTTAAACATTTATGTTGGTAAAAAAAAATGGCGGGGTTAAGCCT